>JARHVA010003120.1:950000-1095000 GCA_037957365.1 Torreya grandis
AAAAATAAGAAATAGATTGGATAAAAATCTAGAGACTTGCTTGAGACTATATGTTTCACATTATTCTATGGACAAGTTTCCATATGACAGAGTAGTGGCAACATGGATTTATCTAGTGAAAATAAGAGGTGTGATTAATACAACTACCAATATAGAGGATGAAAATATGAAGACTGAATATGACACTAGCATGGTAGATGCAAATCACACTTATGATGAGCAAATTTCTCAAGAATTGTTTCAGCTACCCAACTTTTAATTTGATAAGTATAACAATTACTTTTGTTGAAATATTTTTTATTCTTTAATCTTCAAATACATTAATTTTTTGTAATCTATTTTGTATTTATTACAATGATGAATCCTATTCAATACATTTGAATTGATATTGTTTTGTCCTATTAAAATTATGTTTTTTAAATAGTTATTTTATCTTTGCAATGCATGTCATTCATTATGCAGCAATCATAATTGTCATTAACATGGTATAAAGCATTTTTTTATAACATGTATTGAAGCATACAAGTCTTATGTTTATATGTATATGCATGGTGCACCATAGGATGCCAATTCTACTGTCATTAAAACTCCCATTATTAAGATTTATTGTTTTTCATTATCTTAATTATCTATTATAGTAATTTGGAGAGCAGATACACATATATAATATATACATAACAATGTAAAAATAATTATACTATTTCATGTTTACATTAGTACCATTACACAAATATATATGAAATATTTATAGATTCCACCATAATCAATGCATTTAATACAATAGCTACTAGAACAATGTAACAATGCATTCAAATCTACAACTACTAGAATAATATAACAATGATAATGCATATAAGACTACAACTACTACAACACTATCATTCCATGGAATATTTACTCTACAATAAGCTATTTTTCCTACAACTACTACAATTTTCAAATACTACTACCAGAAATATTTTTCTTATAGTTATGTCCACATATTTCTAGAATCCAACACAAGCAAAGCATTCAATGCCACTAGTACAATAATTTAACAATGTATTCAATTATACTACTAGGACAATATAACACTATAACAATGCATTCAATACTACAACTACTATAAGAGTATAACAATGCATTCAAATGATAGACCTCTTGTAGAACAATATAATTCCATAGAATATTTAGTTTGTTTTTTCTCCATACAATATATAAACTCGACAACAATATGTTTTGTATATAAAATATTAAAATTATATAGCTAAAGGTATTTCAAACAACTATAAACTATCATTTAATAAAATATTTGACTTTCAAACAAACAATCTATAAACTATTTTAAAAAATAGAAACTATCATTTTTAATAACTATAAACTATCATTAAATAAAACAAGTGTCTTTGAAATAAACATGGTATAAATAATTATAAGCAATACAAACTGTCATTTTAGACAATATAACTTAAATAAATCAACATTTGTTTGGTTGAGACTCTCCACCACCATGTTTTCCATCCCCACCCATGGAAACCCCACTTTCTTGACATGTCTATGGAACTAAATCATTGATTATCACTCCTTCCTTCTAAAGATCATCTGCAATAGAATTCATTTGTGCAAGAATCACCCTCTCCTCCTTTGAAGTATCATATGTTGAAAGAATTGTAAGATCCTCATCTATGTTTTTCTTTAATAAAATGCTCAGATCCATACCATGCTCCTTAGTTATTTTATTTAATGTGTTGTTCTCTTTATTCAATAAAACCAACTTTTCTTTCAATGCAATAGCCATGGATATACGTTTTCATGCATTTTTCAAAAACACATTAAGAACATGTGCTTATTGTTTCAAATTTTCATATTTTTCTTATAATCAATAAATAATATATGTGTCAAGCACATATGAAGGTATTATAATAATCAAAATACATGTTATAAATAAAGAAAACTTACCACAGCTTTATCCTTCTCTAGTTGAGCGATAGTAACCAGGTTGATATCTTTAGCCCATTTATTGAAATATGTTTGGGCTTCACCATTTAAGTTTTTTAAACTATTGATCATAATGTCTAAAATCCTATCATTGTAAGCATTATCCATAGAGATCAATCTAGATTGAGCTTGCTCAAATAAAGCATCAATTTGGAGGGTCCATTTTAAACAAGAAAAAACAAATTCAATATTTCATAGTGGTTGTGGTAATGGGTATTTATTTCTTTGATAAAATATTTTTCCCTTACCTCCCATTATTTCAATTCATTAAATTCATCAATAATATCTTCCTATAGATTACAAAGGAGATCATAAAAAATTAGATTATCCAAGGAAATTAGTAAGGGAATCATCAGAGGCATTTAAATTATCATGGGTGGGGGTGGGGGGAAGAGGTAGGTGGGTTTGGGGAAGAGGTGTGAGGTACTTTTAAAGGTACATTAGAAACTTGAACAAATTCATGTGGATTGAATCCACTAACATCCAATGGCCTGCTTTCAATGCTAAAAAATTCTTCATCCAGATCAATCTACTACAAACATGTCAGTCCCTATGCACTCGAAAGACCATTAATTGATAAAGTTGGGAAATCTAAAATTTGTTGTGTTCCTCTACTTTGTGCAAGGAGGGATATGTTCTTTCCTCTTGTATGAATCTAGGCTAGTGGTGGGGGTGGTGGCATATTTCTTGATCTACTAACAGAGATTGGGTGGACTATAAAAAAACATACATTCAAAAATAGTAAATTCAAAAACATAAAATAGATGCAAATATAAATTGAATCTATTAATAGTACTACCTATCTATGATGGGGTGACTACCTCATCCATTCTGAGTGTCCTTGTCAGGGTTATCACTTCAGTTCCTATTATGGTTGAGGGAGTTGGCTCTTGATGATTTATTATGTGTGTCGAAGAGACATTGTTGGTTTAACCTACAAAATGAGTAAATTATCCACTTATTTAACTAGTAAATTCTAACAAACTTAAAATCAAAAAATAAAGTTGTAATGGAAAACATTGATCATGTTGTATAGGAAATTCCTCAATGGAAATAATTGGAGAGTCAATTACAAAAAATAAAAATAAAAATATATGAATATAATTTTTCCCATTGAATAATATAAGAAAAAGACATTAAACTTTAAATTAAATTTGGGGGAACCTAGAAGTTGAGATGAAACAAAAATAGTTCTTAGGTGTTTTACAATTCTAAATGCATTAAGTGAAGACATTGTCAACTGAGTATCATCAGAGCCCTCTCGAGCATGTCAAACTTTATTTTCCACCTATTTTCTTGTGTCATAAACATGGACTCTTGCTTGTAACAAATAATAGGCTTAAAAGTGTTAAAATTTAAAATATATATAAAATAAAAAAATGAGACTTGTGAAAATTAAACTTACCTCCTATTCCTCGATAAATAAAGAATTGGCCTTCATTTCTTGACGTATGTAAGTGAGAATTGTAGTTTTTTGTATTTCATATAATGCCTTAAATTATAAGGCCAGAATGTAATTAGAAGAAGAAATCATGCAACTATCCTTCAAGAATGCAAAATTCAACTTTTACCCAATCTTGTTTGAAATAACTATGCACCAGTCACATATAACACCTGAGAGAGAATGAAGAATATAGAAAAAGCCCACAAGGGAATGTCTGATGGTCTTCCATGTAAAACAATTCTTGCTTGAAAGAAATGGACAATAGATTTGAGAAATGGATTGCTTATTTTCTCAATGGGGATCCCCCTTTTATTTTGATTATCTGTAATGAAAATAGAAAATTAAAACATGAAATGGAATTAGGATACCGAATTATTTATAATAAATAATTTATTTATAAAAAATTAAAACATGTAATGGAATCATAACACTTACCAGATGGGTCAATGGATACTTTATAAACTGACTCCAACTAATTTTTATCATCATTAAATAAGATGACCTTAGTGCTAATAGGACTCACTTTGCAATTTAGAAGACATTAAATTTTGGATGTCTAATGTATATGTCCCAAAGGATATTCTTTCATGGTTAAACTAGACATAGAATCAGCTCTCACTATAGTTATAACTACCAAGTAGAGATCATAGTAGATTGGTGTTGATAGCCAAATCATATTACAGCTTCTGTGCTAGGCCTCTAAGTTAGCATTGATCAACCCATCCAACATACGATTATGGTTATTCTAACATCTAAAGGAAATCTAAACACAATAAGTTTTTGAAAACATAATTGTTCATCCTCTTTGATGGACTCTAATTTTTTTAGGTACATGGTGTTATGCAACACCATGTTGGCATGTGACATCATGGTGCCACATGACACCATGATGTCACATCATGGTGCTACATAATACCATGTTAGCATGTGACATCTGGTGCCACATGACACCATTATGTCACATGATGAAATGATGATACACAATACCATGTTGGTGCATGATATCACAATGTTGTGTGACAACATGAGGTCGTGTGACAAAATAGTACCACATGACAACATGGTACCATGTGACACCATGTTGTTACATGATACCATGCTTTTGCATGACACCATGGTGTCATGTGATAAGATGATATCATGTGACACCATGTTGTTAGGTGATTGTGCAATGTCATGTGATAGTGAAATGTTATGCAACAGTATAATGTCACATGACAATGCAATGCCACCTGGCATCACACTATTTGTTATGAAAAATAAATGGTTATTTTCCACCTGCTCTAAGGGAGTGAATCCAATTTGCCTATAAAAACCTAAGTGTTTTCCATTAGGGACTCTTAAAGTGAAACATAAAATGTACTCTACCCACGTGCATTGTCATCTCGTATAAATTTTAAAATGCCTAGAAGCGATGGCTAATTGAAAACAAGTTGTCATTATCATATTATGTCATATTAAATATACAAATGTAAATAAAAATAAAAATTAATATATGAGAATATGAATGAATACATGTAAGTATACATGGACCATATTACTGTAAAAAAATAACATCTTATCACACTATTTTAATGATTAGAACATTCAGAGTAAGTCTTGACAACTCAATTTTGCTTCTTGATCAGAGAAGTAAATACATGGCATTTAACCATATTTTAAGACTTCATTTCAATCAATTCCATTCAATTATGCTCATAAATATTAATATTTTATTTAATTATGATCAATTACAATCAATTTATATCATTCTTTAAAATTATTAACAATCTTTGCATATATTCCCCCATTTTGAGGTGAGGGATTTTAAAACTCATTCATTCAATCACTCATATCAAAATAAATTGTTAAATTCACAGTTCATGTCATCACATAATATAGATATAGCTTTGTAAAATCCTTGAAAAATATTACAGAAACACATGTATTTAACCATCATAAAGTATTAAAGTATTGTTGTGTATTTCTTAATAGTAATATGTGCATTCTTATATTGAGGATGATATAAATAGGGTTACAAAGCATGCCCCAATGAATTTTACATATTCATAAGATATATTTGTATATATATATATATATATATATATATATATATATATATATATATATATATATATATATATTTCTAAAATTCTCAAAATAAAAAAGTATGATAGGGAATAATAACATTCCCCTATTATCATAATTGGTCCCCTATGACAATTAGTTAAAACAATGAAGCACAAAAAAAATAATAGTATGTCTCAATAGATTCATGGAAATACAATATAAATGTAGGTACCAAGCATAATAATACCAAAAATAGTAATGTGCATGACATGTAACATGGAATGAATATAATATATCACAAAAATCACACAAAATTATGTAGTTACATATATGAAATCACGATGCAAGGACATATGACCCATAAGATATGATGAAATGACATGAAATAACACGACAACTAAATGATCCTCTAAGGAAAAGGACTAGCCAATACAAAAAACACAATCAAGCACACATAAGTATATACATGAATGAAATAGAAAACAATCGTAAGCACACCTATAATGTAAGTTTGTGATAATTGGATGTAACTTCATGATACATATGTAACAAACAAGATGTGTGAATTAACAATATATGATTTAATCAATGTAACTAACTCTATAAAATAGATGGAAAGCCATAAATATATTACCATAAAATATGTTTTATATGGATTCCCATGAGGCAAATCATACCACCAATATGATCATTCCTCCAAGGTCTAGGTATGCAATTATCCATGTGATAGATGAAAGTCTTTAATTATATGAAATGTGTATATATTGCATCTCACCCACTCAAAGATTACCATGAGAAGCACATGTGACATGTATATAAAATTCTATAGCATAGCTAAATAATCATAATATGTGCAAATTGATAAAGATAAAGGAAGATACTTTTTTATTTTTTTATTTTATAATGTTTTTTTTTTCATTTTATACATTTCTAACAATCCGCAGTTAGATTTTTAGAAAAGAAGGATAAGGGACACACACAAGAAGAACTAAAAAAATCAATGAATCCAAATAGAATCCAAATCAAATAATCAATAAAAAATGCAAATAGTCCTACCAAGTGGTGAAAAAAAGCAAAAAAATGGAAATAGGTAGGCCAAAGCATGCAAAATAACAAAAAAAAACAAGATGAAGATTAAAAATAATATATAAATTTTATCAAAAGTACATAGTAAGATTAAATTTCTCAATATATATGTCGTCATCAATGATAAATATGCATAAATGTTTGGAATGAGATAAAAAAAATCAAGGGGAAAGGACCAACATAACATTGTAATCAATAAAAATCAAGTGGCAAGAACAATGTATAGGAAAAATAGAAGGCAAGTGCCAAGGTGTCAGATATAGAAGAAATAGAAGTGAATGCAATCAAATCAATGTAGGAACACACATGAAACACATGAAATTTATAATAAATAATCTATGATTAGTAAGAAACTATAGTAAAATAATTATATTTCAATGAAGTGCATGAGATAGGCTATCATAGCTTATTGATGACATTATCTATAAACTAAAAATCTAGACTAGGGGACTTAGATTCCTCTTTTGAATTATCAGATAAATAGTCTTGAAATGTGTAATGAATAGAATCATTGTCCCAAATAGAAACATGGTAATCATGGGACCAAGGATCTAATGGAATCTCCCAAAAGCTCTCATGGTAATATATCATGGTGAATACATAAATGGCTTAGGTTTTTGGATATGATCCAAAATAAAAGGTTTCAAACCATTTTTCTGATGTGTATGAGTGAGTATTATCTGTCATGAAGGTGAAATTGTATGAATCTCAGTTGTATGAGGTGATGTAATAGATAAAAATGTGTTAGGAAACATTTAATGGTAGGTGGTGAAACTATAGAAAATACTACATGAGTTTGAGTGATTCACTTTATAAGAAGTTATATAGATGATTTCATGTGTCCTTTGAGGTTAAAAATGTATCTTGAATGTGTATAAGGTATTTTTATAATTTTATTATTCCATGGACATCCAAGAAGTAGGTTATATGAACCTGTATCCCACATGTCATAGAACCAAACTAACAAGGTCTGAGAATTAACTGTAACTAGTAAAGTAATACAAACAAGATGGATATGTGTATTTCCATAATATATGTTAAATATAATAGACATACCAAGTAAATCACACTTAATGTATCCTGGACTATCTTGGAATGACATTTTAATTATGTTTTCACTTGAACCATTTTCAATAATAATGTCACTTGTGATTGAAGGATGGTGATCAAAAAAATCATGTATGTAAAGAGGACAATTATTTGAATCATTGTGTGATAACATATTTATTATTATTGAAACGTAAAAACCATGTAAATAATGTTATCAATGTCTGCTCATGTGGAATAGTTGAATGTTGTATATATATTTTCATATGCGCATTGTATTGTTTATTAATGTCATGATTTGGAAATGGATTATTGAAAATCTTAAAGGACTAATTAGACATTGTGATAAATTATTTAAATGTAAAATTATGGGTAGATACAGGATAATGGGGAATAAAAGAGGGGGAGGGTATAAAGTGACAAGCTTTTTTAATTAAAATAACAATAGTTGAACTTGGAAAGAATGTTAGAGACACTTCAAAAAGGAATTTGACAATGACATAAGAACATGAATAATGAAATTTTAAATTAAGTTTCTAAATATATAATTTTTTTCATTACCCATATGATAAAAGTGTGAAAAATGGATACATTTATGACAATAGCTTGGTCATTTTTATAAAAAGATAAGGAGAATACATGTGTATGAACACACTTTTTTTGAGTAAATGAATAAATTTTTGTATGAAACTTCATATATGGATAGGTTAAATGTCAAATATTGTCGAGAATATTTTTTTAATATATATATATATATATATATAATTTTTAAATAATTTTACAATTCAAGATGGCTATAAAATTGAAACTGTAAGTGTACAAACACAAATTTTTAACCTTAACTTCATAAAAATCAATTTTATTTAAAGCATAGCTGAAAATGTGTAAATTATTGAGATATAAGTTTTATAAAAAATTTATTAATATTCAAAAATTTATAATGGAATGTATATATATGCTATAATGAGGTATGTTATGTAGAAATTCAATAATAATTATAAATAAGATTCTAACATTAAAAGAATTATATATTATAAAACTATTCTTTCCCCTCTACAAACCCATATAATTATTCTTAAAATAAATATTAAAATCTACCTGATCAGATGTGTCGATAGAGATGGTAAAAAAAACCCCTAAATTTATTTAAAATATCCTTGGTTGGTTCACGACAGAGTTTGGACCAGGTTCAGGACCCACTAGGTCTAAAATTGAAGTAATTTTAGAGGAAAAGTGGCCAATTTTTTTTGTAAAATTGCAAAGGGTATACGCCCTCTGTAAACTAAATTTTTGCACATTTATTATTTTTCCCCATTTTTTTGGATCAAAAAGGTCATGCATGATTTAAAAACCATGCATGCCCTTTGTGATTCACTAATTTCTCTTAGCTTTTCCATGAGATTTTCTCATTCAATTTTTTCTTTGCAAATTCTAAATTGATTTTTTTGTTGTAACTATTCAACTTCGGTAAATTCTCCATTCACTTTATTTGAATCACTACAAATTATTCAATTTTAAATCTAAAATTATCTTATTTTATTAAATATAAATAATGCAGTCAGGAAGTCATCACAAAAGACCAATCAAAGAGATCACAAAAGAGAAAATTGAGAATAAGAGAGAAAACTAATGAAAAATACAAGCAAATAGGAGTGAATTTATAAGGGCTTCTAGGTAAGGTGAAGGTGCTTCCTCCACACCATGTAATATTTCAAATTCAAATAACATGCCCAAATCTATATAATTTAGTTTAGATGTGTGTTCTAATGAGATAATATAACTCAATCAAACTTTTTTGCGTGATGAAATTAAAAATTTAGAGCATGTAAGTAATGAGTAGATAATAATGAAGTTTTTGAGTATGATGATAATCAATATCAAGTAATGACCCCAAATCATGATGAGCTACAACTCTTATGAATAAGCTAGGAGTTGAACCTAGGACCTTCCATTTACTATTGGAGTGATCTACCAACTGCGATACTAGCCCCTCTATGGCCAACCCATCAATGATCTAGGTGTGGATTATTTCTAACACCCCCTTAATCCACGCTACAAGTGATTGGGCCTCCTATCATGGCTCTAATACGATATGTGAGCTACAGATCATATGGACCAACTCGGACTCAAACCTAGGACCTTCCATTTATTTTTGGAGTGCTCTACCAATTGAGCTACTAACCCCTCTATGGTCCACCCATCATCGGTGTAGGTGTGGTTTATTTCCAAAAATCATGTGTCTCCTAGTGAAGAGGAATTCAATTTGCCTATAGGGTCTAATGAATATAATCAACCCTCTACTATCCCTACTATGGTTGAAGTGATAAAACCACCCATTTTAATATAAAATATAGCTCCCATACCCAACCTCCAAGGATAATAATATGAATACCAATGTATTTGGTTCAAATAAATGAGAAAATAATAAAACCTATGGAAGTTAAAATGTTAAAAATATCAGTTTAATGTCATGATCAATGTGTATGAGACTATGCATTTGAAAATATTTCCATATAAAATGATGTCAACTGTTTGTTCAATTAATGAAAATGCCAAAAATGTGCTCCATGATGCATAATTCAAGGTTAACAACATTCAATATGGATGGAATAAATATTACAATAGTAAGGAATTTATTTATTGCATTTAAGGTAATAGGTCCAATAAAAGTCAAAAAAAGATAGTAATATGGCAAGACGAGTAATAATGGAATCTATAGTGAGTAATCTAATATTTAAAGATTTAATACTTAGTGACATAATTAAATCCTTAAACTTAAATAGAAAAACCCTAATAAATGTCTTAAAAAGAAGAACACGGCTTGATGACCCTTCACTTACATATTGTTAAGCATTTAGTGGTAGACTCCCATAAAAAGATAAGGTATTAGTTGAAAGAACAAGACATTTGATTAAATGTTTTTGGCATGACAACACAAGGGTCTCATATAATTTAAGATATGTTGTTAAGATAAGAAAAGGGTTAAAAAATCATGAGCCACATGTAAAACATTTCTTATTGATGATCCAAATAAAATTTTATCAAAAGATGTAATGGCCAATAGATAATTATCCAAAGGTCATTTGATATGTGTAAGTCTTTATATGTTAAAATCAACCAAACACACACCCCATGCTGTAGAGTACATATTGAATTTTCTATGAAATTTAATTTTTTTCATCATGTACAATATACTTAACATACTGATGAGATTTTTTAGGAATCTATGGTGTCTTCCCCACCTAAGACATCAAGATCATTAATCTAAAGTTTTTTCTATCAAAAACCTAAGGGATATATTTTTATCCAAAAAATGTTTAGATGGAATATGTAACAATTGTGGTGGTTTGTCACATTTAACAAGTTGTATACATTAAAAAATTTCACATGAATTTGGAAAATAACTAGTTGATTATAAGAAGTATAAACCTATAAAGTATCTATTAAAATATGGAAAAGAGTCATCAAGATGTGAGTTGGTTATGACCAAATTTTTTGTATCTAATTTCATGTTTAAATTTGAAAAGAATATTATCTACCAATATACAAGACATACACATAAATCAAAATAGTTAGATAATCAATTTAAGGTATACAAGGACAACTACCCAGTTGGCACCATTATTTTGGTTGTGGACTATGATTCGAAATACTTACTACAACCACAAAATGAGGTTCAATCCCAATACTATAACTTAATTTAAGTTAAAAAATTTGTTGATATTACATTCAGACATACGCCTGATAGCACAGATGACAATAAAAATATTTTGAGGGAGTACCACTTTTATATAAGAAATGAAAGATTACATTGACTATAATTTGTCTAATGTTGTTTTGACATATTTTATATAAATCTGAATTCAATATAAATCATGTTCGGTACACACTACATTTTTTCATACAATTTTACAAGGTAGTTTAAGAATTGTCAAATATTTTACTAGTTAAGCAGAATGCATAAGAAGAATGGTATTCAATATTTTTAGAGCTTCTTTGAGGATGGGCATGGAAATGGGGAGAATGAAAGTATAGGTGCATGTGTAAAAATATCCCTTAAAAGAGAGTAGGGAAATCAAAAGGATGGTACTAAATTAATCGATGCTACAAGTATTGTGACTTGGTGTAATGAAAATATTTGTCATGGATTGGATATACATTATCATGTGCAAATGTTATTTTGGTTAGTAGAGGAGAGACATAAGGTATTGTATGAATATTGCATTACACTACCTAGATCTAGTGTTTTCCACTCCATTCAAATCTCAAATTCAAGTTCATGGACTATTTATAATAAGGATATGGCATGTTTCTATTCTGCATGTATGGAATTTAATTAGAATAAATGTGAATTAAAATATTTGGTTAGTGAATAATATTTTAGACCCATATCACCTATATAGGGTATTCATTCACTCCAACAATTGATAGATCATGAAATGGCATCACCAATTGACTTTGACCACATCTCAGATCTTGCACATTAAGGTACAATTTATTCTTTGATTAAATATAAAACATTAGTTATATATTAATTATATCACTATTATTTTCTAGATGTGCTTACAATTTGATTATACCTTAAATGCAGGGCATGGTTTTGGAATCATTGGACCTAAGAATAATGACGAGGGAATAGACTATTACTTACATCATTGTGTAGAGGTAAAAAACATTAACCACAAATTTTATGGATGGAGAAGAGCTAATTTATCTCATTAGATCCATAGTGGTTATAGGAACCTGGATTCATAGGTACTATCATACAAAACTAAAATAATTGTTATTTGAATACTTTGAAATAATAGGTAGTGCTTTGTTATTCATATCTAGTTATTGCTACAAATATTAAAATGATCAAATATCATGGAAAGCCCCATAAAAGACCTTTGTGTAAAGTACATGAATCTGATCATGAAGTGATTCTTGAAACACTTGAAAATAAAGCTGATCCTGAAGGTAAAACATATTGGATTGATAGGTTTATCCTATGTTTCAAATTAATATAGTTAACTTATTTAATTTAATATATTTTTATTTTTAATTATTTAATTATTATGTGTTTATTTTTGTTTAAAATTTTTACTAATAATTTTAGTGTATCTTAGTGTCACAAGATGAGATTCCATCTTGATTTGGTTGGTGTTTTGAGTAGAGAAGATTATTTTCTTGAAACAAAGAGAATCCAAAAAATAATTCAAATTAATGTTATCTGGCTTAAGCAAACAAGTTTTCACCTTCTCTCTAGTTATCCTTTCAAGAAATTAGTCTTATCTATGTCTAAATTATGGTCTATATCTATAGATATAATCCTCTCAAGATTTATTAGATGAGTCATTTGTGCATATGTGGGATTTGACAGTTCATGTCTATCCCTCATGGTTCTCTTACAATGCATGATAGAAGCTTGCTCAATTTTCACACTTAGAGACAAGGAGATTCTCTTAAGAAATGCATCCAATCAAATGTAACGTTTGCTCATAGGCCATGAAAAAGACTAGAGAATAATTTATCTATCCTTAAAACACTTATCCAAATGTGTCTTCATAGATGGTTCATTTATTGGGCTATTGATTCAGAATATACATGCCATAATGACCACCTTTTGGTCCATTTTGAGAGATTTGGCTGCAAGAAAAAATTCATTGCCACATCTCATCTAGCTCAAGTTAGATAAAATCATCTTTAAATTTATTAGAGGACTCATCTATACATGTTGAAGAGATAATGGTTTGTCCCTAGCCCTCACAGTTATCCTACAACATAGGATTTCACTCAAGGATGAGTGGATTCTCTTAATGGATGAATCTGATCAACTCCAACCTTCACTCTCAGGGCCCAAACAAGATCATACAATGGATGTCTTATCCTTAGAATTCCTATCTACATGTGTTCACACATAAGTTTCATAAATTATGATTACGAGTTAGAATATATGACCCTCACTGACATCTTTTAAGCCCATTATAAGAGATTTGGATGTGAGAGAAACCTTATTACAAAGACAACACACATAAGTGAGTCCCACTTGGTGGCCAAGCCAAGGGAACTCATGAAACATGAATTGGGGTTCAAATAAATCCCCTTAGTTTGAACATGGTTCAAACAAAAAACCTTTGTTCAAACCACCATGTGTATATTTGACTTAAGGTTCAAACAAAGGTGTTTTTTTTGAACATTGTTCAAACTAAGGGGCTTCATTTGAAGCCCCTAAAAAAAACACATGCCCACTACTTAAGACTACACATTCCTCCTCTACTAGTGTAAATCATGAAAGGTTCATTCAAAGCTAGTTTATTTCAAGCAAGTTTGTTTGAAGAGTGGAGAGATCCATTAAAAATATCTAGTTAATGTGAGTTAGGGTTGCATCCAGGTAAGGTCAGGGTTAAATTTTTTTAAATATTATTAAATCTTTGTTTTTCTATGTATCGATCTGCATATTAAATGTTTTCAAATCATTTAAGATTCTTCAAAACAAATCCTCTATCCCTGCCTTATCTAAATTTTTAGTTATTACATGATGGATGCCCATACCCTATTATAGAGCACTGATTTTGGACCAAAATACCCTGTCCATACTTTATCTATGTTTAGTTTGGTATTTTCTAGGCTTACACTCTTGTACCTTGTATATTAGCTAGTCTCTACATAAAAATAGAGTAGAATACTTTTACTTACTAGGGTCCTTTGTGACCATTGTTGTAGCTCCATTGAAGTAATAACTAGCCCATGTGTTCTTGAATTGATACTAATAGCTATTGAATGCATAGGATGCATGCCTAATAATGGAATTAGGCTGATAACAAGACTTCCTCGGTTGGATGGCAAGGCAAGTATTGTTACCCTATCCACAATCATAAATAATGGCACCTGATAGAGCCAAAACATTTGCTTTAAGATCTACCACATAACACAATTTATCCTTATATGGTGGAGATGGAGGAGGGAGGACCTTATACTATAAATCATGGAGCTTCCCTATAAGATCAATATGATAAACCTTTAAAGCATTTGGATATAATAAACCCCAATGCTTCTTAGTGCTAGGGGTAGGCTTTTGATTCTTATTAAAAACTAAAAAAAAATGAAGACTAGGATAAATTGGTTTGGCCTACTCGGAGTTCCAAAGGGATAATCTACAAGCATTCTTCTCACAAGCATTTCATTCTAATTAGCTGTATTAAATATGTTAGCACCAAACTAGCTAAAGTCACCAACATTGGGCCATCCTATTTTAGCTATGGTCAATCTAATGTCTTCATAGCCTAGCTTACTCATTACAGCTATAACTACATCAAGATGCTGATCTAACAAGTTGGTACACAAAAGTCTATTTGTATCAGCATTGGTTTCATAAAAATTTAAGCTATATCATTCCTAAAAACACTAGATGATGGAGGAAATAAATTATTAAGTTGTTTGGACTCTGGATTCATATTCGTCAAACTTTTGAATCATCTAATACCTTATAAGTTATCCTTTAGAATTATTTTTTTATTAAAAAATTGTTTATAGTATGTCAATATAGTTACATTAGACTCATATTTCCTATCAATCAAGGAAATGCTTGATGTCAATAATTAATTTAATGTTATACAAACTTGAAAAGAAATGTATTTATAAAACATTATATCCTTTTCAAAAGTGATTAGATCAACGATCTATTCATTCTTACCATTGGTAGAATTATTAATTATTAGTCTAAAGTTTCATATAGAGTAGTGAAACTAATTTTCAAACATATTTTGGTCAATAACATGTCCAGTTGGTTTGTACACATCATAAATTTGTATCTCATTAAATATCTCTAATATTCTTTATTTTTAAGTATTGAACTGAGATATCATTGTCTTCATTTGGTTGTGTTAATCTACTAAGCCTTCTCTTTTTATGTCGGCATAATTAAGAGTTAGACCTATATATTTTGTAGTTAACAAAAATTTATCTTAAGAAACATGTTCTATCTAATTTCATTAGCAATGTTATTTAGTTTAAAGTCAATGATACATAAATTTTAGATGAATCTAGTTATCCTTTGTCATTCAAGTTTCCCTCCAACTCTAGCAATATAAATATAAATTAGGAGAATACAAATAGTTTGGACTGCATGTTGTACCTTATAATATATGTTTGCAAGTGGCTTAATCTTATACTATGACTAAATCATTTTTTTATCTTTAAAATGCAAAGACTACCTTATCAGTTACACTTCTTGTTTATTCTAGAACTAATATTGGGTCTTACTTAATTTCATCATGTTATATAGGCCCTTTTGTCCTCTTTTTGGTTAATTAAAGGATATCATCTTACTTTTCAAGTTCAATGACTTTATATCCACTTGATGTCTTCCTCCTGATGATTTTTTCACCATATTTTTTTTCCCAAAAATTCTAAAATAAAATTTAGATCCTTAGTCATGGATAATTTATAACTCTATGATTGTATAACATCTAATTATTTCATCTATTATTGTGTCAAAATTGGCTCACTATAGGAAAAAGAATAAGGGAATGGGGAGGTAAGGGAAGATGTGGTGAATTGATGTGGAAGCATGAGGAATAAAGGCTCTAGTAAAGTGGATGGGCTAGGAGGTGTGGAGAATGGAATAATGGTAAATAATGGGCTGACTATATTTTCCCTTGAATCCTTAATATAAATAACACTATATATTATATATTTAATGATGTTGGGGGACTCCTTTATAATTTTTATTATTGGGTATGAAACCATAGTGTCTATTATAATTTATACTATCAATTATGAATACCTATGTCTTTAAAATGGTTGAGTGGCAAAAATCATCATATATAGTATGTCTTAAAACCTTGTAGTAGTAAGTGTTGGTGAGGATATAATGGCTACTAAATAATCAATAGGTCATGTAAAAGTAGCCTTTATTGGTCTATTTTTGGTTTTCCAATAGAGGAATATATATTTGAAGTGTATGCAATTTGTGAACCTTGAGTATTAGTTTCATGGAGGATAGTACTAACAATAGGAGTGTTTATTATGTTGAGTAGATTAGTTGAAACATAGCTAGTACTTGCAATATTTATTGTTATAGTAGAAATAATAATAATATAAATAAGGATAAGTATATATAACTTAGAGGCCCTTTGATCAAACTTCATGTCATACCTTATGATTTTATCTTCCTTTGAATCTTATTCTTATTAAATTTCCTCTATGTTAAAAGAGTAGGGAAAACCCAACAATCCTTAAAATTATGGAGTGCCATGTTGGATATTCTCTAGTGGACTTGGTTAAGTTGGATAAATAACTAGATTAATGTATGTATCATGAAAAAATATTGTAAACCTAAGTGTGCTTCTTGTGCTTAGTTTAGAATATATTAAACATTTAGCCTTTGAAGGATAAATAACTTTTAATATCCTTTTCTTTAACTAATCATCAATCTCTTTAGGGGTTTTTTTCTCTATATAACTCTTCTACCCTTTTCTTTTTAGTTGAAACATATTGGATAATTTGAGAAATTTTCATGATCATGCCTAAAATAATCATTCTCTTATTAGCTTAATATCATCTTCAGTGATAAAAAAATATTTGATCATGATCATACCCTTTATGAGCATAAGTAACTCTAATTGTGCCTTGAAGATTTTGTAAATGTTTAGTAACTCTTTTCCTATGGTATGAACCTCTAAATTATATAGTATATGCAATTTGGGCAATCCTTTTAATCAATTCTAGTAACCCATTTCCGTTCTAAAAATTTAATTAGCATTATTAAAACTATTAGACTTTCCAATCTGATGTGGTGTTCAAAAAAATATATCCAATGTAAAAAATAATAATAGAAATTTACAACACAAGATGAATGTTTAACCAATGAGATAAAATATTCAATATTCTCATACATAAGAATAGAAATACCCTTGAGGTTTATAAATATTTTTGCATCTTGATTGTAGATTGTGTTTATGATTTGATGTTTGATAAAGTCTTGCATTATGCTTATGATTTTATTTCTTTGTTTCCATTTAGTATTTTTTTCCAATCTTGAAAATATGTACATATTTCATTATATAGCCATCCCATTTAATTTGAAACACTAAAATATCAATAATGGAAGTCACCCTAATTTAGAGTCCCTCATTAATATAATATTTGTTTAACTCATGTACATGTGTTTGATGTTTTATGAATTTAATAGTAATTTCATTCATTATAAGTATCCATATACTATGTTGACCTCTTTTATTTCATATTTAATTATTATTTTTAGGTAAATGTTTTAGATTTTTATTTTTTTCCAAAACTTGTAATTAATTCAATTTTTATTTTTATGTAAAATAAAACAAATGGGAGATTTGCTTAGTAGAATTGATATGGAAATAGAGAAATTGGAAAAATATTGAGAGATCCTAGATTTCAAGCATCATATACAATTTATTGTGAATATATTTTAACAGACTTGAAAAAGATTCAAAAATTTCTAAAATCACAACCTTTTCAATCCATAAAATCTTGATCAATTTAAGCAAAAATTAAAAGACAACATTTTGGGAATAATGGGATTCAAAGAAGTAAGGAATATTGTATCAAAACATATTATTAAAAGCTATTGTTTTCTTAATTACAATATAAAATATAGGTTATAAGGGTACACATTATCCAAATGTAAGTGTGATCTTATGGCACCCTTGATATACCATAGTTTTCTCATTGCACATGGTCAATATCTAAATAATGACCAAATTCCTTTGTATTTTGCACAATAGTTATTAATTGAGGTTCATTTAGACCTTAGTGTAAATTAATGTTATATCCCTGCATATGATGGAAAAGGGAAGGGAAAAGTGAAAGATCAAGATGCTTATCAATGTGAGGGATTACATCTACCTCCTAACACCAATGAACTTGTAGGATATAAATATCAAGGCTTTTTACCTGGTTTTGACCATGTACCAACACCCTTGATTGTTGAAGGGCAAGGGAAAGTAATAGAGGATGTGGAAAACATTTCTTGCCACATACAAGCAATTTCACATGATTGTGTGGTTATTTTTTTTACAATGATAAAATGCGAGCATCAAATCAATAGAGGAAGCTTATGTGAGGGAAAATATAGTGTCGCCTAGTGACATTGATTGTATTGGTAATATGAGTTAGATGTGTAGGGTTACATAGATTCTCATCAATGATTTATTTTGTGCTTATCAGGTCATATGAGTTGATCATTATATCCCTCTTTCTTCTATTACTAGATATGTGGAGGACATTATTTTCATTATTGATAGTAGATATGAGACATTAGATTATCTTTGATGGTGTAAGCATTATACTACTTAAGACTCATGGTTCACATGATCAGGATACATGACCATTGTCAATATTCTCTACTCCTGAGCATAGTTTGATAGCCCCTATGCACGATGTTGATCAACATGCAAGTGGTGTTGATGTTCATCAATATTTTGTGGTATAATTTAAATTATTATTTGTGTTAATTTTAAATTATGTCTACATTTTATTTTTTTGTTTTAAATTTCCTAGACTATATTATAAAACTAATTGGACTACATGTTGACATGTACATATATATCCTTATACCTCATTCCATCCTATTTCATTCCACATGAAACTAGTGTTACTACCATTTTTCATGCAACATTGCTATTATAATTGACTACATGTTGACATGAACATATATATATATATATATATATATATATATATATATATATATATATATATATATATATATGTCTATGTATGTATGTATATATAACCTTATACCTCTTTCCATTCTGTTTCACTTCACATAGAACTAGTGTTACTACCACTTTTCATGCATGAGACACATAGTAAGTTAAAATCTCAATGTTTTTAGCACCCCCAAGGATATACTGCATTGCTTACATATGAAGGGACTATTTTAAAGTTGGGGTCTCTTGGAAATGACTTCAATTTACATGAGGTTGAGGGGGATATGAGAGAGATAGTTTCTATTTATCATGTTATTGATCCTATTATTCTGCACACTATTGCGGCTAATGTTGTGCATACTGCTGAGCCTACTATTCAGGTAGTATATGAGGTACATCCTCAAGGTGAAATTCATACTATCTCATTAGAGGTATATAAAAACTCAAATAAATTTAACTTATATTTTTACTTTGTTATAAAAAATTAATCTGATAAATTCTAATATGTATATATTTTTTGTATACAGGGATCTAATGGGCATGGTTCGACACGGAGTGTGTGTTATACTTGTAGGCATATTGATAAGATATTTTTATATTTTAAATGTAGGATCAAAAACATGATGGTAGTGAGGGATTAGAGACTCACTCTAACCAGTGATGATGCTTCTAGTCTTTTATTTATAATTTTATATTCATGTATATATTTGTTCTCATGAATTTTTACATCTACAATTTTATATTCAAATTAATACTTTTATATGACAAGCACTCAATGACTTAAGGAAACCATAATATATAAATAAATATTTATTATTAGGATGGATCTCTAATTGATCCATTTCATTTATATACTTATATTTTCTGACTACACATGATCCACTTCACCTCAAGTAATGCCTACCTACTGAGTTTCATTTTATGATTTATTTAAAATATTGTGTATCACTTATGTAAAATATTATCTTTAGGATCTTATTGGGTAAGTAATCTTGGTTTATTCCATTCTCTCAAATATTATTCTAGTGTCTATTAAATATCCATCATCCTACCCTCCTTAAATATTGTCATCAAAAAGACCATCTAATGTTTGGATTTATTGATTTAATTTTATAAACTTTATATTATAGTGCAAACTACAAACATATGGATTCCTAAAATAGAGGAATGGAAGAGATGTGGAAATCATGTGTTGCTTCCAAATCCTCTTGAATAATATATGAATTTTATGTATTTTCTCCTTTTATTATAAACCTTTGTATGTTCCTGCTACAATTTTTACTACTATTAGTCTTTTAGAAGTATAATTTTTACAATAAGTAGGGAAACTTACTAAGTTATGTATAGTGTAAAAAATAAAACAGAGCCAAGACCATACAAGGAGGGGCATGAAATTTTTCATAAGATCCTTACTATCACTAGAAAAAAAGTGATTTTATACAAGTATGAAAATAATCATGCAAAGGTATGCTAAAAATCTCATGAATTTGGTCAATGTACACTAATGATACTGATATCTTATTCAATATGCATAGCTAAATGTTTTATCCCCCTTGTCCTAAGGATAAGTAGCATGCTTTCATATAAATTGTTTGTCACATTAAGTTCATGTATAATATAACCACTAAATTTTATTTTCCCAAATATAATGCTAAATGTTGGATCAAGGTGCCTAAAATAATTTAAATGTAATATGTTCATCCAACTTAAATTCTTCACTATAGTTGAAAATGACTTTAACTTTTCTAAATATTTAACTTAAATTCTTGACTATAGCCACATATTTATGTTTTAATGATATTTAATAAGGAACATATCCAATTTAAGAAAAACCTCTGCCTTATTGTCTAATTCCCATCTGATATAGAAAAACTTCTCTAAAAATCACCTCACATTAGGAAATTTAATTCTTTCCATGACAATAATTTTGAACTCCTCTAGGTTTTCAAAGGTTTGTAACTGAAATATTTTCTTGAGGAGATTGGGTGTTTCCTTTTTTGAGTTTGGTAGAGGGGAAAGAAACTTCTTATCAATCTACCTCCAATTCTTATTTTGATTCTCTCTACAACTCATAGATCTTCTAACTATTGACTATATTTGGCATTTACTATTTTTTAGTGTGTCACCATGAATATTCTTCCACCCATACATCCCCCAACTAATGATCTTTCCCTCCTCCACATGGCATCTATCCATGAACATCAATTGCACATGTGATGGCAAATACTAAGAGGACAAAATCCATAATATAAGAGTATTTAACATGACCTATTAAATATTTATCCAACTTTAGTTTGTAAACAAAAATTCAAAATTTTACTCATATACAACTATCAAACTTTCCCATCTCTACAAAGTAAAACTTTTCATAGTAGTACCATTAAATTAGATACAAACATGTTAAGAAATAAAAAATTGTCTGAGGAGTTATTTAAAGTATTAATCAAAGAGAATGAAATATTTCTACCCTTCTTCCACCGAGAAATAATTTTGACATTAGTAATAAAAAGGAAAAAAATGAATAGAAACAAAGGAGTCTCTAAAGAGATTGGCAATATATTTATTCCATGATATAGAGTGATTTTTTATCATTGTAAATGTCTTAATAAGGATATGAGAGTGAATAAAGATATTGGAAATATTATTTTTCTATTTATATGCATTACTTGATATACAATTTAATCTTATTGTCTTATCTTATAACTTAGTTGAGACTATGTTCTTCAATGCTACAACTTAATTCAATACATTTGTAATTATAATTTTATAACAATGTATGTAATATTTATTTTGACTAAACCTATAATCTTCATATTAGACTAATATGCCCAGTGCTTACATCTATTTTAATTGACACATATGACCATGTTCGAATTTTAAATTTGTCAAAATTTATTCCCACTATGTTTTTATATGTGTAATCTAAGTATGTCTATATAATTAACTAGGGATATTGATGAATGACATAAACTAATTTCACATGGATTACATGGGGTCATGCACCCCTGCCTTTATAAGATTTTAACCTTTTCATTTCTAAGTAATTTCAGAACTTGATTTCCCAAAAACCAAAATGGCATTAATTTTGTTATAACCTCTAAGGTGTCATTTTTCATTAATATAAGATCATCAACATGTTTCATTTTATTCTTAATATATGTTGTTTAGTCTATTTCATATTTTATAATTCATCTGATCTAATTCAATTTAATTTTTCATTCATTTACCTCATTATTTATTTTGGATGCAATATTAATTAAGAGTCAATTGTTTTTTAATCCATCTATTAAGCTGACCTGAACGCAAAACCCTTCATTAAGGCCTTTTATGATCATGTTTTCATAATTTCCTTAATAATTATATTGAGGCTTATTTACTTCTTATTAAATTAGTGTATGTTTAGTCAAATAGATCTAATATTGACTTAATGCTGGATTTTTATCATACAAAACACAAAATGGTTCTTTAATTAGACATAATTTCTAAAGGGGGAAACCCATGTTCAATTTACTTACATGTTTCAGATTTTTTTTATCTTGATCTAATAAATATTTCATATTGAGTCAAATCAGAATAATATTCATTACATAATATTGCTATGTGACACATGAAATCACTTGAGTATCATTTATCCATTTGTAGATCAAGCCCTTCAATTTGTTTTAGTTAATGTTATGCTTCCAATGCAATTTAGAATTCACAACATGAAGGAACCAATTATGTAATTATATAAGGAAGGTGCCATTTTTTATCATTCATGATAGACATTTTTTAATTTTTTTTTTTTAATTTACATTATTTTATAGATAAGCAACATACTTAAGATGACATACATTGTATAAAGATTCTAATAATTTTAGAAGGTAAGATTACCACATGACTTATCGATTTATGGCCTTATAGAATCTTACATATTACGAATACAAGTCTGTCAAATATGTACAATTCTAAAAAATATTCATCAATGCATATTTTTACATAAAGATTATAAAGATTAATTCAAGCATCAACTTTAAAGCTATTAAAAATAATTTCATTTCAACAATCAATACATTCAAATTCTTTTCATGCGTACTAATTAACTTAGCTAAAAAAATAGTCCATTCTCGAGTAAGCTTGATCTTCATCCAAATCATGAAAAAAATTAACTACTCTAATAATTCTAAGAAGGAATAAATATGTTCTAATTGAAACAATTATCAAAAGGTATAAGAGATACATTTTCTTATCAATCAAAGGGATACATATTTACTTGAGGAAATATCCAAATTTATAAGAGCTTCATACATACTTGATTTGTATTTAGTCTTTTCAATTGGTCAAAAACCTTGTAAATGAAGGCTAGACTAACCCCTCTATTATTTCAAATAATAGAAAAACATGGGAATCATAAAATTATTAAAATAGATAGAATAAAGATGGTAGGCCATCTTGAAATTAGTATTGGTTTCTAAGGCATGGATACTTACATGATTAGTGTTCAATCATATTATTTCTATCTGTACATTTCAATAAAATAATGGTATTAATTCAACCTCTGCCAAACTTCAATTTTTCCTAACATTGTTAAGTTAATATTTTTAAATATAAGTAAATAGATAAATTGTGAAAAAAAGACACATCAGTAATAAAATTAAATTCTGTATAAATTGTGAGTTTAATTGACTATTAAAAATGAAGGCATCTTTAGTAGATTATAAACTGAGAGTCAATTGTCATTGTTGATTATATACTTCACATCACAAAAAGGAAAAATAAACCAATTGTGAAAAACTATAAAATGCTAATTGGTTCAACTCTCTCCTCAATAACATGTAAGATCCTTTCATGATATTTCTTGTCTAGTTTCCACTTAGTTCAACCACATGTTTTTTTCACTCTAGGAAGATATAAGCTAATTACAATAACATGGTGGCTATAATGCAAGACTTTGTTATTTGGTTCATAATCAATAAATTGAAGCTCACTTGGAATAACCTTCACTTCTGTCAAATATGTCCCATACAACACAACTGACCGAATAAGAAATAAGTTTCCCTCACTTATCATATCTATTCTTAACTTGTTATTTTGTTTTGTGCACCACAACATGTAATAACTAACATTTTTAAAATTTTCAACAACAATTACTAAATTTTTATTAGAATCTAACAATAAATAATTGAATTTATTTTATATTAATGAATCTAAACAATATAAACAATATATTATATGATATATGAACTTTTATTAGAATCTAAATAATAAATAATTGAATTTATTTAATTTTAAAAAATCATATATATAAAAAGGCTTGTATAGTTACCTATTTCGACTAGCCCAACTATGTGATCATAATTTGATGATATCAAAGGACCATAATCAAGGTTGTCATCTTGATTTTCCCTATATGAATGATTCAGAACTAGTTGTATTATATTCCATTGCTTGATATAACCATAGGATTTACTATTATAGTTATCAGTCTCCTACCATGCAATTGTAATAAAAACAAGAACAATCTCTTATTTTTAATGCTCAATTATGATTATTGGTGCTCATCATTGAATGAATTGAACTGGTATTGGGTATTATTTAACAACCATTCACTGATATGTGATCAATTCCTATTTAAATATGTAACCAATTTAAAAATCAAACATAATAACATGTGCTTAATAACAATGAATTGAATACATTAAATGCATAACACACCTATAATTTCCCAAAACACCCTATGTGGAAGTGGCATCTTCCCAGCTAGAGATGCACTATTTGAAAAATGTAACCTACAAGATTAAATTATAGTATAGGAATCACTCAACTCATCTCTATCATAGTTCATACTACATTTCCTTAGATCACTCTTGATGCAATCACCATCACCAACACATTCCCACTTCCCATGAACACTCTAAAAAAACTCCACACATGAGGCCTGTTAATAAATTTATCATATCTACAAAGTGAAAAAAAGGCCTTGCAGATTTTAATAATGGTACATAACTTGACAAAACATAGTGTTTTCCAAAATTTACATGGTACTTATCAATATCTTAAAAATATATCTTAAAATAATGTTGAACAAAGTGTGTCTCATCATCTTTATCATCAGTAATGTAGAAGTGATATTATTTTATGATCAATGATTGAATATAGTAACTATAAAATCCATATAAATCTAGTTGTGCATGCATATAACACACATGCATCATGACTATCACCTGCTTGGTGTGATAGTATTATTTTTGAATATCTTTTTGATGAGAAAATGAATTTTTTTATACAAAGTCAACCACTAACACAATCAATCCTAGGGGGGTGTTTTATTTATTGTTTTAAACTAATTTTATTGCCACTTTTCATAGTGACAAGGTTTTATATGAGTACCAATCATCTTAAATAAACTTTCCATGAATGTGTCAACATGGACCACATCCTTTGAGAAGTCTAACCTCATAGCAGATTTTCCTTTTTTTGTGTCATAGTTGATGTATTTAAACCTATATATAAACACATAAATATACATGTTATAGACACATTATACAAATAATTCATATTAACATTTAAATAATATTTATACATATCACCACTTCCAATTCACACTCTGAATTGTGTCATTTTGTTTACTGATTATTGAAAATTTAACCAAATTTGCACATGTTTCACAAAAACCTTTAATGCAAGGCATGGGACCAACCGCATCATAATTACACTTTTCACACATAATAAATGCTACAAAGGCATTGATGCATTGAGGGGGTGCATTCTAGAAACCATACCTTGATTCCATTAAATTTTTATACACTTGAATCAAATCGTTATGAAAATACATGTTGTAAATGAAATAATATTGAGAAATTCAATATAATTTAATCAAACATGTGATAAAATCTATGAAATTTGAAATGAATATATTTATATACCCAATAATGAAAATCAAACTCAACATTATTGTGATAACAACATGACTACGATAATAAAATGTTTCAAGTAATTTATTTTGTTCCACATACCAAAGTTTCAAAATCTCAAACATTCATTGCCCAATCTTAATATGTGTATTTTCTTCAAAAAAATTGACATACAACTCATGTTGTTTATATCAATCCAATGCTTATTATGTTCTTCATATTGTTTAGGAGAAATTACATTCTTTAGAATATCATTAACATTTAAAGAAGTTTTTGTGTTATGATTCTAGAAATAAAAAACTAACCTTAAAACACCCTCCTCAATCCTATTAGAAAGAGGAGTCCTGATCAGTGCCGAATTTCTTTCTACACTATTATTATCTATGACATTTATCCTCTTCACATATCTAGTAATTTTCTTTGTAGAAACACCTAATACATTTGAAATAGCATTGGCATGTCAAAATTTTGATGTTTTTTCACTTATAGTTTAGCTTAATATCAATCTACATGAAATTATTTTATGAGATGAATAAGTGTTTTTACCCACTGAATCCAATCCCCTAGACACATTTTCCACTACTTCATCTCAAGGGTTTGTAACTTGTTTTGTTTTAAATGCACTCTCAATATCTCTAGACAATCCTTCATCCCATTATGATTCATAAGAGAAACTATAAATTGAGCATGACCAATTTCATATAAACTTTTAAAGTAGATCATAAATATACGGTTAGATTATCTATGGATTTTTCTTTGATTTTACCTCATATATTCTACATATTTTTAAAATTTCCCAGTATAGATATTCATTAGATGGTTCACATTTTGATAGTCATTTCTACACTTTATCAATAAGTCATGCATGTGGTTTCAGAGATAGGGCATGTACATGGTCATTACTGACATTGATATTAATAGACCTTTCTTATATATCTTCTTCAATCATATCAATATTTCTATGTTATTCTATATCTTCTTTAGTGACTGTAAAAATAATAATTTAATGAATGACATCAAGTGTAAATTACAAGTCATATTTTTAATATGAAATTTACTCATAGATTAAGTCAAGTGGTTTAATCATGTATTTATGAAAATTTTAAACACTTGTGCACATACCAAGTAAAGACGTTTCCTCATTCGTGTGGACAGTTTGATCAAATTCGACATTAGTGCTCATATAGTTTGTAGGCCCCATTTTTTTATTTTTATATAATTCACATCTTAGTCTAATTTTTTAGCTTCATATACAACATTAAACTTGCTTTCCCTCTTACTTTGTCTATTCCTTTTATTTCCCATCTTATAAGTTATTAACTTTACACCTACACAAAACTATATCATAATGTTTTTAATTATTCTATAAAACTAGAATACAACAATCTTGCCCCTGATACTAGTTGACATGAGTCCATGTATTAGCTTATGCCACATAAAAGTAAATATGCCAAGATTCAAAATAAAATAATTTTATTTTCCACGGCATATGGGAAATATGGTGGCTTAAATTGGAAAATGCTAAGGGTTAAATTGTATTTTAAAATATATTAAATGTGAATTATAAATATACACAGAATCAAGATAGAGTAAAAACAAAAATCATTTCAGTTAACATATAATTATTCACAACCTTGATTTATACATAACCCAACACTTTTTTATAGAAAGAGATAAAAGAATCCATCACTCATCATGGAAGTGCATCTTTACAAAGAAGAACAATGGAAAATCTTTAATTTTTATACATTTTTTATTCATTATAACTAAATCTAAAATCTAAAGTGAAATGTTGATCATATAGGGCACACAAATACCACTTGAACATTATACAACCCTTTTCATTATGAATTAATATTTTATGCTTTGGACTTAGATATTGATATATTATTTTCATTATTTATTGCTAAATATGTAGTGCATATAAGGATTACGTAGTTCTTGTATGTTGAACATTAGATGATCATCATTAATATCAATTGTAATTAAAGGAGAAACACTAGCCATTGCATCAACATGATGATTATCTTTCCAAGGAATATTTTTAATGGAAAAATAAGAAAATTATGTTATTAGACATTAGACCATATCTTTATAAGGGATAAGGTTTTTTGTGTTCGAATTTTTTTTCAATTTTTGGAGGAAATTATTAATATGTAAGTATAGGTAGAAAACATGTAGGAAAGTGTGAAGATGTCAAATGGTGCACCAATATTATGGGTATTTGTATAAGGTCTATTTATAGTGGTAATTATTCTATAAATAATCCCCATAGTTTTGAGTCGAAGAATTGATAAAAATGGAATCAAATTACTAACTAAATGTTTAGGATGAGGCCTTGTAGTGGATTTTGAGGATGTATTTCACATGGAATGAATACACAATAGAAATAAAAACAAGTGGTAAAACATATAAAATTCACATATGATACTATTATGATGTTTAAAGAATATAAAGGAATACAATATTCCATGAGTTATGTTCACAACTATGAAATCACATGGAGAGTGAAGGGAGTGACTACACATGGAAATAAAACTATCCATTTGGGATGAATTTGATAGATTTTATGCACATATTTTACTATAAGTATGAACCAAATAAAATGGTGGACATCTTTGAATAATTAAATAAACATTTTTTAGGTGAATTTTCTCTCTATGAATTTTAGCAATAGAACCTCTTTGTGATGAAATAGAATAAGTAAGATGCTCATGAAAATGTGTGCACTTATGATGTTTTCTAAAACACATATTTTGAATTTTTCCTAGGAGATGATCCACCTATTTAAACATGCTCAAAGGTATTTTAATGTATTTTTATCAACCTACATGAGATAATTAGCCATGAATAATTTTGTCGATTCATGATATGCACTATTTTCCAACCTAGTAGACACCACAAGCAACAATGTATGATTCCATCAGTATTATAAATTGATTCTATATACACCAAAACCAATCCATACATCTCTAGGTTGTAAATTCATAAATTTCAACATCATATGGAAGATATTTTCAATTATTTCTAACCTTTAGTTTGTCATACCATTAGTGAGAATCCCATGACTCACCTTACAAAGGAAATAATTAAGTAAATTTTGGGAATTATATTTTACGAGTTGTATCCTACTTACATAGTGATCAAAATAAAGTGTTTGTTGCAAGATCCTTTATAACCTCATTATAATCTATAAAATATTGTTGAACACGATACTGATTATAAAATAATTCATGAAATTGGAGGGAAGTTAAAGAAAAATAAATAAGCACCCTACCATTATATCAATTTGAGGATTGGTAGGAGGGAGTGTATATAATTTTCTAATTGATGTAAATCTTTATCATATAGAAACTCTCACAATTTATATGACCATGATAAAAGGATATGAAATCAAAAGAGTAGAGTGGGTTTTTACTTGAAATTTTGGAAAGCGAAAGTACCTATTTTGAATAGACATCATAAACATATCAATGATTGGGTATTCATCAAAAATGAAGATGACAACACAATCAAGGAGAACATGATAAAATTAAGTGTCAAGCCACCTCCTAATGTGTCATGGAAAAAATATGATAGGTCAGGCACATATAGTCAATAAATATATGTAGAGTGTACCAGTAACAACATCACAAGGAGTATGATGCAATAGTTTCCCAAGTCAAAAGGGCTAGAACAATTACCTCCTCAAAAAATGGTAGAATATTTTCATGTCATTGAATATATTTAAGATCATAGTACCATGTCACCTCATATTGTTAAATTTAATTTGTCAAAATATGTATAAATATATAATAATATTCTCATTATTTATTTTTATAATATTTCTTTTGCTTCAATATAGGTTGAATTGATAAATCTTGGGACTAATAGTAATGGTTTCGATGTTTCATTCGCAATACCAATTTTCCCTACTATGACATTAATTTATAATATGTAAATTTATGTTCCCATTGCTTACCCTATTTTTATTCTTCCTACATTCGTAATACCAATTTTCCCTACTATGACTTTAATATATAATATGTAAATTTATGTTCCCATTGCTTACCCTATTTTTATTATTCCTACTTCTATTCTGACCATTTATTTGACAACCCCTATTTCTGATGTAAATAAAATACCCACCATTGCAAAGGTGTATACTAGAAACATTAACTCTTATACTAGTATTCTTATAACCGGTTTGATTTATGTGCTAATAAGACCTTATTTTGTTTCTAAATTTTATTCTACTATTATGGGACCATCCATGCCACAACTAGTTTCATTATCTAGTATGCATCCTTATCATATTTATCCTTCATCACCCATATTTGGTTCACTTATAACTATTTATTTTATTGGAATGCCTATGTGTGAAGTTCATCCAAGGGGAAATTGAAACATGTTGAATCTTATGATGTAAACATAAAAGGCAAGGTGGTTTTTTTATAATTCTTCCACCCTTGAAACCATTTATATCATTCTACCCTCACCCCCTCCACCATTCATTTCAGCATAAATTTCTTGAACAATTTTCCTTCACTTTACCATATATACCACTCTCGATATCATTTTCACCTCACTCACTTCATCTATAGTTTCCATGGATTCACATTGAGGAGATTGGATTGGACAACAAAAATTTCTCAGGTAGAAAGGCAAGACTAGATAAGTATTAATGAACCCCAAATGAAAATTGAATTTGGCAATGATGCAAACACCATGGAAATGATTAATATAAGGAAGGATATAGTTCAAATTATTGTCTATCTTTAAAATAATGAGAAATTATTATATTAAGAGAGAAAGTAATATCAAGAATTAACCATCTCCCTAATTATATAGAATACCTTTTGTAGTTTATCCTTACTTTTGGTGATGTTGTAGATAAAATGTTGAAGGGAATGGAGAGGGAAATTATAATTATTGAAACTCAAAACAAGGCTTATGTACCACAAGGACTTGCATAATGGGTAGAAGAAACATCAAGATCAATATATGGCTTAGTAACCCGAAGCTAGGAATATAACAAGCATGATGATCCATGGACATAAAATATTAAAACAATTATTAAAATAAGGATAAGAAATAGGGATTTGACTAAGGTAATGGAAATATATTCATGTCCAAATTTTAACATTATGGCCATTGAAGAGCTAGGCTTGACCCAATATTTTGATAGTATGATATCAATCTCTTTATTATAATAGGATAAATAAATGACCAATGTACTAGGGAATATAGTTGTGGTAGGGAAAAATATTTTAGAATCATTTTTTGAAGCTAAAATTGAGACTTTCATCTCAGAAGATGGACATGTTGTTTCAAAATTTCCTTTCAAAATATAAATAGATATGTAAAATTAGATAATTTCGTGAGATATTCTAGATATTTAATTATTTAAGCCAATGATGGTGGTAGCTATAAGGTGATAGTACTTGTATCCAATGCAAAGGAGAAATTTAAAACTAAGTCTTTAGTTAGTTAAATCCTAGTAGATAAATTACAAATGTATGAATTGTTGATTTAATGAAAAAGGACATTACCTAGAGATTATGTTATTTTAATTGAGAATATTAACAATGAGTTTAATACATGCATACTCAGGTTACACAAGCCTCAAAAATAAAAATGGGTCCACTAATGACATTTGTCAAACATGCGACTCCCAATTCTCAAGCACAACCTAGTCTACCTATCACTATAGTTCTAGCTAAGGGAACATTTAATATTAAGACTAAATGAGAAATACTAATCTTTTTGATTTTAAAACTTGAATTGATGATCAAATCTAGATTTAACTACATGTAATGTTGTGCATAAAATTTTCATGAACTACTTTTTGGTATGGCTTTTCTTATTTTATAATTTTTTAATACTCTTGTACTTACCTTTTTAGAGAGGGGGATGAAATTTTGGAAAATAAATAGAATCTCTAATTTTTTGTGGAATGTCCTGTGAATTTTATTGTTTTCTTTACATGTAGGTTCAATTTTATAGAATAACTCTCATATGATAAATTAGATCAGTTGATTGAAGTAAATTTAAAGGTTTAGGTTTTAGATCAGCTGAATTGAACCTTTTCTAGTTTAAATAACTTGTGATTCATCTTTTATTAGGACTATTAAATAGATGTATAAAATATTTATCATGTTCAAATATTGAATAGGTAATAAACTCATAAATCTTATTCAAGTGTTAATTCATTTAGTAGATAGTCATTTAAAAATTTTGGTTTTAAACTCAAACCTCTTATTTAAATCTTAAACCATTTAGCAAGGCATCATTTCTAATTTCAATTAATAACTTTGATATCTCCTAACTATAAATCTTTGAGTTTTGTACCTTTGTTATTCACTATAATTAGAGATAAAACCTTTCTTCTATTAATACTCTTCAATCTACCCCTATTGTTGAAACATGTGGAATTTTGCTTTTTAGAATATGGATGCCCATAAAAAGAATGAATTCTATCAGAAAATTGAAATTCTAAAAATTTTTACTTCAAGATATATTCAATTTACCCCTATTGTTAAAACATGTAGGATTTGGTTTGTTGGAATGTGGATGCCCCTAAAAAGATTTAATTTTCTCAAAATTTTGAAATTCTAGAACTCCCTACTTCAAGATAAGTATGGATGAGAGAGAATAGAGTACCTAAATATAAGTTTTGCATGATATAATGGAGGCGTATGAGAATGTGAACACAGTCTATTTTTGCAAAGATAGGTGCAAAAACCTCTTTGAACTTCAACACATAGGAAAAAATGGAAACTAGCACATTTATTGAACATGCATATTATAAATTAATGGCATTAGGATCATGTAATTTTAAATATTAAAAATGGAAAATGCATGCAAAGTGGTGCAATGGTCATGTAATTTTAAATATTAAATATAGAAAATATATGGAAAGTGGCGTGATGGTGGAAGAAGTTGTTGGGGCATAAATTTTGAAGAGGGTCAGAATAAATGGGATTCAAACAAAGGGCGTTCATGTGAACCCATTTTGTTTGAATCCCCTTTATTCCAACACCATCTAGCATCAAATATTGTAGTTTTAATTGGAAAGCTCTCATTGGCTTGAAAATGCCATTTTGGATGCCACATTTTAGGGAAAAAATAGAATAAAAACATGTGCCTCCACTTGTGAATATGGATATTTATTATCTTTATAACATATATAATTTAAATAATATTTAGTATTTATTTTGATTTACTTAATAACATATTGTTCTTTATAAAGTAAAGTATCATCTTTTTGGGGTACAAAGAAAAATCTTGGACTATGAGTTAAATTTTTTTAAAAATATTGATGCGCTTGATTTTAATGTCTTTATTATAATGGCAATAAAAAAGGTCTATTTTGACATATATATAAAAAATTATCATGAAATGTCAAAGTGTCGATATTATATGCCATGATCATTAGAAAATTAATAAAAAATAAATAATTTATCAAAAAATTATTAAAAAATTATCTTCTACTATGTCCATTTTTCTAGGACATCTTTGCAATAAATATTTTTAAAAAATATTACATTTTGAAAATATTATGATGAGGAGAAATTGAGCACTCAATAAAATTCCTATACATAAAACATACACCTATGTATTTAGGCATTCAAAAATCTATTTTTTTTTAAATTTGAAAAAATTATAAATATAATCTACACTTAAAATTTAATATTTTATTAATTTACACTATTTTCACATTTTGTATTACTTATTCATTATTGCCTATACAAATTGAAAAATGTGCACATTTTCATTTTTTGTTGTCCCCTTTCTACTAAAAAGTGGGACACACTATTATGCTCCAACCCTATCATGTCTCACCCATATTGAGTTAGAGAAAATCATCTTAGTATTTATTATAAGACCCATATCCCTCATGGTTCTCCTGTAATGCACAATAAAAGTTCACTCAATTTGCACACTCATAGATAAGTGGATTCTCTTAAGGGATGTGTTTGATCAATTGTAAAATTCAATATCAGGGCCCAAATAAGATTAAATAATGACCATTCTATCTTTAAAATGCCTATCTAGACATGTCCACATATATGTTTCATCTATTGGGTTAATGAGTCAGAATATACGACCCCCACTAACCAAATTTTGGTCTATTTTAAGAGACTTGGCTGCAAGATAAAACTCATTTCCACATCTCAACCATCTTAATTTAGATAAAATAATATCAATATTTTATATAGGAATCATCCTTTCATGTGTTAGATATGATGGTTCATCTCTAGCTCTCACAGTTCTCCTATAATGCATGATGGAAGTTCTCTCAATTTGCACACTCAGGGGTGAGTGGATTATCTTAAGGGATGTGTATGATCAAATAAAACCTTCACTCCCTGGGTGAAACCAAGACCATAAAATGTCAATTTTATCCATACAATTGTTAATTAAATGTGTCTATGTAGATACATTATCGATTGGGCCAATGAGTCAAAACATACGGTTCCCTCTAGCCAATTTTTGGCATATTTTAAGAGATTTGATTGTGATAAAAACCATATTATTAAATTTCACTCATCTTAAGTTAGATAAAATCCTCCCAAACTTCTTTATAGGACTCATCTATGCACATGTATGATATGACGGTTCATCTCTATCCTTTATGCCTCTCTTATAATGCACAGTGAAAGTTCCTTCAATTTGCACACTCAAGGACGAGTGGGTTACCTTAAGGGATGCATTTGATCAATTTTAAAATTTTATATCAAGGAATTATTGAGACCAAAAAATGACTATTATATCTTTAAAATTCCTATTTGAACATGTATACATAGACAATTCATTGATTAGGATAATCAGTTAGAATATACAGCCCCTATTGACTAAATTTTGGCCCTTTATGAAATATTTGGCTCTGAGAGACACTTCATTGATGCATCTCTATAATATTAAGTTATAGAAAATAATCCTTGTCCTTATTATAATACTCTTTTTTCATGGTAAGAGCTGATGGATTTTATCTATCCCTCATAATTCTCTTGCAATGTGTGATAAATGTTTGCTCGGTTTGCACACTCAAGAATCAATGGATTCTCTTAAGGGATGCATCCAATCAACTAAAACCTTCACTCATAGGGCCCAATAGATAATATATAATTTTTTTATCCTTAAAATTCCTATTCATATGTGTTCACATAGATGGTTCATCAATTGGAATAACAAGTTAGAATATACGACCCCCATTAACAAACTTTTGGTTCATTCTAAGAGATTTGGATATGAGATAAACCTCATTACCACATCTCACCTAACTTTAATTAGAGATAATCATCTTGGGATTTCTTATAAGACTCATTATTGCACATGTAAGAGCTAAGAATTCATCTCTATCCCTCACAGTTCTCTTACAACTTGCAATAAAAGTTCACTCAATTTGCATACTCAGGGATTAGTGGAATCTCTTAAGGGATGCATTCGATCAACTGCAACCTTTACATCCAAGCCATGACCAAAACTAGACAATAGTCATTATATCCTTAAAATTCTTATCTATATGTGTCTACATAGATAGTTCATCGATTGGGATAACATTTTAGAATATATGTCCCTCACTGACTAACTTTTAGCCCAACCTAAGTGATTTGGCTGAGAGAGAAACCTAATTTTCTCATATCACCTATCTTGAGATATAGAAAATACTATTGGTATTTATTAAAATTCTTGTCCATACATGTGTATGACATGACCATTCATATCTATCCCTCACAGTTATCCTGCAATGCATGACAAAGGTTTACTTAGTTTTCACACTCAAGGATGAGTGGATTCTGTTAAGGGATGCATCCAATAACCTATCACCTTCAATCTCAGGGAATGATTGATAACATACAACATTTTTTATATCCTTAAAATTACTATCTAGACATGTCTAGGTAGACAATTCATTGATTGGGCTAATGAGTCATAATATATGGCCCATACTGACCAACTTTTGGAGTGTTATGAGAGATTTGGCTATGAGAGAAACCTAATTACTATGTCTCTGCTAGATTAAATTAGATAAAATGTTCTTGATATTTCTTAGAGGACTCATCCATGCATGTGTAGGAGCTGAAGGTTCATCTCTAGCCCTCATCATTCTCTTATAATGCATGATTCAAGTTCACTTATTTTTCACACTAAAGGATGAGTGGATTCTCTTAAGGGATGAATTTGATCAACTATAACCTTCATTCATAAGGCCTAACAAAGAACAAAAAATTACCATTCTAGATATAAAATTCCTATTAAGATGTCTCCATATAAATAGTTCATTGATTGGCCTAACGATTCAAAATATATGACCCCCACTAATCATCTCTTGGCCCATTCTAAGATATTTGGCTATGAGAGAAACCTCATTACCAAATCTCCCGCAAATTAATTTATAGATAATCCTCCAAGTATTTCTTATAGGACTTGTATGTACATTTTTAGGAGCTGATGGTTCATCTCTAATCCTCATGATTCTCTTACAACATGCGACAATAGTTTGCTCAATTTACACACTTAGGGATGAGTGAATTCTCTTAAAGGATGCATCTGATCAACTTCATCCTTCACTCCTAAGGTGAAATATATATGATAAAATGGCCACTATATTCTTAAAATTCTTATCTATACATGTTTATGTAGACAGTTTGTCAATTGGGAAAATGAGTCATAATATATGGTCCCTACTAACTTTTTGGCCCATTCTGAAAGATTTTACTATGATAAAAACATCATTACCACATCTTACCAATATTAAGTTAAAGAAATTACTCATAGGATTTTTTATAGGACTTAACCATGTATATTTAGGAGATAATGGTTCATCTCTATCCCTCATGGTTCTCTTACAATGTGCGATAGAATTTCACTCAATTTTCACACTTAGGGACGAGTGGATTCTCTTAAGGGATGCATTTGATTAACTACAAACTTTGCTCCTAGGGCCCAAAAAATACCAAAAAATAGCCATTATATGCTTAAAATTCCTATCCATACTATTATATAGATAAATTTCATTGATTGGGCTAACAATTTAGAATATACAGAGCTCACTTACCAATTTTTGTACCATTCTGAGAGATTTGGATGTGAGAAAAACCTCATTGTCACATATTTATTGGATTGAGTTCTAAATAATCCTCATAAGATTTCCTATAGACCTCATCTATGAATGCGTAGGTGTTTATGTCTTATCTCTATCTCTCATGGTTATCTTTCAACACATAATCGAATTTCACTCAATTTGCATACTTAAAGACAAGTGGATTCTCTTAAGAGATGCATCTAATCAACTACAAACATTGATCCCAAAACATGATAAAGACTATTAAATGGTCATTCAAGACTTCAAATTTCAATTTGGATGTGTCCACATAGATGGTTCATTGATTAGACTAATGAGTCATAATATATGGCCCTTGTTGGCCAACGTTTGGCCCATTCTAAGAGATTTGGCCTCGAGAGAAACCTCACTGCAACATCGCATCCATCTCAAGTTATATATAATACTATTAATATATCTTAGAGGAATCATATTTTAACTTGTAGTATCTAATGTATCATCTCTTTCCCTCATGGTTATCCTATAATATGCCACTGAAGTTGGAGGAGGATCTTAACCAAAATTAGACATTGTAAGGTTGTTGAAGATTTGAAGTGCCTAATATGAATCAAATTCATTAAGAGTGAGACATTGAATACCTTAAAAAATCATAAAAAGAAAAAATTTTAATGGTTTATTATATATCTTGTGGAAAATAATGAGGTTTTAAAATGTTTCCAACTTAAAATAAGACCTTTTTATGTGCTTTCATCTTGTAGGCTACCATAAAACCCTATGTTATTCTAAAATCCTTGTATTTTATGACTTATCTAGTCAAATGTTATTATATTTAGAGGCGATCTAGGAGATTGTGTCTAAAAAATATTGGATAAGGATATAAGTGATTTTTAGGTCTAAGGAGTGAGTAATAGGAATTGCAACATTTTTTATCTTTAAAAATCTTGCTATTATTATACAAAGAAAACTATCAAGTAAGATTTTAGTAGTTTCAAAGACCTAGAAAAGGTACGAACTTTTAGAACATGAAATTTAAGGTGTATAAGTATGAATGGTATCTTTAAAATGAACATATAATGTTTTTAAGAGGAGGATGGTGTTAAGAAGTCTCAAAACATGCCTGTATTAGCATAAAACTTTACAAATATGCCTTGGATGGAGGTTTGGTGTTGAATTAATGATTTTAACCTTTTATAGGAGTTAAATAAAGTGTAAACATACCTTAAATAGGTATATAATTTTATTCAAGTGTTTTCAAAGACAAACTATCTAATTTTCTAGCCTCTCGGCCTTGCACAAGCCTATCTAAGGTCAACCTAGGGTTTCCAAATTCTAATCAGAATATCTTTTGTTCTAACCCTTAAAAATTATTAAAATATTTTAATCTAGTTTACCTGATCAATTTATTCAATATTAGTGAGGTTTGTACTAGTATACATCCATACTATACATTTTTCTAAATAGTGTCATTATACTAAACCTAAAAAGGCCTAATTGGCAAAAGAGTGTGTTGAGTTATCAGGTTTGCATGGAGAATTGGATCATAAAAAATTTCATGGAGCTGAATAATGATAATTAGTACTTAAAAATGTATTTTTTAATTAAAAACTTTATATCTTGTTCATACCTACTACGTTTACATATTTTTAGGGCTTCTAGTAAAGGAGGATTGAAGAAGAAATGTGTAGTTGACTTGGGAGTTCTGACTTGAGGATTATGTTGTTGGATTTGATTTATGTAATAGATATAATGAGTAGGTATATGTCCCTATATGCAATATAATTATTTATAGATTCCTTGAACCATGATTGATATCTTTAGTCCTTGAATCTGTGACAAAGATAAGCAATCTTAGAGGAAGATTAGAGAGTATAGTTATGAGAGTATATTATGATATGATGGGAATGATGATGACAATAAGGATAAAATGTAGAGGAAGGTATATAGTGATATATATTGAAATAGAGAGTGAGAATTATATGCATTATATGCATGAATCAAACTATTGAGTTGACTATGTGTGTGAAAGGATGATATTTTCACTGAAGAGGATGAGATTGAAATAAGGGATGACAGGTTTCATGATAAATAAGGAGGTCAAGGGAGATTTAATTTAATTTTTATCCATGTAAAGGATCAAACCAATTGAAGAGGAGATTCAAATAAGATATCATATCTAGGTGAATGTCTAATGTAAGTGTATGTTCTATTTACATTAGGTATTTATTTTTCATTTACATCATAAGACCTTAAACTTAATAAATTAAATGTTATGCCATTAATTTAAATACATTTATATTAATTTCATGACCACAAAATCATAAATGATCCTTTCTAATAGTTATACACCTTTAATAGGTGATGAATTTCTCTAAGAACATCAAAGACTCCTTATTACAAATTTGAATTCAGTTTTGGAAGGAAAATATAAACACCCCCTAATTGATCTATTAAAAGTAAATTAAACCCATGATAATATATTTATTACCAAAAATACACTATATACACCCTAATGTATGATTTTCCTGCATCACTTGATGACTCTTGGTACTTCTTACTCTTTCACTTTGAACACACTCCTTTTAGGTATGATTTTCAATGAGTTTATTATGAATTTTCACTTAAACTATAATTAAAATATTTTATAATGTCAAGGGAGATCTATATTAATTTTATATGAGTATTAAACCAATTTTAATTATTAGTTTCTGTAGAGATTAGGTTCAAAACTCTAAAACCCTATTTTAGGCTTTTAGGCTTAATATATCACTCAATATGTTAAAATAGAAAATCCACCTTTACACACCCTAAAATATAATTTATCAAGGTTAATAATAACTTAAAAATGGATTAGATGCTCCAAATATTTTTTTTACATCATTAACAAGAAATCTCACGTTAATACATACTTGATTGTCTTGGAAAATAGACACCTACAAGCAATCTAAAACCCAGTCTTCAATAACAGAAGATAAAAGATGTTTTGGGTCTTGAAACTAGTTTTAAAACTTTCCTTAATCACCATACAAGCTACATACCAAAATTGATGGGATTTCACTAGTTATAAATAACCATTAAATGTTTTTTTATACATGAAACCTTGTTTTACACCTAGTAGGCCTAATGGATACTAATATGTCAAAACATAAAATGCTCCTTTCCAAATGTAAAAATCACCCCTAGGAAGTGTTTACAGGCATAATAAAGGTGTTCCAAACTTTAGTTCACCTTTCTAGACTTAGATTTGAAAATTTGGTGGCAAAATTCTCTTCTTTCTCTCAAAAACACTAAGATATTAGGGTTTTCATAAACATAGTAATTCATAAATGTTATTTCACATTGTCATTTAACAATAACCCACTTTTATCCTTCTCTAAAATCCTTTAGCTAGCTCTCCTCCAATTTTGTCAATTTTTTGAGGGTTAAATTCATATATATTGACATTTTTTGTATTTTCAACCCTAACATTAGGGTTTCTCAGTCTTCTTAGAAGCTAAGAGCTTATAAATAATATTTCATGAAGCCTAACGTGTTTTGGATCAATATAAAACTTTTAATAGATTATTGGGATACTCATTTAATGATTCCAATCCTCAATTTTGTCTCATTCATAAATTTATATGACTTTCAAGTAGTTACAAATATTGTATACACAAAAAATAGGGTATACAAGGTTTTTAATGAAACAAATTCAAATTGAGAACAAACCCAATCCAAAATTGGATAAATCACCTTCATTAATGTAATTAAAAACATGATTACACAATATTCAAGAAACGTATGTCTTTTAAGAATAAGAATTTGTGCATTACAATAGTATATAAACCTTGTTATGAACTAGCAAGCTATGCATCACTCTCTAACCCTATTAATCATGGTTCTTGTCCTTCTTAAGATTAAATTCATTATTCTACATTTTCTCTTAGATAGGAATGATTTATATCTCTTATTTTCAACCCAACTAATCTTAAAAATTTGCTAAACTTGTCTCAGATTCTTCTTTATTCACTTGGGTTTTCTTTAGCAAATTCACTAAAAAACTATTTTTAGACCCTATGGAAAACTATGATATTAAATATAGTTATAACCCTTTATTAACACATATAAAACCATTATAGACCTATTAAACTCTTAATAATTTACAAAAATTATAATTTATCCACAATGTTACATAATCATATTTGAAAATTTAAATTGTAACTTTTAGTGGGAAAACACTTAGGTACCATTTACGATATGTATTTCACTTTTTGAAGGATAAGTGAGGCTTATTATTGACTAAATGAGACCTATATGACCTCTAAGACACTTAAACAATGAAATTATTACATGTTGGTAGGATGCACCTACATCATCACTAGACCTCCTAACAACTATGTTCAAGTATAACTCATAATATTTGCATCCCTAAAATTGACCACAAGTCCACTTAAATCACAATTGAAAATTGATATGTAATTAAATGTAAATGAAACAAGTGAATAGTAAATTTCTCCTACATCACTAGACCTCCTAAAAACTATGATCAAGTACAATTTATAATATTTGCATCCCTAAAATTAACCACAAGTCCACATACATCACAATTGAAAATTGATATGCAATTAAATGTAAATAAAACAAGTAAATAGTAAATTTCTCCTACATCACTAGACCTCATAACAACTATGATCAAGTACAACTTAAATAATGTAAATATACATGAAATTCATCACAAGTCCACTTACATCATAATTGCAAATTGATATGTAATTAAATGTAAATGAAAGAAGTAAATAGTAAATTGTTCCTACATCACTACACCTCATAACAACTATGATCAAGTACAACTTAAATAATATTTACATCCATGAAATTCATCACAATTTAACTTACATCACAATTGAAAACTAATATGTAATTAAATGTAAATGAAATAAGTAAATCGTAAATATCACATGTTAATATAAAATATACATAATGATGAAGCACCTAAATTAGAGAATAATGTGGTTTTTTTTATCGCTATATGAAGTAATATTGATCATTAACTAATAATGTGTGCAAACATTAATTTATCGAAATATGAAATATGCATAGGTAAAAGAATCTTATTGACAAATAATATATATGTGTATATGAAAAGTTCCATGTCATAATCCAATGTTAACAATAGGAAATATATCGAGAAAAAAAATTAGACCATAACATGTACATAGACAAAATGCACCATATAGGCATACAATGTGGGCCATATTGGCATACAAAATCAATTGTGTCTACAACTAGACCCTTAACACAATAACTAGCTCTCTTGTTCCTCATCGCCTCCAAATAAAATGTGTTTTGTTGGCATAGACATAACATTAGTGGTGTTATATACCTCAATACAAAGAAAGACTCTCATCTTAGCATGTGAGTTACCCTTTATTTCATAAAAACCTTTGAAAATTGTTATCTTCACAACATATGAAATATAATATTAATGCATTAAAATTGTATATTGAAAATGATATTTTTAAAAAATGATTATACACTCATCGTATTCCATATAAATGGTTGTTTTGGGCTACGAGACCATATATACACCAATGATGGAAAACATATGGAGCCTACATATATCATTAGATCTAGATGTGCATACAATTATGCAAATATGACAGAATATCATTGATTAAATTTAAAAATAATTTTATTATGTGTTCTTACTAGTCTCCATCCCTAAATCATGACCTACTATAGAGTTAGTGGATGCTCTGATGTAGATGCTACATCAGTAAATCCTGATTCTCATCTGTGATGGGTACCAATAGCATCCCTCATCATCTATAAAAGTAATAAATGATTAATGTGTGAATCCAATGAATATGATAAAAATATATGACTATTATATATATGTGTGTGTGTGTGTGTGTGTGTGTGTGTGTGTGTGTGTGTGTGTGTGTGTGTGTGTGTGTATACATATATACATATATATATATATATATATATATATATATATATATGTACACACACACACACACACACACACACACACACACACACATATATATATATATATATATATACATACATATATATATACATACATGTACATATGCATATATATATATATATATATATACATATATATATAGATATAGATATATATATATATATACATACACATATATATATATACATACACACACACACATATATATATATATATATACATACATATATATATATATATATATACATACATACATACATACATACATATATACATACATATATACATACATACATATATATATATATATATATATATCTTAAAATATAGTTTTTTTGTTCAAAGGACAATAAACTTACATGAATAAATATGTAATTTAAAAGTTTCCAAACATATGTATAGGGTACACCTATAGAAATTGTGTCCTTACAATAGAGTCAAGGCTTGTTGAGCTACCCAAAATATCACCAATCATCTATACAAGTAAAAAATAACAAGTTTAATCAAATAAATAAATAAATTAAGTTAACACATATTAGAAAATAAACTTAATATACTGTTACAAACATAAACAAATTAAAATTAAAATTAAACTTGTGTATCACATACGGATGGTGAAGCTGATAACTCTTACACAATAGACTGACATATCCTGCTAGGAGTCAATGAAGCTAGTACATATGGCATGCTGGTGTCATATTGTACTAAAGTATCTATATATGGCATATGCTCTAGCATGCTGGTCTTCTAATCTCTCGAATCATCTACATGTGGCATATTATCTAATATGTTAGTTTTTATAAATGTACTATGTATATGTTTCACTTGAATAAGAGGTGTTCCACATGATGTGCAATGATGCATAGAAATTGTAACATGAGTACGAGGAGGGACACTAGCACCTATACCAACACCAACAAAACCACTATTACCACTACCACTACCACCAATACCACTAGTGTCACTTCCACTACCACCAATTGTAGGCTAAGTAGAAGTATTTAATGTATATGCATAAACTTATCAATCATAACTTGTGTTAGAATCATAACCACCTCAAGGGTGTCCATCTATATGTTTTGATGAATTTTTTTAAGAATAGAAGCATGTGATATTGTTCTTTTATTTTTTTGGGCTCAGTTTTGGTCTCATCTGACACTAGGTATGTCAAATGAAGACCGACCTCCCATACTTTGGGAGGCCTTTGGGTAAGTGCACCAACTTGGGGACAAAAATGGGCCTACCCATGGACATGATTTTTATAAAATTTTATAAATGTGAACTTTTGTAGATAATTAGAGATGACTACACTCAAAATTTGAAGATGGTATAAAAACATAAATCGTAGAATTTTGAGTCTAATTTGCAACAAACTATTTGTTTTGAAAAATGATTAAGTATAAATAGGTCAAAGATCTAAAATTTGAAGATGACTTCCTATTTTTCTAAGAAAATTTAAATTATACCATTCCATGTGGCCCACCATTTTTTGAGCACCGTTAAATATTGTTAGAAACCCTTGGTGAATATTTAGATAAGTTCTTATAGTGTGTTACAAAACTTTTTTTACATTTTTTTATGAATTTTTTTTATTAATTTTGAAATTAAGTATATCCTTAAAACTGACAAAAAAATGGATAGCCATCCATGCAGCCCACCCTAACTACCTAAAAAAAATGAAAATTGATTTTTTTTAATGTGTGTAGAATTAGGCCTAGTTTGTTACCATATAATTTGTTTTTCATTTTGATCAATCAAAAACAAATTAGATAAACATGAATAGGCATGTATGGGTGAGGCATGTAATGGACTAAAAAAGGTGTTGTTAGAAATAAATATAGTTTGAACCCATAAAATAGCCCAAAATTTATAAAAGTCATACATTTATAAAGAGGACAATGTGCTCATTGTAAAGGTAATAATTTTTTGAATTTTGATGTTGTAGTCCATAGCGTATTTGATGATTGAAGTTGAAATTTGTTATTTTTTCCTAAATCTCTCAGTTTTGACTGTAGATACATATTCCCAAGCTTTTGTCTCAAAAATCAAAGTCATTTATGAGCTTAAAGGATCAATTTTAAATTCAAATTCAAATAACACATACATGTTATATGATACAATAAAAAATGCGTACATGTTATATAACACATACACATTTATTTTACATAAAATGAAACAAACAAATTTCATGTTTGTTATAGGGGAAAGGTCCCATTAGTCATGCATCCTTATAAGCGAAATTCCAAATTTCATGTTTCTTATTGGGGAAAGGTCCAATTAGCTTTGGATAGTGAATTAAGGTGCCACAACATCGCATTAGACTTCAAAAATTTTACCCATTTCAATATATCATCTTAACTACTTATAACTAAGGTTTCAAGGTCTTACACACTATATATTTGACAATATAACTAATTTTATCAGGAGTGGTGATAAAATGCATTTTGTAAACCTATGATCAAAACTTAACCTTTAGAGTACCAATCATTGTGCATTAGAGTATCAATACTTGAATCTTGTCAATATGTGATTGGTTACTTTTAATTTTATATAATAAATGTCTAACAAGTATTAGATATTACATGTTCAAATTTTGGTGTACTTTAATATTTATATACACCAATATGTTTCATTAATAAAACAGATGTTAACAAGATCCTTGTTCAAAAATTGAAACATGTATAGGTATTGAGATCTTTCCCCTAGTATGGCAAGAATATACCTTACCACCTTAATTGCCTAAAATCCTACTTGCCTTTAAATTTTGTGTTTCTTATTGATATTATCCTACTTGCATAAAAACATATCTTACCCTTTTGTTGTTTCTTTGTTATCTTTAACCAGAGCCCTTTATTTATAAATTTTGAAATAATTTGTTTAAGTGGTAATCTCGTTGAATTGGACTATTAGTATAGATAATCTTATGTAGGTAGAAATAAGAATTGAGCCCTTGGTATAACAATGCATCTCTTGGATAGCTATTTCAAGAACATTATCTAATGGATCCAAATACCTATGAATCATGCCTTGGATTTTCCCAAAAACATTCCTAAAATGTGTTAAATAAAGTCCCTTAAGTTTGATCCAAGGTCACTCAATGCATCTAATTCAATAGGTGCATTTTGAGGTCCCAATTGAAAGTCTAACAAGAGTATTCTATTATTACAATTATTAACTTGATTCCCCTAATGTATTCAAATACATTATTCAAATTTTACCTAAAATTAATATCTCTTGTGAAAATATGGTTAATCCTCCATTTTGTGTACCTCCTTCATGTACCCCTCCATCATACATGGGACAACCATCAACCACTCCATCCATTCCCACATCATCTAAAGAGTGTGTCTTGGACATGGGACTAGTCCTAGCCACACCATGGATGAAATAATTACAAGTTAAAAAACAAGCTAGAAAACACTTGGTGGTTATCAATACTATAGAGTTCTATACCTTACTATGTAATTGGGATGGTAAGATACGAAAGTAGGATGATGTGTATAATGTATGTACATGTTTTTCTTAAAAAAATTGGTCAAGTTTGGTATGCATTTTGTTTGTAGAAGATGTGGTTTTGAGTTCAATAAAATTGAAATGGTTAATGTATCCATTAGTGCTTATGTGATTTTAAGAGGTCATGCCTGTAGTGATGAATGTATATCATAGAAAAATCTAAATGCACTAGGGGATTTGTTTGAAACCATTAAGGTATGGCATAGACCTGACATTGACCAAGTACAACATATGTATAAGTCACCCCATCTGAAACTCTATTAAACTTATTCAAGATACATTAAACCTATAATAATGTCCACTAAATCTGAGACATGCATCACATCAAGGATGATGCTGAGTAGAGAGACCCAATAATTGTTCATGTGGATGATGAACTACTCACCTCATATAGATGGTTGATCAAAATAGAATACTAGTGTACACCCCCTCACCAAAGGTTTCAAGGTTATATATATTTTGTACATATATATTCAATCATCTTATTCATATTTCATTGTAATGAGCTTAAACCTTATGATGTGGACTATAATAAAGTAGTACATGTCTTAGAATTCTTTTTCCAACTTGGGATTTGAGGTTGAAGCTTGTTCATTGCTGAATTGTGTTCTCTCCTGCATGTAGGACTCAATATGAATGAACTTTGAGATCTAGAGGTAATTCATGGTAGAGGGATATAAATAATTTGAATACATACATTTAGAAAATTGATAATGTTTGATGCTTACTCAATTTAAATGGGACCTTAAATGGATTTACATGACAATTTTCATAGAGTAATAGTAAGTTGGAGACTTACATCATGTGAATTATTTACTACACATGAGTTGATTGGATAGATGTTAATATTTAAACATTATTGGATTCTATGTATGTATGATAAATTTGTGAATAGGCCTTAGTTGGATTAGTTTGCTCAATGATGAAACATGTCTAAGTATCAAAAATTTGAACATTTGACAACTCTAACACTTCTCTAGGTGTACTAGACCTACACATGTGTAAATATTTGATTTGATTGGGCATTCTAAAGCTCTAACAAATCTGATGCTTCGAGGACAAGTGATAGTTATATCTCTAACACAAATATATGTGTGTACAAGATACACATGTTCATGTATTAAATTGGATCAAGCTTCATAATGATCTAATATATCCCTTTAACGCTTCCAGGACCTGACACCTCTAATAGTATTACCAATTTTGATCATGTATGAGGTATACATGGTGATATGTAATTGGATTTCATCTCATAGGGCATTATCAGCTCTGAAACTTCCAAGATTTGATGTATATTTGATAGCTTTAACACTTTAGAGTGTATGAGATACACATGTAACACAACAAGTTTGAATAATAAGAGAAATTCAATAAAGGAGGCATGGGAGGCCAATTTGAACCCATTTTTGACATAACTATAAGATCATGATATATGATTTGGGATAAAATAAAGTATGATTATATCTATCATGAATTGAACTAATTAGTCGATTGGTATAATTAGGGACATGATTTGGGAAAAAATGAGCCCCTAAACCAAATTTATGGCCCAATCAATTGCATAATCTAGATGCAACATGTATGACTTAACTAACCATAATTTAATAAAAAAATATAAATATGAACACAAATGTGATTAATTACAACCCACTAAACCTAAATTGGAGTCTATTATGTGACTAAAAGGGCTAAATTAGGTCGCATTTCATGACATGTTGATCATAAACCCTAATTTTATCACTTAAACATGTAAAGTTCCCATAACCCCTAATTTCATGACATATACACATGTACAAACCTATTACACTAAATGCTTAACCCTAAATCTAAATTTTATAACAAACATAACACCTACATTTCTTGATTTCATCACAAATGCATAAATTCATGATTGTGGTTAGTGCCTATTTATGAACCTATTATTCACCTAGTTTTATAAGGACCTATGGTGGTATTTTGGGTAAAATTAGTTCATTTGGTCTTACATATAAAGCCTTATTGCATCATTCATTAGTCTTATTACTTCATAGTCTTATCGAGAGTCTTATTACATCATGTATTGGAGATTTATGCATGATATTGGGGATTTATGCATCATATTGAGCCTTATTTCATCATATGATATCTTAATTACATCATATTAGATATTTATTACATCGTATGATAGTCTTATTACATCGCATGATAGTCTTATTACATCATGATAGTCATATTACATTGTATGATAGACTTATTACATCATATTGAGCCTTATTACATAATATGATAGCATTATTGCAACATCTAATAGCAATATTACATAATATTAGGGATTTATGCATCATATTATAGTCTTATTTAATGTTATTTCATAATATTATAGTGGAAAAAATGTAATGAATATGAGGCTTTTTGCTTGTTTTTATATTATATGGCTATACTTCAAGGAACACATATACATTATAAGAATGTATATGCATTCCTAAAACATAAATGCATTATTATAATGCATACATGTTCCTTAAATTAAATATAAAAACTCATTTTTTAGTGTCTATTTTTATCCCTAATCGAGATTTCTATCCCCGCAGACATTCCCTGTGTACTTTCTTGGTTGTAGTTTTTTTTTGGACCCCACATTTGAAGTAATTTCTTGGTTAATTTTTTGAAAATGGACTCCAGTTCACATTTAGGGAAGAGGAATAAGTTGAAGAACAAAACACTGAAGCAATTATGAGAGTTGAGAAAAGAAACAAGGTATGAATGCAAATAATTTATTCCAGACAAGGTATAAACACTAACTCTAATGAGCTAAATGCCTTAGATAATGAGGAAATTGACAATAATCAATTGAATAATGATGAAATTTATAATAATGAATTGAATTATGATGAAATTCACAATAATGAATTAAATTATGATGAAATTGAGAATATAAATATAGATAATGTTGGAAATTCACATTCAAAGTTTAAAGTTTTTGATTATGTTGATGAAGAACCTATGCATGATACTTTACCAACAAATAATGAAGAAAATTTAATGGACTCAAATAATGATGAAATTAATAATGAAAAAAATTTCATGAAAGCATATAATGAAGAAACAAAAAATGAAAAAAAATCTTGGAAACATATAACGATTTTGAAACACCCTCTGAATGGATTCTACCAACAACACCTCCAAGAATTGTGAATAGAAAAGCTAAGTACTTAATTGAATTTGATGAAAATATTTTGAATTACAAAATGTTTGAATGCCATTCAGGAATATTGGTTAAAGAAATTTTGGATAGTTTCTTTCATAGATTTGAGTATGGTGGTCAAAGATGTCAATTATCATTGATTAAATTGGTTAAGATGAGACCTATAATGTACACATTACAACTAAGAACATCTAACATGGATAATGAAAATGATGAAATTTTTGAAAATCTACATGATGCATATTATATTTTAGGCCCGAAATCATGCAATAAAGATTCTAATGTTTCTCGATGTATAATGACAACATGTGTAGTAAGAGATGAAATAGGGGGAAAATGATTGATTTCAAAAACAAGTTGAACATTTGATATAAATAGAAAAATATTAATGAAACCAATTACAAGACGTGAAAGACTTAATGAAGCCAATATGAAATATCTCTGGGCATTCTCTAGTATACTTCACCAAAAGATAAGGCAATAGTTAGTACTTTGAAAGACTTACTTGCATAATTTTGGAAAGATAATACAAGAGTTTCACCCAATGCAAGAGATGTAGTGAAAAGAAGAGTTGGTTCTCATAATTGTGAACCATATCCAAAACATTTCTTGGATATGACTCAAACGCAATTGTACTTTAAGTTTTTGGAAAAACATCTACAAACTACTATTAGGCAAAGAATTTTTGAAATGGCTAAACCTTTTTATGTAAAAATAAATCACACACGTACCACTTGTAGGTAACATGTTGAATTTTTAATGCACTATGTTGTTTTCTTCTTTATTCATTGTACTTTGCATACTACTAACATTTTATAGCAATGTGGCATAGAAGTTCTACCAAAATCAGCCAAAGAATTTATTTCAAATATTTTTTATGAAAGACCCAATGGATAATTATTTTATAATAAAACATGTTTGGATGGAAATTATAGCATTTACGGTGGATTGACAAAGTTGAAAAAATGTATCCATTAGGATTATATAAGTACAATTGGATAGGAATTAGTTGGTTTGAAAAAATACAAATCTATGACTTATCAAGTAAAAGATGGCAAAAAATCTACAAGGTGTGAGCTTGTTACGAAACAGATACCTATTTCATAATTTATAGTCGAATTTATGGAGAAAATTATTTACGAGTATGCAATGCACACACATAGGGTTAAATAGTTAGATGAACATTTAAAGCTAATCAATGACACCTTCCCACTTGATTTTATTATTTTATTAGTTGACTTTGCTGAAAATTACACATTAAAACCACAAATGGAAGTTCAATCATATTATTACAACTCAACACAAATTTCCATATTCGTGCATATAACATTCATGCATGCACCTGATAGTATAGAGGGAGATCAAAAAAAATTAAGGGAGTACCATCTCTATATTAGTGATGATAGATCACATTATACAAATTATGTGCAAGGTTATTTTGATAAGTTCTATGGACAGTTGACTTAGAGGAACATTATTTTGAAATGGCATTACATTTGATTAGATAATTTTATATCATAACTCAAGAAGGCATGAATTTTTTATTGGTTAAGTAGGATGCACATTACCACTAGTGTAGAACATATTTGGAGTTTCATTAAGGTTTTCCATGGAAAAGGGGAGCATGATGGTGTTGGGGCATGTGTAAAAAGAGCGGTTACAAGGGAGAAGTTAAAATATGACAATGTTGCTAATTTGATTGATGCAAAAACTATGGTTGACTGGAGTAATTAGAACATATGTCATGATGCTCAAGAAAATTGTACTATTAATAGATATTTTTGGATAATTAAGGAAACATACTTGGAAAAATATGAGGATTGTATGACTCTAACAAGTTCAAGTGAGCTCCACTCATTTCATAGCTCAAATGTAGGTTCATGGACTATTTTTACATGACACTTGACATAATTTTATTCTGCATGCATGGAGTTTGTTTAGAATGAGTGTAAGTCAAAAGAATGGGTGGATGAATAGAGTTCCAAACCTATAATTCTAGTCAACACATATCAGGTTCCACCATCATTCTAACTTACAGACATGACAGGCTCATATGACTTTGACCATATATTCGATCTAGTACAACCAGGTAGAGGATTAATATTTATGTACTATTTACTATCATAATATATCTTCATAATGTTATTAAAAATTATTTTTTTTGATGTAGGACATGCTTTTGTAGTTATTGTAGATGAGGATAATGAAGAGGAAACAAATTACTACTTATGTCTATGTATAGATGGAAATTTAAAAATTGACTTCCCTGATTGTAGATTGAGAAGGCATTGATTATCCCACTAGGTTTGTGGTAGTCACTAGAACTTAGTTTCAATGATATCCTATAAGAAATTCAAATGTATGGTTGTTTGAAGACTTTGAAACTCATAGGAAAATTTTACATTATTCAAATTTGGTTCTAACAATAGATATTCAATTGTAAACATATCATGGGAGGCCAAGAAACAAGAATTTATGGAAAGTTTACGAGTAAGGACATGTATCTATTCTTCATACTATCAAGATTAGAGTAGACCTAAGTGGTTATTGGATTGAAATACATAGGTATGTTGAATTTTAAAATGTATATGTGATCAATTTTACTAAATGTTTTTTTACTTTTAGGTGGTACATGCATAAATTTCATCTTTAATTACTTACTAACATTTTTTTGTAGGTTAGTGGTGCCAAATTAGCTTCCAACTTCATGTGGTTGGCACCGTTAGTAAATAATTTCATATTTTTGAAGCTATGAGAAGCTTACTAAAAGTACTTGGCATTTTAATGCTCCTAAATAATTTCTCATGACAAGATGATTTCTCCTTGTAGCCTTCCAAACACATTTATTGTTAGTGTTTTCATGATCTAGAATAGTAGTGATAATTCACTTGTGGGCAGAAGTGGGTGTCATATTTGTTATTGGAACACATGTAGTTTGCCTATATACATGTGATAAAAGTGGTGGATTTTCACCTGTCATCCGAAAGGCAAAGTTGCTATTTAGAGGTCAAGAAGTTGTCTCTTCACGGCCAAAAAGTTGCATTTTAGGACCCTTTACTGTAAATTCTACCACATATTTATCTTAGAGGTGATTCAAACTAGATTCAAGATGAAATTAGATGACTTTCCCATTCACATGAAGGATCTTATGATTCCTCTATATGACTTAAAATTTTGGTTTTATGCATGCCTAAATTTAGGCTAAAAACCATCATCTTTCTTGTATTGGGAAGGACATTCTTGAGATCAAAATGGGTGGTGGGTTTATCGTCTCAGCTAGATGGGATGCCAAGAACCTATTACTAGATGCTATACACCCCTTTGAACATGTTGGTAGTTCCAATTTTCAGCCAACAAGCACCAAAAATTAAGTTCTCAAACTGTAGCTTCAACTTTGACTTCATTTATTGTCTATTTTTTGTGCTTCAAAAAAGTAGTGAAAATAAACTTATGGGTGGAAATGAGTGTCACAATTGTTGGAACACATGTAATTTTACTATATAGATGTGATTAAAGTGGTGAATTTACACTTTCTAGTCCCAGAGTTAGTCCCAGAGACAATGTTGCTAGTTGGAAGTCAAGAAGTTGTCTCTTCACTACTAAAAAGTTGCATTTTAGGACCCTTTACTCGAACTTTTGGCATGGATTGCTCTTAGAGGTTCCCTAGAATAAATTTGGTTTGTAGCTAGAGGAATTTCCCATGCACATGAAGGATCTTATGATTACTCCATATGACTTATAGTTTTGGTTTTATGCATGCTTGAAGTTAGGCTTAAAAACATCTTTCTTGTATTGGGAAGGGTGTTCTTGGGCCTAAAATAAGTGGTGGGTTTGTCATCCAAGCTAGATGGGAGGCCAAGAACTAGGCCTTGGAAATTATCATCCCCTTAAAATGTGTTATCAATTCTAATTTTTAGCCAACAAGCACCGAAAATTGAGTTCTCAGACCATAGCTTTATCTTTGACAACATTTGATGTTAGTGTTTTCGTGCTCTGAAACAGTATTGAAAATGCACTTCTGGGTGGAATTAGGTGTCAAATTTATTGTAACATGTTTAATTTTCCTATATAGACATGTTTTAATTAGTTTATTTATACCTAATAGTCTTGGAGGCAAAGTTTCTAGTTGGAGGTTAAGAAGTTATCTCTTTATTATCAAAAAGTTACATTTTAGGACCCTTTATTACAACTTCTACCACATATTGATCTTATAGGTTATTTATACTATATTCAAGGTGAAATTAGAGTACTTTCAAATTCTCATGATTGATCTTATGATTCCTCTATATGGCTTATAGTTTTGGTTTTATGCATGCTTGAAGTTAGGCTGAAAATGAGCATATTTATTATATTGTGAATGGCATTCTTGAGCCCATAATGGGTGGTGGGTTTGTCATCCAAGATAGATGGGAAGCCAAAAACCTATTATTAGACATTATACACCCCTCTGTATGTGTTGATAGTGCCAATTTTTAGCCAAATAGAACTAAAAATTGAGTTCTTAGATCATAGCTTTAACTTTGACAATATTTGTTGTCAGTGTTTTTGTGCTCTAGAACATTAGTGAAAATGCACTTGCAGGTGGAAGTGGGTGTCATGGTTTTTATAACATATGTAATTTTTTTTTTGGTGTGTGTGTGTGTGTGTGTGTGTGTGTGTGCGCGCGCGCGCACTCAAGTGGTGGATTTTCACCTTTCGGTCTCAGAGAAAAAGTTGCTAGTTGGAAGTCAAGAAATTGTCTCTTCACTACCAAAAAGTTGCATTTTAGGACCCTTTACTACAACTTCTACCATACATTACTCTTAGAGGTGATGCAGAATAGATTCAAAGTGAAATTAGAGGACTCCACTTAGATGATTTTCTTATGGTTGCTCCATATGACTTAGAATTTTGGTTTTATGGATGCTTGAAGTTAGGCTAAAAATCAACATCTTTCTTATATTGTGAAGGGCATTCTTGAGCCCAAAATGGGTCGTGGATTTATCATTCCAGCTAGATGGGAGGCTGAGAACCTATTCCTAAATGTTATTCACCCATTCAAATGTGTTAACAATGCTAGGTTTTAGCCAACAAGCACTAAAATTTTACTTCTCAAACTATAGCTTCAACTTTGATAACATTTTTTATTAGTGTTTATGTGCTCTAGAACAATAGTGAAAATCCACCTATAGAGGAATTGGGTGTCATGGTCATTGGAACACATGTAAATTAACTATTTATATGTGTTCAAAGTGATGTATTTACACTTGTAGGTCCCATAGACAATATTGCTATTTGGAGGTTAAGAATTTGTCTCTTAATTGCTAAAAAGTTACATTTTAAAACCCCTTACTGCAACTTTTGCACAAATTGCTCTTAAAGGTGCATCAACCTAGATTTAGGTTTCAATTAGAAGAATTTCCAACACACACAATTGATATTGTGGTTCAATCATATGACTTACAACTTAGGTTTTATGCATGCCTAGAGTTGGGCTAAAAATTAGCATCTTTCTTGTATTTAAAATGACATTCTTGAGCCTAGAATGGGTGGTGGGTTTGTCATCTAGGTTAGATGGGAGGCTAAGAACATGGTTTTGGAATTATGTAACCCTTTGGACATGTTTATAGTACCAATTTTCAGCCAACAAGAACAAAAAATAGAGATATCAGACTGTAGCTTCAACTTTGACAACATTTATTATTAGTGGTTGCTCTAAAATAGTAGTAAAAATGTACCTATGGGTAGAATTAGGTGTCACAGTCATTGGAACATATGTAGATTGCCTATTTAGACATGTTTTAAGTGGTGTATTTTCACATATCAGTCATAGAGGCAAATTTTCTAGTTAGAGACAGAGGATATTATGATAGAACTTTTGGTGAGGATTTGAGCCTTTGAAACATTGTATCATTCAAGATATAGAAATTTTGGTTAGAATAGGCCTAACTAGGCCTACTTTGGGGGCTTATATCAAATAAAGTGATAAACAGGAGAATATTAAAGTGTTATAACTTTTTAAGGAGTTGAAGGTTGATAGAGGGTGACCTAAAGTGTTCTCACATCTTTAAGAAAGGACATAGGTTAATTAAATAAAGGGAAAAATAGTGAAAATAGGGTTACAAGCCTAGATAAAGAATTGTTATGTTGAGGTGTATCAGGAATGAAAATAAGTGTTTGGTAACTTGAGAATGGTTTATACAAGTGTTTAATGATCACTTAATACCATCAATGTAATGAATTTGATTCTTAGCAGCTTAAACCAAGGAATGGTCCTAGAGACCTAATGGGCTACATAGTGTGAAGGATAGTGAACACCCTAAGAGATGTATTGAAAGTTGAATTAGGTTTATATAGTTGAAATATGTTTGTATAGGAATTTTTTTACCATTTAATACCATTTAATCATTTTGATTTTACTCTTGAAACCTAAAATGAGATTTGGTCCTTTGAACCCAAGGGTTTGTGACTAGTCAAAACTAGTGAAGAGACTACAAGCATCAGGTCATCAAGTGAAATGAATAAAATTATAATGATGATTTTTATATGTATATTCAATTATATTAATCACAAAACAATTAAAAATAGGATGATGACTCATTTGTGAAATTTGACCAAGAAGACGTGTCACTAGCGTTTGCCAAATTGGGCCTACACGACAAAATATGCTAGATCTAATCACAAAATCTGGTTGAGAAGATCATTTTTAACTAATATAAAAATTAAATATATTTTTATGTATTTTTTAAAATTTAAAATATTCACTGTTTTAGTATAGTCAATCCTATGTCAAATCATGGTCAACATTGGAGCCTACCTTGGAGAAATTAGTTAGTTTGGGGCATCTACAGGTTGAGTCAAAGCATGAAATTAGGTAAGAATGGTATCCAAATATACCAAAACATTCCATTCCATAATAAATTTCATATAAATGTTTAAATTTCCTTATATTTTGACATAGTCCTCTTGCAGTCAAGAAGACAACCATTGGAAATTTCTAGAAGAATTGTCAGTTTTGGATGTTAGGAAGAAATTTAGGCCTTGGAGAGATCTTTAAAAAATATAATATGATGTTATAAACCTATATTGTCATATATAAGTGATAAAATTAAATTTTTTAATGCAAAATTTTGAATAAAGACAAGTTTTGGTATGAAAGAAACTTGTGGGTAGCTCAAGGTAAATTGTGGTAAAAAGGGTCTACAAGACAAAGTACATATACAAATGAATTAAAAATTAGAAAAATTGGTATTAATGACATTAAATACCAATATATAATATTTTAAAGGTTATATTAAAATTTTAAGTGCTTACTATTTTGTCATAGTCCCTTCCATGTCTCATAATGGTCATTATTCATGCAGGCATAATTTTTGGAGTTGTAAGGTGTGTTTGAGGGTTAAAATATTAGAGAAATATTTTATAAGTATGTTAATATGGTTTTAAAAATATTAAACATGTTTAAATGGTGTTATCACTCTAAACTTTATGTAATCCCCATAAGTAGGCTTAAATCCCCATAGGGAGTCTCAAAGGCATAAAGGCAAAGTTGATTTTTTTATCCTTAAAAATGTGTTATGATTTGTTTTAGATGTCATGGGGATTTTTTAAAGAAAATATGATTAGTGGGAAGGTCAAATTTGTCCTTTGGAGAGTATGTACAGGGCATGAAAACCCTAGATTAGCAAGCTTCAAGCATTTTCGAGAGATTTAACCATGAGAATTTAATGAAACTTTGTAATATTGCTCCTCTATACATGTAAAAAGTAAATAAAAATGTCTTAACCTAATATTTTATGTATGTGTATGTATTCTAGGATTGAGGGTTTGGAATAGGGCTAATTAAGCCAAAATGAGGGTAGGCTAATGAAGAAAGTGATAGTTAGAGGTGGAGTTGGGCTATGAAATTTGGCATAGACATGAAAAGGAATAGACTGTAACTATAAATTCCCTTATAATCTATTAACTAGTCATATATTTTCCATCCAAGGTAAAATATATTAAAAATGGCTACAAGCCTTGAGATAGCATTGTATTCATAAGGTGTTAAATGAGAATATGCTATAATTTGTGTACTTGAAGGGGGTTATACGAGGTATGTTATGATCATCTAAGACCATATGTGATAATAGGTTTAGCACTTGAAACATAGACCAAGATTTTGTCCTTGAGACCCAAATAAGGTTCCTAGGAATAAACTAGAAAGATATTGAGAGGAAGTTTTTGAATGAGACATGAATAAAATGAGGTAAAGGGTTTATGGACATAAGACAATACCATAAATGAGGTGATATTAATAGTAAATGAATAAATACTAAGTGTAAGAATATAAATTAATCCCAAAGAGTTAAAAGAGGAGCTATCATGTGAAAGAAGATTCAAATCAAACCACAACAAGTGAATGTCATCAGTTGGGTTTAGAACCAACTAGTGATGTTTTTTTAGACTTCTGCTTTATAACTATGAATCAACATTAAAACATAATTCAAATGCAATCATTAATAGTAATTATTTTTGATGAGGGTCTAATTTGCAACATTATCCTAACAAATTATTCTCAATGTCATAACATTTGTAATCCCTCAGAATACTTTAAAACTAATCATTTATAATACTCTGAACACAAGTGATTCAAACAAGGTTTACTTCATTAGTTTTCTTAAGTATTAATGTAAAAAATAATAATGCCATGTACGGATGCCACATATAAGCATACAATGTTAATAATATATGCATTTCCATATAGACATACAAAAAATTACAACATGTCTAATAACATAGTATCTAATGTTAGGTGAATACATCATATACACATGTACAATGCCAAAAATGTGTACATTACCATATAGGCATATAAAAAATTACATCATCTACAACATCCTAATCATCAAATAATTTCCCTCTCTTTTCCTTCTTTTAAGAAGACTCTCTTTGGGATGTCTTGCTTATAGATGGAGATATCCTAAATGCCTTGGATTGTTCCAAGGTTTGACTATAGGTATTACGCTCATAGCTCATTTACAGCCGAACCTATTCAAATACAAAAATTATTATAAAACTAAAAAGTATACATGAAACCAAGTTTAAAAACTCATGTTTTAAACTATACTAAAATAATCATTTAAACATACACTTACTACAATCTCATGGCCGTCCTTAATTACTTGTTAACGCTCGACTAGGCCAGTGCCAAGTTCAACTACACAAACAGGTGTGTTAAAGTATGAAGAAACATGAGGAGTTTTTATAGTAATCATATGAATCGACTATGAAATGTTATATGATAGCCTTGTATACACAATACATTCATGCATAGAAGTTATATTTGTCAAATTATATAGCAAAATTATTAAAACAAACGAACTAAATTACAATTCAAAATTATAAGTGAATATACATACCTTGGTGAGTTCTTATGTAGATGACATTACAGCATCAATGCCTAATTCTATCTTAACTTGAAATAATGGAGGTGTGTTTACCCTAGTCATCAGTTGAATAATTAACCTAATTATTAATAACTTAGGCAATTCATTGATTAAACAAGTTGATAAAAACTTAGTCTTGCATAAGATATGAAAAACTATAATAAGGTCATGGGAAACATGAATGTGACAAGTGGATACGTGAAATATGTGACTTGTACACCAAAATGAAGGCAAGAAATGTTAGTTTCATGAGGAGAATGAAAAAATAATGAGGGAGGATTTTTGAGTGAATTTTGTGAAATTGAGTCATTTAATGCAAGTTAGTTGTTAAAACATCCTTGATATGTACCTATATACATTGGTTTGGATGCTTGTATAGCTAAGGTGTATTTCAGATTTTGACTTGATTACTTAGTCATTAGGAATAATTGTCTTGCAGAAATGACTTAGTATAGTTGAGGACTGTCCTTTGAGTATTGGTGTGATAAAAAAACCCTTAGAAATAGTCATTGTGATAAGACAAGTAACCTATATAGGTGTTTGTTGAGAAGTTTGTAAACTATGTTTTAATCAGGTTAGGACATCTAGAGTGCTAGGTTGATTTTATGGGGGACATATATACTTGAGCCTTTTAAGAGTGTCTATAACCTTATAAGGTAGGTCTCATCAAAATCTAAAGAAACATAAAAAATAGAACTAAATATTGTAGAGATAAGAGTTAGTGGATAGTCTTCTTTACAAGTGCATGATTTTTGTTACCCTATAGGTGACATTAGGTTGAATATATATCCTTAGATTGCCCTCAATTTTTAAAAAGTAAGGTATATATCTATACATTGAAATTAGGTTGAGGTCAACAAAGGGTGTTATAGTCTTGTAGATAGTCAATATTCATTTTAGGGGGGCTTTTTAGATTTTAAAGGTGTTATAGTCTTATAGAGTTAGCATGTCACTCGAGTGACAAAAGTGCATGGATATTGATAGGACCTCTCCCCCAACTAGATATAGTAGGTATTTGGTTCCCCATAAGTAGGTGGTGGTAACAAATTAGTCAACCCTATCTATCTATATGGGGATGAGGTCCCCTATTTGTATATGGTCACAAGGCTTATGCCATATACATATAGGATATAGTTTATAGTCAATACTCTCCCAACAAACAAATGAGATATAATGGACACTCATAATAAACCAATGGAATTGACTAGGTAGAATGGGATCAAGAGGCTATGCCATCTAAATTTATAAATCCATCAATAGAGATGAAATTATTATGCTTGGATGGAATAAAGATGGGAATTGAGTTGCTAGCTATGACCATTTTGGATATCGATCATAAAGATTGAACCACTATATGTGATTAGGATAATAAGGAATCAAGTACTTGGCTATGAGGCTAATATTTATATCAAATGAGTGGTGTGTATAATGATGAACACATGTTATGCTTGATTAGGAAATTTATAGAAATATATTGTACTAAACAACTTTTATCAAATGAATTATATATATATATATATATACACACACACACACACATCCAATCCTAATGATTGGGATTGACCCTCTATGAGAACTAAATATAATGGGATATCAATAAAATGTTCAAATTTCTATTTTGGTTATTGAAAACATATTTGAGATGGAGGATGAGTTTCTAATAAGTTATGACAATCCATGTTAATACATCAAACAATAAAAAGTCCAATAAAATTATATTAGGTATTTTATATTTTATTACACAAAAACTACCAATGATGTAATTAAGGTGTATGAATGTAAATCTAGAGTATATAAGAGTCACTTGAAATTTTACCTTTGTAAATATATATGGTGCCATACTGACATGAATAGATGTAGTAGGTGTTGGACCACTACCTAGTTATGATGTCGAAGGAAATGTCTCCTCCTAAAACACAAAAAAAATACATATATATTATTCAATTTAAATGTGTAAATTAAATTTTACCTTTTTAATTTGTAAATATAGCTTAAAATTTTAACATTAAATTTATATAAAAGATACTTGCATGTGTGTAGAGACTCCCGATGTATCCAAACTAAATGTGTATGCCAATAACTCATCAATCAAAACCATATCCTTCGAGCCCCCTGAAGCACCACCATCATCATTTAAAGGTCTAGTACATATAGCAACACAACATTTACATGGGTGGGGTTCAGTATCGCTAGTAACTAGAATATCTTGAGCATATATCTCTAAAAATCAACTTGTATGATGAATGAGTGTATCATTAAGTGTAATAAGCACATGCAAAGTGTCTATCTCCATAACCTCTATCACCACAAAGGGAATCTCTAGATGAAGTGCCTTTTGGGTAGGGATATTTGCAAGCTAATCAGGTACATGATGTGCACCTGGTCAATCCTACATCGAGCCTTTCTCTTGGCCCTGAAATTCTCTATAGTTAAAGTAGTTTGGAATTTGATTGAGGACAAACTTGCAACATAGTTTCCTCAAAAAGTACAAATGGACCTCATGGTTATTAAAGGGGGATAGTCAAACACCATCCACCATTGCTCTAAAAAATTATATTTAATAAAATCATGTTGGCGTCAGTGGATTGCGAAATGTTTGGTCATTATGAGAAATGGGGAATTGGTGGTTGAGTTGATAAATAAGGCACAAATTTGATCTTTCATTATATTTTTTCTTCACCTTAGATGCTGATAATTTATTAGCATAGTAAGCCCTACAATTATCCTTATATGACCTCCATCTATCAATTTGACTCAATATTGAGTCAACTTGACCTAATATTAACTCTAGGTTATTGGATAATAGGTGTGGTGGGTGTTCATGGAAGTGGGTTTCCTCATTCTCTTAATTATCTACTCAATTTCAATTTTTTTCTCCACTATGTGATCAACTATATCGTCATGACTGCCTGGGGATCTAGTGGAGCTATAGGAGGGTTAGGTTGAGGGTTAGGAGGGTTGCGCAGAAGGCTAGGTGGAGGATTAGGTAGAGCATGATAACCTATTAGATAAAAATAAAAAACAAACTATGCAAATCACATTCACAAAAAAATTCAAAAAAATTTATTTAATCTATAAAAAATCTACCTCTTCTTCATGACAACATCATCGATCTCATGAATGGAAGCCAAAATGAAGATCTGTAGGCCAAAATGTGAGATAGAGCAAAAAATGAAGATTTTTAGGCCAAAACATGAATGGGAAGCACCAAAGCATGAATGGGAAGCAAGAAAAAATGATAGAAGTTAAGGGTTTTTTTGTTTTTTGTTTTATAGTTTTAATAATGCATACAAATTATGTTTACTTATAGGAATGCGTACGTGTTTACATAAGTAAACACAAAAAGTATGTGTTATTATTATAATGTGTATGCATTATGTTATAATGTGTATGCATAGTGGGTTATGTCTATGTAATTATCCCCCAACTCCATGCACATATCCCTTCATGTCAAGATAGTATGAAAATTCTCATCGCACAAACTCACAATAAAAGAATTTATAATATAACCTCATTATTTTTGCATGGAGGCTCATCAAACACCATTCATCACCTATCCCAAAATTTATTTTTCATCTCATAAATACACGAATCAATATTAATATGTTCACAATTTATCGATAGAGGTTGATTAGATCCAATATTATCAAGCAAAAAGCCCACACAAAATTTTTTATTATTTTTTTCTTAACATATTCATATGATAATTTATCAGAATAATATTTTTTCATGGCCTCTCTTGAATGCAACATTGCATCAAGTTACGAAGTTACATTTCCCACATTATTGAAAATAGTCTCTAATGTATTGACAAGTGAAATGTGTGCACTACCAACTAAGGAATGACACAAACCATTGATGATTATTTATAATTATTCATGTTTTTAATTATATTATTCATACAAATGAAATTTGTATTCTATAAAATCAAACTTTTCAAGGTTTTATCTAACATTTTCTTCATGCACTGGATATATAAAACTTATGTATCTAGATTTAAATAGAAATACAAGTTTTTTTACGCAATGCAAGAGAATCTCATGTAAACCTAAACTCAAAACACTACTTGCATAAATAAATATAAATAGAAATGAAAAAATTAAATTTAAAAATCATCATACCTAAGGTAGCAACCCAAATGTCAAATCCCATTAGTGAGATGCAAATCCAAAGTGTGCATATGGATCTACAAAATAAAAGTGAAGAGAAAAAAAACCAGCCAAAAGTTATGGGTTTGAGCTATAGAAATAAAATGAAATGAAAAAATAAAAAGTGTGTACACCATTTATGATTTTTAAATGACATATTCCATTTCTAAAAAAGGGTGTATGCCATTTCTATAAAAAAATTCAAAATTGGGGGAATGTCATTCTTTTTGTCCCCAAATTTTTGCATCAACCCTTATCGCTTTAGATTCAAATGGTGTTACTATCAATGTGATATTGAATCTTATGTTGTTGTTTATATAATCAATTAGTAGAATGTCTATAAACTTTACGATGGTCACAATATTGATTATCATCATACCCTTTAGGCATAGTTCAAGATATATCCAATTGATATGGCTTAATAAAAGTAATAAAATTTAATTTAATAATTTTGAGAGGAGGGTCAAGTAACCTTCTGAATTTTTATGTGTTATTAGAAGGTGAAAGGACTATCTTGCCAATTATTTATGAAACTATGTGTATAGTTTTGATTTCAATATTAGCTTGAATGTTAGGTGTGCCATTAATCTTAGCTTTGAATATTGATTTTCCCTTATATTTGGAGGCAATAAATATAAGGTGATAGATGTATAAATGATCATATTGGCATTTGAAAGTTTAATCTCACTATTAAAAATCATGTGACAAAGTTTGTTAGAATATTGGTAAGTAGTAAACATAATTTTGTCTTTAAGCAATGTAAGCAAACTATTTGAAAATATATTTTTAAGCTCACTATCAAGGATTTTTTATAACATTTTTTATAAGCATAGTCTTGAATCTAAGCACATAGTAAAATTCTTGTGGGTTCCTTCTTTGAATTGAGCACTTTGAGAAAATGTAACTATTGAGTAACGTTAATAATAAAATAAACTAAGAACATATCATCAAAATAATTAACTCAATGTAAAAATATTAAAAATAGAGTATATAGCACATCTAAGGCATAATCCTTTAGAATAATAAGAAAAATATTGGCCATAAGTAATAATTATGAAAAAATCAAAATCATGATGAAACATAATATCCATTGTGATGTGAAGGGTCATTATTTCCACTATATAAAAAAAATTGGCATCGAAAACACATGATTCAAAAGGTGAAAAAAAACTCAGTAATTAATTTATTGTGTAATATTTTGCAAGTTGAAACCACATGACTAGGATTTTGAGATTCTTGAGATAGTTTAATAAGTTACAATTGCATAGATTTAATTTATTTTTAAATCAATGGATCTTTTAATGTACTACTAAGTGTATGGGTTAGGCCATTATTAACATTTATATGTGTATGTGTAAGAATGGATGCTTTAGTAGGATTAGCATTGGTAGTGATGGAGGTATGATTGTTATTTTGACTATCTCCAATACCAAAAGATGAAATATAATTATTAGGCACATTAGTGATTATATTTATAGTAGGAGGAATTTTAGAATCCTTAGGTTGTATAATAATAGTAGGATTAACTTAAGTATGTTTGGAAATAAGTGCATGCATATAAAGATTAGGATCAATATCCTCACAACCCAAAATAGATGTAGAGCCTCCAATAGGCAGATTATTATAAGTCAAAAGATATATAAGAGTGTTTTCAAATATAGGTTCATTATCCATAATTCATTGTTATAAAAATTTCAAATTAAGCATTAAAGGTTATAAACATACATGATGCTTATTAATCATAGATTTAAATTTATAAATTCTATAAAATATACATGGATTAACATCTTCAAGAACATTTTCATCATAAAAATTATAATCAATCATTTTCATCATTGAAAGGAATAGTAAAATACATTTTATTAGCAACATTTTGACCATCCAAATTTATATTAACATTAATTGTAAGAAGAACACCACATGAAACAACCATGTTTTATTTCAAAGAAATGTGAGTAAAAATAAATACAAGCTATGAAAAATTACAAGTATCACCACTAAATCTAACACTTTACTTAGTAAGTATAAACAACTATTTTATTTACAAATATGTATCTCTCTACAACCTTAAACCTTATACATTTCTTAAATATTCATTATTTTCAACTTTTAATCCTTATCTACATCCTTATCTACATATATTTTGAGTAACTTTCACCCTTCTTGAGTTTGTCTCTCTAGGGATTTTTTCTTTGACCATAGATTTTCCCAAGAAATATGTTCTGTTTATTTTTTATTAATTTTACCTTGACTTCATTTATTGAACATTTTATTTCACATATCATTAATTTATATGATTGAACATTGCATGTGTCTTGTCTTCAAAATTATTTTATATATAAAAATCATTCTTATATCATAAAAAAGGGGGAGGAGGGGGGAATATCAAAATAATCCAAGCATCGCCTATACTTTTATCTACAATTTATAGCCTTAACAAAATATAACTACATAAGGATGACATGTTTTTCTGAAATGATTTTCATGACAAGGTTTTATGAAATGATTGTCATGGCCTAGTTTTCTTGTATCTCCAAGTTAGGCCATGTTTCATCAATGTACTCAATGATGAGTTGGGACTCACATATCGATATGCCATTGTGTAGGATCACATGAATCCTCTTGTGTTGGTGGACTTTGTCTTCCTTGCATCTCAACATAGCATTTAATATTCTCTACCACTCCCTTCTAGCTCAACTCACCTCCACCACTTTTGTATTAAATTATTTTAATGTATTACATTTATCCTCTTACCATATACTATGATCACCAAATATCTTTAATGCTTTTTATCTCTCATCTTCTATAGACATTGAGAGACTTCTAAAAAAAATTAACTTTATTTTATTTGCATCTTTTGTATACTTTATTTTTAATGAAATAAAATATAAAAAATAAATTAGAGAAGCTCTTGCAGAAATTAGAAGAATACTACACACCTCTATTGGCATAACAAGCTAAAATCTTGTATTACATCTACCCTATATATTAATGAAATATATAAAATTTTTTGTTTGAGTTTTGTGTCTCAGTTTTTTTGTTGTACTTTTCACCCTATTTTTTCATGTTTTGTCTTCATTAATTTTGCTTTGGAGTAGCCTGTCAGTTGTTTATTTCTAATAACTTGGTATCAGAGAATAGTAAAAACCTTGAGGAGCTCAAAATTTTCAAAGAGTTTGTTTTTAGAGTAGAGAATATCCTGAGAAGAAGAGATCACGTTTTTCAAAAGGCATATTTTTTTTTAAAAAAAGGGATAAACTCACAGCTGAAAATAAAAGTAGACTATTTGTTTTAAGCAACCATGGTAGGTGTAGGAGGCAACATCACTCAACCCAAAATATCAACATTTAATGGTAAAAATTATGATTTTTGGAGCATTAAAATGAAGACTATGTTATTCTCAAAAGATGTGTGGGATTTAATAGAGAATGGATTCTCTAAGCCTACAAATCAACAAGTTTTTCAAGCTTTGTCACAAGTAGAGACGGATTTACTGAAAGAAAATAAGAAAAAAGATGCCAAAGCATTATTTTTTATCCATCAAACTATGAAGGAATCAATATTTCCAAGATTTTCAGCTGCTACAAGGTAGGTATGTGAAAGTTTGTATACTACATATCAAGGCACCAACAAGGTAAAACTATCAAATTACAAATACTTAGGAAAGATTTTGAGAATATTCATATGAAGGATTCAGAGAATATCGATTCATTTTTTACACATGTAATGGGCATTGTGAATCAAATTACAACTCATGGTGAGAGTTTAGAAGAACAAAAGGTTTTAGAGAAAATACTCAAAAGCTTACCTCTAAAATTTGATTTAGTTGTAGTGGCCATTGAAGAATCCAAGGACTTACACCAATTATCAATTTATGAGTTAATGGGATCATTATTGTCACATTAGTAAATATTAAATCAATAATGGTCATCATCATTGGAGAATGCATTCAAAACTCAAATTTTATATAGCAGAACAAGAGGGAGAACAAATTATAGTAGAGGTAGAGGACATGTTACACCAAGAGGAGGAAGATAAAATACACAATTTGAAATTAGAAGACTAGCATCAAGCCCATATACACATTCTACACTAGTAAGAGGTAAAGGAAGTATTCATTTTCATAGCTAGCATCATGTTGAAAGTTATGATAAAACAAACATCCAATGTCATAATTGTTAAAGATTTGGACATTTTTATAAATGGAAATCAGTCCAACACTAGTGAACAAAATACAATGTTGATCACATGTAATGATGCACAAGAGAGTTTTAAGGATGTATGGTTTCTAGATAATGGATGTAGTAATCACATGAGTGGGAGTAAGGAGATGTTTGCAATAATGAATGATTTGGTAAAAGTAGAGGTAAAATTGGGTAATGATCATTGAGTATCAGTAATAGGAAAAAGGGTTAATTAACATAATAACTAAGCAAGGTGAGAAGAAGCATATCCTTGATGTGTACTATGTTCCTAGATTGTAGCATAATCTAACAAGCATTGGGAAATTAGTGAAAAAAGGGTATAGAATATACTTTTAAAATGGTGAATGTGTAATTTTAAACAAGAAACCAAGAAATAAGCTAATTGCAAAATTTGAAATGACAAAAAATATGATGTTTCCTCTTAGAATCCAAAGTGAACTTTTATTATAACCTCAAGGATTGCAAAATGTTGTTGAATTAGCTTTCAAAGCGTCATACAAAAATGAATCTTAGATATGTTATTTGAGATTTGGACATTTAAACTTCAAAGGATTATAGTTGTTATATAGGAAAATAATGGTGTATAGATTTCCATCAATAGAGCCACTTAAGAGAAAATGTGAGAGTTGTATACTAGAAAAGTAACATAGGCATAAATTTCTAGTTGGTAAATCTTATAAGGCAAGCAAACCACTTGAGATAGTCCATTCAAATCTTTGTGGATTGATGCAAACATCATCCATAAGTGGAAGTCTTTATTTCTTGACATTTATTGATGATTTCAGTAGGAAAGTTTGGGTTTATTTCTTGAAATACAAATCAGATGTGTTTGATGTTTTTAAGGAGTTCAAGGAAAACGTTGAGAAAGAAAGTGGATATTATATCAAAATATTGAGAATTGATAGAGGTGGTGAATACATATCAAATTATTTTCTAATTTTTTTCAAGGAAAATTGGATAAGAAAATAATTTATAGCAAGGTATACTCCTCAACAAAATGGAGTAGATAAGAAAAAGAATATAACAATTATGGAAATGGAATGAAGTATGACAAAATATAAATACCTAAAAAATTAGTATTGAGCTGAAGTGGTTGTATGTTTGGTATACATATTAAATAGATGTCCAATAAAAGCATTGATAAATAAAATACCAGAAGAATCTTGGAGTAAAAGGAAGCATAATATTGCACATTTGAGAGTTTTTTGGATGTGTGGCATACTCCTTGATACCTCAAGAGTTGAGAAAGAAACTAGATGATAGAGGAGAGAAGTACATACTTGTGGGATATAGTGAACAATCTAAGGCATATAAGCTATACAATCCTACTATAAATAAGGTGATAATAAGATGTGATGTTGAGTTTGTTGAAGAAGAAGAATGGGATGGAAGCATAGACAAAAAAATACTATTGTAACTAGTGTTCCACAAGAGAATGAAGAGAATAAAATTTAAGTTGGGAACCCTACTACACAAAAAAATGTTCCTACACTGCCTTCTAATGTACCTACCACTCCAAATCAGACTACTTCAATAAGTAATAACAATAATGAGTCTTCTAATCCAACAATTGCATTATTAAGATCAAGTTCTATAAACACATAAAAGAAGACACACAGTATAAGGGAGATTTATGATGAAATACAAGAGACTAAAAATGTTGATTTATGTTCTAATTTTGCATTCTTAACATAAGTTGATCCAATTTATTTTGAAGAAGCAATTAAAGAGGAAAAATGGATTGCAGCCATGGATTAGGAAATTTAATCAATTGAAAAGAAATAAACTTGGAATCTAGTAGAGCTTCCTAAAGGCAAGGATGTGATTGGAGTTAATTGGGTTTACAAAATAAGATATAATGCTGATGGAAAAGTAGAGAAACACAAGGTAAGACTAGTAGCTAAAGGCTTCACAAAATAGCCTGGTATGGACTACAATGAAACATTCACACCTATGGTAAGATTGGATACCATTAGAATGGTCTTATCTATAGTATCTCAAAATAATTGAAAGGTTTACCAAATGGATATATAATCAACTTTCTTAAATGGTGTTTTGGAAGAAGTGTACATAAAACAACCCCTTGGCTATGAAATATTAGGACAACAATATAAGGTATATAAGCTAAAAAAGGTACTATATGGTTTGAAGCAAGCTCTTAGAGCTTGGTACAATAGAACAGATTCTTATTTCATGAAAAGAGGGTTTAATAGATGTTGAAATGAACCTACCTTGTATGTGAAAATGAATAATCAAGGGTGAATCTTGATAGTTTATTTGTATGTAGATGATTTGATATTCATAGGTGACATGTCAATTAACTCACTCAAGGAAGCCATGGAAAGTGAATTTGATATGACTGATTTGGGGCTTATGAGATATTTTCTTGGGATAGAGGTAATTCAAAGTGATCAAGGCATTTTCATATGTCAAATTAAATATGATAGTGATTTGTTGAAGATATTCAAGATTAATAAAGTGAATCCAGCCCCTACACCAATTGCATTGGGTTTAAAACTTAGCAAGGATGACAAAAGTCCTGGTGTTGATGTAATTTTATTCAAAATATTAGTTTTCATCCTCATATATTTAACTGCCATAAGATTGAATATCATGTATGGGGTTAGTCTCATTTCTAGATTCATGGACAAACCAAAGGAATCACATTAGAAAGATGGAAAAAGAGTTTTAAGGTATACAGCTGGAAAACAGAGATTTAGGATTTTGTATACATATTCAAATGACTACAAACTAATTAGATATATAAATAGTGTTTGGGGAGGTAGATTGGATGATAGGAAGAGTACTTCAAGATACATTTTCCATCTTGGATTTAGTGATATCTCTTAGGCATCAAAGAAGCAACCAATTGTGACACTCTCATCAGAAGAAGCAAATTATGTAGTAGGGACATCAATAGCTTGCCAAGTAATATGGATAAGAAGAGTACTTTCAGAATTGAGACATTTACAAGAACCTACAAAAATTTATTGTGATTATAATTTAGAAAAAAATTATCAAAAAATCATGTTTTTCATAAATAGAGCAAGCATATTGATACAAGATATCATATTTTTCAAGAATTGGTGAAAAATGGAGACATATATCTTAAATTTTGTAGGTCTGAAGATCAACTTGTTGATATCTTTACCGAGCCACTTTCAAATAACATGATTGAGAATCTCCAAAAAGGAATTGAAATAAATAATATTCATGGCAATGAATATTAAGGGGGAGTGTTGGTAGACATGGTATTCTTTCCATCTCATCATAGCATGTAATCTTCTCTACCACTCCCTTCCAATTCAGCTCACCTTTGCCACTTTTATATTAAATTATTTTAATATCCTATAGTTATCTTCCTACTATCTGTTATAGTCACCAAATTTATTTAATGCTTTTTCTCTCTCATCTTCTATAGACTTAGAGAGACTTATTAAAAAATTAACTCTATTCTATTTGCATCTTTTGTATACTCTATTGTTAATGAATGAAAATATAAAAAAAAAATATAGTAGTGAAGCTCTTGAAGAAAATAGAAGAGTACTTCACACCTCAATTGGAATAAGAGGAGAAAAGCATGTATTGCATCTACCATGTATATTAATGAAATATATAATTTTTTGAGTTTAAGTTTTGTGTCTTAGTTTATTTTCTATGTTGTGACTTTTAACCTATTTTTTTGTATGTTTTGTCTTTATTAATTTTGATTTAATATAGCCTATCAGTTATTTGTTTCTAACATCTTTTACATTGGATTCATTCCAAAAGTAATTCTAAATTTTTTTTAGATCCTCCTCCACCATTTCGTACATTATGACCTTCAACTTCAGTTCAATTTTAACCTTTCTCCCCAACAGACTTAACTAAAATGATATTAATTTAACTTAATTCATATTTATTCCTTTAGATGGGAATCTATAATTATTTCCATGTTGCAAGGGTTTCATACAATAACAAATTTTATGGGATAATAAAAAATGGAATCTTACCTAAAAAATAGGAACAACAATTGTTTAGGAAATATATGGTTCTAGTTTTAAATCTTCCTTCACCATTTGCCCTTTGCCCTCAAGAAAATATCAATTTAACCAAAATGATATCAATTTATCTACTCAACGATGAGTCTAAACTCACATTGGCAATCTTCCACTATGTAGCGACACATGGATCTTCTTAAGAGGAAGATTTTTAGAGATGGGAAAATTATGGAGCCTAAATATTTATGAATACAAAGCATAAATTCCTTTTAATTCTCTTTCTCATTATGTAAGTAAAATATTACCACATTTAAAAATCTATAGAACAATTTTACTACATATTTGTGTTTAGAAGACTTGTCTATGAAACTGTAGGCACTAACTACTTGTCTCTACCCCTCATGGTTCTCCTATAATATGCATCATAAGTTTGATTTATTTTTCCATTCAAATATGAGAATATTATTTTTAGGGATGCCGCCAACTACTTGCAGCTTTCGACATGCAACCCAATAAGAGTAGATGGAGGCCATTATAATTTGAGGTTATCTATTTCTATTTATTTTTTATTGGAAATAAAAAATACAGTATTTTTTTATCTTCATCCTTTTGAAACCTTCTACTTGTGGCTTCATAATGCCTCTAATAATCTTACTATCTTAAGAATCAAAATCTTCTTTCATGAATTTACTTTGTACTATGAATAAATAGATCTTAATCAAAATTGTAGCACATAAAATTAAGCTTAATTGATATATTAAATATAATATAATTTCGACAAATAGATGGGTTTAAAATAATATTTTATCTTTCATGAATCTATAAATAGTGATCACATGCTGAAAATATAAAACATGTCCAAACAAGAAGAAAAAGCAAACCAAAAAAAAAAGAGCCAAATGTAGAATGCTCACAAAATATTAAAACCATGCATAGAACCATAGGTTGGTTTTTGAGAAATAATATACATTTATAAAATTATTTAGTGAATATATTCATCAGGTTTGGGAGATTGAAAACATTACTCATATTTATGAAATTCTATGTAGATCTCTTGAAAATTGATCCCCATCTTCAAAATCTTATTAGGGAAACTAAACCTGGAGAAGATAAGCAAAACCATTATTTTGGGAACTATGCCTAGGTTCAAGATTGATTTTAATTATAAACTACATATCAATCCCCTTAGTGGTTCACAATAACTCAAACAAAAATCCAAGAGTAATGTAATTCAATAACAAAGTCTAGTGTGATGTAATGTCTACTCTATCATGACTTTTAGAGTTACAATTAAAGTTATATTTCTTCTTAAATCCAATATTAAATTCTTAATATTTCCTTATGATCTTGAATATATGCCTAAATATTTGAGTTTTTTTTTTTTTGTCTCAATCACTACATGTCCTAAATGTCTATTTATATTTACGTGTATACATGAAATTTGGGGGCCAGAAAGTAGACAAATTTTTTCTTTTTCCCCCAACAACCATTCTACATATGTGGTTATTAGAACCTCATATGTGGTTCTTATAGTTATCCTTGCTGGTTATCGAGGTTAAACCATATATGAAAAAAAATCATGTATGTAGTTTTTACATAATAAAATAAAAACAAAATGTGAAAGCCAATTCATTTGACATTTCACATAGCAAAAATCACAAACATGAAAAGGAAGACCAAACCCATGTTTTATAACAAGTTTGACCAATCAACATTACAGATTTTGGAGTCACCCACCCTTTAATTTGATAGTGCCATGCTGAAGCAGAGGTAAGCCAACATGTTTTAGTGTAATTAGACCCTAGTTATTTCAAATTTATTATATTTTTCTTGAAATTTGATTAGGTCATTAAGGTATCCAAATTCAAACAAAACCCATCTAGGTGTGGTGAGGCTTCATCTAGAATTTCTACTCGATGAGCTCACTTATGCAAATCATGTGGTGTTGCATGTAATAGACCTAATGAAGATGAGGAAGATTTTATGCAGTCCGCTCATGGTGGTTTTTCCAAAGGAATAGATGATATTGATATTTCTAGGTTTTACCCATTTAACTTTCATCTGTTAACCTTGTGTAACACTTCCCAGGTATGTTTAATATTTTGCTTATTATTAAAAATATCAGACTTGTTCAAATTAAAATATTTGTATAATTTAAAAGTTAATTTGATGTATGTGAACTAATTGTATGTTTCATTAAGGTTTGTGGAGTCCAAATAAGCACACGTGTTACTCAAATTGCACCTATAGTTTATACCTATATGGAGGTAATTTATAATTATTAATTAATTTTATTTTTCATTGTATTTATATGTTGTATATGTGTGTGTGTGCGCACACACGCATGTGCATGTTGAAGTGAAGGATAATGATATTTTATATGTTTAATTGATGATAATAGAATACACTTTATCATCTATTAGGGAAGGAATAAATATAAGTGTTATTCTGATTTCATCTGCACAACTCTTTGAGGTACATGGTCTAGTTATATATTACATAATGTTTTATTATATAGATGTGTGTTTTGTAGTTTTCCTCTATATTTGTGTAAATAGATGACACACAAAATAACTATCTATGCAAACTCTTCCAATGATGTCTTATGGTCCTATCAAAATGATTAATAGGGGTGTCATAGTACAATTAGATAATCTAATTTGTAATTTTTCATATTATATATCAGTGATTTAGTTTATGAGTTAATTTTGAATTTGTATGTTGTATATATATATATATATATATATATATATATATATATATATATATATATATATATATATATATATATATATATATATATATAAGGACCCATGCCTTCTATCATGAAGAGTAGATCACTGACTTGTAGTCGTGATCCATTTCACACTCCTATTCACCAACATGAATCTATTATCAACCCTATTGAGCAGTAGTGTCACATTGATCATAAATACTAGCTTGTGGTAAGTGCACCTGTGAATAATTTTTTTTTGATTTAAAAAAAATTACATGTTTTTATAAGTATCTTGTTACATCATGTATAATTTATAAAAATATTTTCATGTGAGCAATTTCATCTACATTTGAGTTTGTAATTGAAGAGGATTTGTAGTCAATCCACTTAGAGACCTTCAGTTGTGAGCAAGGCATCCAAGGGAGCAGATTTGAAAAGATAGGTAAAGAGAGAAATGCATTTTGATGATTAGGAGATCATGATGTATGACATTTTATGTATTCGTATATAGCTTGATGTATATTTTTTTGGCATGTTGTATATGCCTATATGGCATTGACCTTGGATATTATATTGTGTTCACATTTTGTACATCTTTTTTGATTTTATGGATATTATATATATATAATTCAAAATTTCAATTTTTAAACATTGAAGTCTATTTAATATTGTTAAAATGCATGGAAAATTTATGTATAATTATGTTAATATACTGTTCAATAATTTCTTTTGATTTTGAATATCTTTCATACTATTTCACAAACCTTTGTTTAAAATATTTCATACTCTATTTTATTATATTGGTATTAAAATACTAATAGGTTATGATGTAGTTAAAATTTTATCATTAACAAACCTCTACAAAAAATTTACCTTTGATAACTATGACTACAATGTTAATCCCAAACTGATTTGGCTCAACGCTGTCCTTTCTCTTTTCCACTAGGTTCATGGAATTCTTCACTATAGTTTCTTATTGTCAACACCAACACTCTATTATTCTTACTCAGGGTTTTGATATTCACCTTAGTCACATCTCAAGGTTCAAATCAATCTAGAATCTCCACTCTCCTTTTGCAATCAATCTTCTCTCACTCTCTCAATGTACCTTCTAAGTTTGTTTAGGCCTATTTTCATCTACCTTATCTATATGTACTTAGATTAACCTCCAGTATATTCCAACTTCATACCCTATCCTCAAACATTCCAACCAACCTTCCTTAAAGGCCTAAACTCTTCCTTATACATATCTTCCACTTTTGTCCAAATATGGCAACAAGGCCTAATAGGCCTAATTCACATTCTTAAAGATTATTCTTTCTCTTGAGGCCTTATTTCTGACTCCTAAACCTATCCTCATGCTTATCATACTGATTTCAATCTCAAACAATTATTCTCATAAGCTTATACCTACACTCTTCGACCTTATCCACTTATTTCCCCTTGTTGGCTTCAAAGACTAGGCCTAACAACTACACTCTATTTGAGACCTATCCCACTAGGTTTTTAGGCTCCTTTGGGACTAAGTTTTATGCATATCATATCTCATAGACTTATCCTAACCTCCAAATCATATTCAATACTTGAAGTATGGAAATTTTACATTTAGTTATCATAATTGTCACTGCATTATGTTGAATTTATATGTTATGTGTAAAGAGGGTTTATGGGTACAAGTTGGGTGGATTGGCATAATTGATACAAATTTCCACTCCTTGACCAAATTTGGCCAATTAAGGGCAATCAAACTTTATTTTAGGTCTAAGTCCACCAACAACCCCCTCTTTTTCATAATTTTAAAAATCACATTAATTAAATTAGGTGATAATCAATCTTTGGTATGATTCTCATATACCCCTTCTTACAAGTAGGATCATAAGTAAATATATATTAAACATTCATATAAGTGTGTTCCATAATGATATGGAATGGTGTCATAAGTATAATCAAGAAGCGATTTTCATTAAGATTAATTTCAAAAATATATATTATGATTACATTGAATGGCCTTTCAATCATGTTAAGTTGTAGGTTTTAGGGGTTGGACATAATTTTATTCATTTTATTTAAATGCTCTTTTTTTATTCAACTTTTATTTTTTTTAATGGTATGCACTATAAATTGTTTGGTCTATTCTACTCCACTAGATAAGGATGTCCTCGTATCCTAACACTTTTCTTTTGTTATAGGATTATTTGGGTACATGATAGTTAATGTTGTTTCTCAAGAGCTTATTTGAGGAATTTCCCTCCCTATGGAGAGCTATCCTCAAATATCCAATGTAGATTTTGTTTATGGTTCCTTATTTACATTAACTAAATAAATAATTATCAAATAATCAATAAAGTGCCTTGAAAAAATTTGTTTAGCTTTAAGCTCTAATATTCATAGAAAGAAGACAAAAATACTCGACTCACATCCCTTATTAGCTTCATAATTTTTTTTGGAAATGGGTTCAACATGGTAAGACTATTTGCTTTCTTAGAGTCACATTATATTTTCAACTTTATCCTTCTTATTATGAAAGTATGTCAAATCTACTTCTTTCCCCTGAGACCTTCTTGCTCACTCCTAACCCCACTCTCATATTTATCAAACTCATTTCAATCTCAAACAATTGTTCTCACAATATTAGACCTCCACTCTTCCACCTTATCCACTTACTGCCCCTTATTGGCTTCAAGGGCTAGGCCTAACCACTACACTCTATTATAGACCTATGCCACTAGGGTTTTAGGCTTCTTTAGGAGTGAGTTTTGTCTATATCTCCTCTCATAGACTTGCCCTTTGTATAGACCAAAAGTAAGTTATAGGCATTTTGGTGCAAAAAGAAGCTAACCAAGAGGGAAGATGGCCTTATCTTACTCATGAAGTCAGTTATAAAGTTCAAAAGAGGCCATAAATAGTTTTATCTTCCCCCTCAACATGTGTTAATTTGGTGTTATGATGGCCTTCTAGAGAGATAACATATGAGATGTGTCATTTTCCATTTGAAACTTACATACCATCCTTGATTGAGGGGTTACACACCTTCATAATTTATTACACCACTTGATATCTCTTTTTGACACCTCATGAGATGATTTGTAACTCCTCAAACTAATGCAAAATGTATGATATCTCATATGCTCACTTTATCATCTTGCCAAGATCACTAAATACATAATGAAAACCTATACCTTGGTGAATTTACATGATTTGGTTAGAGAATAGCCCTAATGAGGATTGTAAAATAATTTTCATTTTAGCACATACATCCATGCAAGTTTTTATCCCTCTACTCTACTTGAAATTCCCAAAAATATTGACTTTGGTCTTTTTAGGCCTAAAGAACCCCTAAATTAGATTAGGGGGTTAAAAAAGAGTTTTAAGGATTACAAATCTCCCTTATTAGGCTCATTGGATAGGTTTTAATGATTCATACCTATGGGAGTTATAAAAACATATAAATTATTCATAAAACTTCAAAACAAAAAGTCTTTCTAAACTACTTGTTTACTGCCCTGTAGGGTACATAAAGGTGTTTTAAAGTGAATTGGGATCATTTTATCTCTTTATGAGGTGGATGATCATTAATTAAAGTATACAGAATATAATAACTGATTATAGGACCACATTATTTGCCTTTGAGCATGCGCAATTAGGATATGAAGCACCCATTCTAACCTCAAGCAACATTAATAACAAATATTGTCAACATGTGAGCCAAGTTAGATATCTCTACCCTCAAGGCCTTGTGGCTTAAAAATAACATTACCAACATGTTGGGGGTGGTGATTAACATCTAATAATTAATTATTTTTCTCAGATCACTCTCAGTTATGAGAAAGAGCACTCATTTTGGCCTCAATATGACATTTCCCTATAAGGTAAAATTTATGTTTTTTAGGCAAACTTTGGATAGGCATAAAATAAAAAGCGTAAGTCATATGTATAAAAAAAACCATCCTATAAATTTTTAATTATTATATGTGCACCATGAATCCCATGAATTTAAAATAATTGATGATCTCAAGGTAGAAGATTCTATGATCAGTCCTCTAATGTAACTTTTATGTAGTTAAGAGACAAGATATTTACCTCCAATAGACATTTCTAGTTTATAGACCTATGATTAAAAATACATCACTTACAACACCTTGGAATGTGAGAATTACATGTTTTCTCACTACCATGGCCTTGGAATCCATGTTGATATGTAATTTTACAACAATTCTAGCCTTGAGCAACATTGACAACAAATGTTGTCAACATGTGAGCCAAGTTAGATATTTCAACCATTAGGGTCTCATAGATGAAAACTAGCATCTAAAAAATTTAAAGGTTTCTATTAACATCTAGGGACACATTATTGGCCTCTGAGCATGACCTATTAGGATATGGAGCACCCATTTTGGCATCAAGCAACATTGATAACAAATATTGTCAACATGTGAGCTAAGTTGGAGATCTCTATCTCCAGGGCCTTGTGGTTGAAAAATAAATTTTTCCAACACATTGGGGGTGGATATTAACTATAAGACCATATTTTTTTCCTATAAACACTCCTATTTAGGAGATGGAACAACCATTCTGACCTTAAGATGACATTTCCCTATAAGGAAAAATTGATGTTCTTAAGAAAACTTTAGATAGGTATAAAATGTAAACTATAAGTTTTATCCAAAATCTGAATAAAACATCCTTTGTGTGTCTAATTAATATATGTTCACCCCTAATCCCATGAATTAAAAATAATTGATGAATTTGAGGTAGAACATTTTGTGATCAGTCCTACAATGTAACTTTTATGTAGTTTAGAGATAGGTTATTTGCCTCCAATAGACATTTCCACTTTATGGACATATAATTACAAATATAACACTTCTAACACTTTGGGATGTGAAAAATAAATGCATTTACATTTACATGGCCTTGGAATCCACAAGGATACTTAATTTTGTAATAATTTTGGCCTTGAGTAACATTGACAATAAATGTTGTCAACATGCAAGCCAAGTTGGATATTTCAACCTCTAAGATCTCGTGGCTGAAAATTAAAATTTCCATCATGTTTTTGGTTATGATTAACATATAATAAAATATTCTTGGAATTTAATCATGCCTAGTTAGGAGACAAAGCACCCATTCATCCTTAAGCAACATTGATAATAAATGTTGTTAACATGTGAGCCAAGTTGGATATCTCTACCGACAAAGCCTTATAGATAAAAATTAGCATCACCAATATGTTGAGGGTGGATATTAATTTATAGTATTGCATTATTTATCTAAAATATTTCTCAATTAGGAGACATAGCACCCATTTTAGCCTCAAGACAACATTTCTTTATAAGTCAAAATTGTTATTCTTAGGTAAACCTTGGATAGTCATGAAATAGAAACCATAAGTCATATCCACAAACCAAGAGAATATTATTATGCATGTATCATTCTTATATGTACACTAAAAATATGATTAATCTAAGATAATTTAATTATTCATGGTAGAAGATTCTGTGATAAGTCCTATAATGTAACTTTTATGTAGTTAAGAGATATGTTATTTGTCTCCAATAGATATTTCCACTTCCTGGACCTTAGATTATGAATATATTACTTACAACACCTTGGTATGTGTAAATTACATGATTTATCACTTATACATCCTTTTAATCCATGTATATATGTAATTTTCAATAATTTTGGCCTTGAGAGACATTGACAACAAATGTTGTCAACATGTGAGCCAAGTTGGATATTTCATCCTTTAGGGTCTTGTGGCTGGAAACTAGCATTGTCACCACATCAAGGATTATGTCTAAAGTGTAAGAATGCATTATTGGCCTCTTATCACACCTGATTAGGAGATGGAACACCCATTTCAACCTCAAGCAACATTGATAATAAAGGTTGTCAACATGTGAGCCAAGTTGGATATCTCTTCCTCTAGGTCCTCGTGGTTGAAAACTAGCATCACCACTACATCAGGGGTGGAAATTAACTTCTAGGACTAATTTTTTTTCTTATATCATGCCCATTTTAGGATACAAATCAATTATTTTAGCCTCAAGTGATGTAGGAACATCAACCCCAACCTTGTACATTTATTAATATAGTTAAAAATGAGTGTTTAGGAATTTTATTCATGATTGGATTTGAATTTTTAGTAATGTATATTTGATGTTATTGGTAGAATTTAATGTATAAATCATATTTTATAGGTGATTTTTAATTTAAAGTCAATTTTAACCTTTAAATAGTGCAATTATGATCTTCGAAATTATAATACTAGGTAAAAGAGTTTTCAAGGTCATGTTTATAGGTTTTGGTGATGAATAAAGGATATTGAAGATAATAATACTTACTACTATCATATGAATTATATGTGTGGTTTATTATTAATTATGACTCATGTTTATATGTGTGGTTGATTCTTAATTATGATTCTCGTGTGATTTTGCCTTCACAAATAAAGTAAAATGAGAATGCAAGCATAGTTTGACTCAAGAATGAATTAAAGAAGAATATTTTTATAAGATCCAGCTTGTATGAATGAATATTTGATTCATTTGATCATGATTGTTAATTTTTTGTGTTATTCTCAATGATTTGCATGATAGTTTGAAAGATTCAGTCAAGTCTTGTCCTAAAATAGAGCTCTAAACATAGTTTTTAATATAAAGATTATAGTTAGAAAAGATCTAGGCACAATCACTTCATGATAATAAAAGAATAAAGTTGTAGGGAATCCATATAGAGATATAATATTTTATTTTATACCTTGAAGATCAAAATTTATCAAGATGTTCATAAACTCAAGCAAATCTATGTTTCTCATACATAACATACTAGTAAGTTGTTGTTTCCATGATATCCATTTATTTTAGGAAGTTATTATCAACTGAAGAAGTGAAGAGGAGGTCAAAAAAGACCTGTAGGAGAAATAATTGGCTTTTGAAGTTACCTAAATCTCAATTTATGAATGTTTTCACTTACTACTAGTCTTAGGTTTTAAGTGAGAATTTGGATTTTAAGAAGTTCTAGCACACGAGAATCACTCAAATTGGATATTTAAAATGTTTATAACATGTTAAAAAATATTTTATGGTTCATAAATATATTTACATGTGTGGAATGCTCATTCATGAAATAGCTCAGTTTGGAAGCCATTAAGAGACCTAATTGGGACTATTTTAAAGCAAACTAGACATGTTTTTGAGATCAATACCCATAGGAGTCTTCATAAATAATATATTTGGACAAATGACTATCTTGAATGGTGGAAATATTGTATATATGGTTTCTTATATGAAATTTATCCTCAAAATTTAGTGTTTGAAAAGCTATAAGGTCTGTAGGGCTAATGAAGGCAATTGTATGAGTAGAATGATTCTATTTCTTTTCAAAATGTTGTCAAAAGGTTGAATTATATTGATACGAGTAAAATTATAGCTTATTAATGTTTCAAATGGATCTAATATGACATAAATCATTTATTTGTCAATATTGAAATGGAAAGAGGGACCCATGGCATCATCAAGTAACATCAACAACAAATGTTGTCAATTGATAATCATACCTACAAGAATAAAAAGCTTCCCATATCTTTGAGAATATGAAATTATCTACTAACAGTACTAACCACATGAAGGTGGAAGATAATTTGGCACCACTAAGGTCTACTAAAATATGTTAGTATCTAGTTAAATTGAAATCTATATGTAAAACCTAAGAAATAGTAAAAATTTGATTAAAGTAAATATATTTGCATTTGAGATTTCAACATACCTTAGGGCTTCAACTTAATGAACCACTAGGATCAGATCTATTATTTATATTATCAAGAATTACTTCATGGTCAGATTCACAAAACTTCTATAGAATCCTTTTTAATGGCCTACCCTGATATTTGTGCATCTAAACATTTATTGCAAGAGGCAAATATGAATAGTGGAGTATCTTCCTAGGTAATTCAAAGTCTTCAAACAACCATACACTATAATTTTTCATAGGATATTATCAAGTCCAATTTAAATTAAATACAATAGATTCAATGGGAGAGTGAATGTTTGTCCCCTCCTCATCATCCTCATCTACAATAACTACATAAATATGCCTTACATCATAAAATAAAACATTATTTAATAACATGATATATTGATATATTTACCAAATTTAGTACATAAAGCACATGTCAAATATAATATGATACCTAATATCATTAGATCAGACACATGGTCAAAGTCATGTGATGATGCCAACGCTATAAGTTGTAATGCTAGTGGAACTTGATAAGTGTTAATTGGAAATAGATTCATATAACTCCATTCATCAACCCATTATTATGGCTCACACTTGTTCCAAATAAAGTCAATGTATGCATAACAAAATCATGTCGTGTGCCTTGTCTGAACCATCCAAAAACATATGTTTAAGATATAAAATGAGTTTAACTCATTCAATCATATTATTGTCATACAATATTTATATCTTACCAATTGTTCATCATTCATGAGACAAAAATATCAATGAAAAGTGGACTTTTGTTGAGAACCATGGCCCATTTATTCATTACACCATTCAACTATGTTCTTTGCATCTAATAAATTAGAAACTTCTTCAAACTTTAAATCCTCCCTTCCATGTGATATTTTTGTATGGAATCATAAATGCATCAAATCTATAAATAAATCCTCTCTCAAAGAAGATACATCCCAATTAAACTTTTAATTTGGGATACACTAGATAATTGGGAACATGACCAATATAAATCTACTAGACCCAATTAGGGGATCTCTTACTATAATAATATCACCATAGAGGGTTTCAAAGCCTCCAGTCAAGTAAAACTATGCAATAAACCTCAGTCCTATGTTTTCATATTCACTATACCAATAAAAATTAAATCAAAGAAATCTAATCTAGTGCTCAACAAATTTTGTGACATAAAGTGGGGGTTAGTAAATACGTAAAATTAAAACATGCATAAGATAATCCTAATTAAGATATGTATAGGTAAGACCCTAATGGACGAGAGGAAGAGTAATATTATTCAAAATCCATTACTTATGCTACTTATATCTACTAAAGAGAGGATAAAAGTTAGAGATACTTACATGAAAGATGAAACCATTGAGACTCAATCTCTCCCTTGGCCAAAGGACCTTCACAAGAGGTTGTTGTGGTTTGTAAGGATCACGAAGAAGGGCCAAAGCATCCAAGGCTTTTCCAAAAGACTAGATTCTTCTCCAAGTAGAAACCTTAAGCTAAGACTCCTCAAGTAGAATGGTGGAAGAGTAGATTGTAAACAAGTTCAAATGAATAATAAATCTTGATGTCTCTCTAAGAATGGTGAAATGGATGTGTTTTTATAGGTGGATCTAACCCTAAACCCTTATGAATGTATTAGCTAATAGGGTCAAACCAATTAACCTAGTATCATTATTAACAAAAACTCAGTAGTTCATGGACTAGGTTAGCCAAGAGCTGACCTAGACCCTAAATAAGTTTTTTCAATAAGAGTAGAAGGTCGACACAAGTGACATTATCATGTAAACTACAAAAAGAATTTTTAGGTTAGGAAAGGGGATAATGAAGGTGGAAGATGATTGAAAGAGTATGCAAAATAAGAGGAAAAGCTTAGGGGAATGGTTTTATGAGCTAGATATATTGGTAATAATTTGTAGTAAGGCATTACAATCATATGAAGCACCAATTATTTACCCACCCATTTCTTGGTATACCCATTAAGGCATGCACTCAAAGAGATTGAGACTCGATGGGTTCTTAAAAGATATAAATAATCAATAATTGATAAAGTTTGAAAATATCATGTGTATATATGCCCCAGTCAAATCTCATCACGTGTCATTCAAGTGAAATAGGGGATGGTGCTTTGAAAAAATAACATAGTAACACACAACGCAATGGTTAAACAAATTTATAGTATTTTAAAGAAAAAATAAATGAAAGGAAATGACTATAATGAAAATAACTAAAAAGTAAACATAATCTGTACCTTGACTTACCTTTATCACTAGATGGTTGTCTGTTTTGTTTGTAGTTTTTATTCTGGAGGGTATAGAGACTGCTTTCAACAAACCCAAGAATACAAAACTAAAGATTAAAATTAAAAAACATAAGAAAGCCAAGATAACTATTGTTATATGGATGGGATGTACTTAAAAATTTTACAAGATGGGCTGACAAGTGTTATGTTAGACCAATTGACCAAGTCAAAACTTAAAGTAAATCAAATAATAAAAAATACAAGGCTATTAAAGACAAAAAATTTCAAACAAGTAAACCTTAATTAAGAAAGGCAAACTCACCAAGTCAAACAAAGGATAGATGTCAAAAAAGATGGTAATAAAACATCTATGTGAAAGTATTAACAATCCTCACTTTCATAAAAATGGGCATGTAAAATGATAAAACAACATTGATGAGTGAGTAGTAACAATCCTAACTCAATCATCAAAGGAAAAATCTACATAAAGGGGGAAATAACATTGATTAGTGGGAAGTAACAAGCCATCCTCACTCAACAATGGAAAAAGTATATAAAAAGAGAAACAAACTCAAGTTTTTGTGAAAAGGATGGTACAACAATGACATATGGTAAAAATTAATCAAGGCATGTTTATAAATGTAGAGCTATGGTGTAAAGAAAGTAATTTATAGGTGCTCAAGCATGATATTTTCTCTAAAGATAGATAAAATTGAAACAAAGTAGTGCTAGTATGTTTTTAAGATGTTAAGAAGAAGGAAGTAGAGAAGAGGGAAAATAGATTTATAATAACACATGATTGTCAAGGGGGGAAATGAAATCGGTAGAGGGGATAATGAAGGAAAAACCAAGGTATAGGAACTCTTTATCAAAGTCAAGATACTCAAACTAGGTTTGTCAAAACAAAAGGACTAATGACATTAAGGACTCTGAAGAAATTCTCTTACCCACAAAAGTCTTAGGTCAAAAAATTAAGCATGTAGATCATCCTATAAAGGCTATATATATGAAAATTAAAATGGACTAACCTTCCCACGATATGTTCCCCATTCCTTAGGACCCTTTACAAAGTCATCGATCTATTACGAAGATTGGGTACTTGCATGAGAAAGTAGGTAGTACAATAGATTTTATTGAATTCTCCTATTCTAATCTACTATCCTACCATACCCAAATGGACCTCAACTCTATTGTGAGACTAACTATGGAGTTTGAGCTTTGATTAGAGATAGATGATCTGTTCGTAATCATGTCTTTTGGTGTGATTTTGAATTTAGAGATTTGTATGTTGCCTTTTGTATATCATTTCCTTTTGTTTCAAATGATTTGGCTTTTAATTTTTTTAATGGATTTTTATATTCCTCCTCCATACAAATTTGGAAAACCAAACATGTGTGTTAAAGATGATTTTCATCTAAATACTTAGGACTTAGTTGTTAAGAAAGAGAAGCCAAAGAACATGGTGTCCAAGAGTCTCATAAATCTAGGTGAAATAAAAGTACTATCTTGACTTCAACCTTGTTGTTATCTAGTGTGGATTGAAAGGGAAGGATATCTAGAGGAATAAAAACATGAAACAATTTGAATTACTTTAAATCTCTAAATTGAAAATCACACCAAAAGACATGATTACAAACACATCGCCTATCTCTAATCAAAGCTCAAAGTCCATAGTTGGTCTCACAATAGAGTTGAGGTCCATTTGGGTGTGGTAGGATAGTAGATTAGGATAGGAGAATTCAATAAAATGCATGGTACTACCTACATTCTCATGCAAGTACCCAATCTTCATAATAGATTGATGACTTTGTAAAGGGTCCTAAGGAATGGGGAACATATCATGGGAAGGTAGGTCCATTTTAATTTTCATATATATTTCTTTTAGTAATATAATGACTTCAACCTTGTTTTTATCTAGTGTGGATTGAAAGGGAAGGATATCAAGAGGAATGAAAACATGAAACAATTTGAATTACTTTAAAACAAAAAAAATTGTGACAAAGGGCAAAAAGAAGGGATACAATGATAGTAAAGAGTGATTCCTTATCATAATAATGAGGGAAATGTATGGAAACATTGTGACATAGATTGTTTTGAAAATTACATCTATCAAAAAAAGTAGAAGCTAAAGTTGAGAACAAAGGATAAAAAACTCATAACCATTGTTAAACAAATTCTAGAAAAGAAATGACAGGATGGTGATTTTATGAGGAAGGCCAAGTCTTATCCATGGTCTTACACTATAACCCATAAAAGAGAAACACATGAGGGTCCCAAAAATTATTAGAAAAATAGATGAGATAATAAAAATATGGTACTTGTGAGGAAGGTCGGGCCCTATCCATGGTCTTACACTGTAAATCACAAAAGAAAAACCCAAAATGTGCCATAAAGTGTGTTAAAAGTATGAAAAAAAGAGGATAAAAGTACATCATGATGAATACCAGGTCCTATCCATGGTTTTATAATACAACTCATGAGAAGGGAAACCAAAAGACCAAAAGGAAGGACTAAGGTTTGTGAAAAGAGAGAACTACTGTAAAAGGGTAAGACCCATGTAATTATCCTAAGAAAAGTGTTAGATAGATAGCATATAGAAAGCATGAAAAAGAAGGGAAATATTAAGCAAAATACTTATCAAGGAATTATGCATTGGTTGGCTCTTTGAAAATAATACCTTCATTGGTTTGAAGGCAATAAGTACTTGGACCAAAAATATCTTTGACTAAATAAGGGCCCCACCACTTTTTGGTGTATATACCTTATTTTTAATGAGTGTAGTTTAATTTAAGGACAAGATCACCAACATTAAATGTGTGAACTTTAATGTGTTTTTTATGTTGTTTGGTAATACGAACCCTGTATTAGCGATTATGTTGTAAAGTAGAAAGACAGTGTTCATCAAGAATATCAAGAGCATGAAGGCGAGCTTCATGTAATTATTCATCAGGGATGATACCATGAAGAGATATATAGAGAGAGGGAAGCTCAAATTATAAGGTATAGATTGACTCAGAATCATAGACGAGAGAAAATGGTGTTGTACCAGTGGCAGTGCATATGCTAGTGTGAAAGGCCCAAAGAGCAAAATAGAGATGAAGGTGCCAATATGTGTATGTTTCATGAATTATATTTTAGTTAATTTTATTAATAAATTTTTTTATGGCCTCATCTTGGCCATTAAATTGTGGATGATAAGGTGTGGATAATTTGTGATTGATTTTAAATTTAGCACAGAGTTGTTTGATATATTTATATTTAAAATTACCACTATTATCCTAAATGATAGTATGAGGGACACCAAAGCAATAAATGATTTGATTAAGGATGAATTTTGAGATAGTGGTACTGGTGAAATTAATAAGGGGCATATCCTTAACCCATTTGGTAAAATATTTAGTGGTTGTGATTATAAAGACATGACCATATTGAGATCAAGGTAATTTGCCTATGAGATGTAATCCCCACATGGAGAATGGCCAAGGAGATTCTATAGTTTGAATCTCAACTAGAGGTGAATAAATTAAATTGTTATGAAGATAGAAAAGAGTACACTTTTTATAAAATTTTATGGCATCCTTTTCAAGAGTGGGTCAAAAGTATGCCATACGTAAGCATTTATGGGTTGTAGCATATCCACTATAGTGGCCACCAAAAATACCCCATGTGCTTGTTCAAGAAGAGTAGGGACCTCATATTTCATAACACAGTGGAGTAAGGTACCTTTAGCATTAAAATAATAGAGTATGTTATATTTAAATACATATTTAAAATCTTATTTGTGAATACAAGTCTTTCCATGGGAATCTAGATTGGGAGGATAAGTTTGGTATTCCAAAAATTGAATTATGTCTTTGTACCATGGGCTTTGTTGAATGGTAATGACCTCAATGTGGTAAATAAGTAAATATTTTGGTTGAATAGAAGATGTATATTTTCTTATTTAGATAAGAAAATGGGATTGTTAATAACTTGGTGTAGATGAAAAACATATGTTGAAGAAGTGAGGGAATCAATAATAGAATTTTGATCTCGAGGGATAGGATCAATGGTGAAAGAAATGAAATATTTGGCAAGAGTAGTTGTAATTTGATGATAATATATGAGATTCTCACCTTTTCATTGGTAATCACCATTAACTTGGTGGAAAATGAGATGGGAATCACCTAAAGCATATGGGTATTGGATATCTAAATCAAAGGTAGCTTTCATGCCTAACATTAAAGCTTCATATTATGCCATGTTACTGAAATCAAATGTTAAGCAAAAATATAAATGGATTATTTTTCGAAGAGGGTTTATAAGAAGAAAACCTACCCCAACTCCTTGAAGGTATTTAATAGCATCAAAGTGAAGGGTCTAAGTATCCTCATGTAAATCGACATTAATTTCAGGAAGTTCTTTGATAACTACTTTTGGTTTAGTAGTATCAGGGAGGATATCAGATTCATCTTGAGTACTTTCTTTAAGATCAGTAGTGAAGTTTGGAAGTAGTCTTTGGAAGATATGGATTGTTCAAAACTTTAATATTAATAATATTGTCATTGGGTAGACTATATTGAAGGTGGTTGGTAGCAGGCACAAGAACTGTAGTAAGTTGATCAATGATGATTTTTCTTTTGACAACTTTTGTAGTAATAATTTGAAGATCAAATTCTGTGAGAAGGACCATCCACTTTCCAATTCTATATCAAGGAAGAAATGATTTGGAGAATAAGTAATGAAGGGGATTGGAATGAATGATAGCATAAGTGGTCTAATAAAGTATATAATGTCAATGTTTTTCATCTATAAAATATATGGCAAGGCAATCACATTTGACATTTGTATAATGCTTCTCATAATCAATGAGGCCTTAGTTGGTATAGTAGATGGCATACTCTCTTCCAATATCATATTGTTAGGAAAGCATTACCCAAATTGATATAGGTGTGGAAGGGGTATATAGGATAAAAGGTCGATCATTAGAATGAGGATCAAGAGTAGATGGGTGAAGGAATGATTATTTAATATTATTAATTTTTTTTTAATAGGGATTAGTCCATTCTAAAGCTTTACCTTTCATAAGATGATAATTGATAGAGTGGATATGATAATCCATTTTGGGGATAAATTGTCTAATTGTCCTAAGTTTACCAAGATAAGTGTAAATGTATGGAATGGATTGAGGGATGGACATGTTGATGATAGCATTAATATTGGTAGGGTCAACATCGATGATACAAAAAGATACTAATAATACAAATAATTTACTACATGTGACACTCAAAACACCTTTATAAGGATTTAATCTAACTTTGTATTTATGAAGACATTCGAAGATGATGGCAAGATTAGAAAGATGAGTTTTTTGACATTTGAACTTAGTGATGAGGTCATCCACATATGTTTTTACAATTTTATGAATAAGATCATGAAAGATATGAGCCATTGCTTCTTGATAAGTAGTGCTAGCATTTTTTAGGCCGAAGGGCATTTTAACATAACAATATGTGCCCCATAATGTGATCAAAGTTATCTTATGTTGGTCCTCCAGGACAATGTGAATTTGATTATAGCCTAAAAAACCATCCATAAGGGATAAAATTTCATAACTGGATGTGGAATAGATAATGACATATATTGAAGGAAAAGGTAAATTATCCTTGAGACAAGCAAGATTAATATTATAGAAATCATGCAGATGCGAATGACCATGGTGACTTTTTTTTAATAGGTACTATGTTAGAAACACATTCATAAAAGTCTACTGGTTTGATAAACTTCGCATCAAGAAGTTTGATAATTTTTTGTGACATAAGATGGAAACCTCAGGTGGAAATTTACATTATTTTTTAAGCCTAGGTACCATAATGATAGGGTAAATACTAAGCATGTCCTCTTAGGAATAAACAAATATCTCATGATATTTATCTAAATATAAGATAAATTTATCATGTTCAATAGGTGAAAATTCATGAGAAATAATAATAGGATAAATGCATGATGGAATACCATAAACAATATGAGTAATATCTTCAATAAGTATAACATTTCCATCTTAGAAGTGGTATGGTGCATTTGGTAAAGAAGAAATTGGATTAGATTTAGGTCAATGCTAATGATGAAGTTGTTGAAATAAGGGGCTTTATTTTTGAAATTCCCAAGTTTTTGATGTTGCAGAGGTAGTTGAGGTTCTCAGGCATGAAGTAATTTAAGAATAGATTAATTTCTAGACAAAGTGGGAATATGACCATAATATTCAACATCTACTATGAGATTGAGAATTTGATTGCCATGGTGATCATATTTAGACTGTATCTAATGGACATATGTGTCCTTGGCATTGAGTGTAATCTCAAGATTAGGAGTATATTTATTAGATGGGATTGGTATATGATAGTTTATTTGATAGGGGAAAATCAGATGTAGTGACCGGATATATGGGTGGTAGAGAAGATGCAATAATGTTTAGAGGTTTGGAAGGTAGGATTTGTTCTACCACATATTGAGTATCAAGAAGTGGAGAATTAATGGGAAGTATATGACCTTCGGGAGATAATTCAAAATCCATGGAAATTGGGTGAACTTCCTAGTTAAAATCATGTATTTGATCTAAAGTTTTCTAATCATTTTGAACATCTAAGTCTCGAGATTGAGCTTGGGCCATGATGTAGTTTTCATCTTAGGTTGGATAAATGGTAAATGATTGAGATTTAGGGGAAGTTTTAGAAGGTGAAATTTAGAGGGTTACTAAACTTTCATGGAGACATGAATAGAGGATCATGAAATAATTTGGCCACTCCATAGTCATTACAGGTAAAGGCATATTTTGGGTAAGAAGGTTCATAAGTATTGCATGGAGGGGGAAAATTAGTGATCTCATCAATGAGAGGAATAATTTGATGATGAGGTAATAAAGGAGGAAACCACTTTGAGATATAAGGGGGTAACTTAATAGTATTTAAAATATGTTGTAATTCATTAGGTTCATCATCATATGAATCAATAAGAGTGACTTTATGTTTGGATAGATGTTGATGAACTTAGGTAAGGGACAACTATTGATGGTAGGAATGGTAGGGATGTGATATTGAGATTTCAGATTAGGGAGTTGAATACTCCAAGGGTTAGGATTAGCCTCATTCTTATATCTTTTATCATTATGTAATAATTTGATGCATTATCTACCAAAAGAGGTGATGGCTCTCATTTTATGAGTCCAAGGGTGACCAAGGAGTATTATAAGATAAGATTAAATCAAGGACTATAAGTTTAGTTTGAATAGTCTTGTGTCTTATTATTAGGGGAAGACAAATACAACCAAGTAGATTTTGATAAGTTTTATCAAATTAATGATAGGTAAGATGAATTTTCTTTAAATGGTCCTTATTATATCAAATATGTTGGATAAGCCACAAACATGTCACATTAATACTGAATCTTTTGTCCATCAAAAATTTATGAATACGGGTAGTATTAATGGTTATTTTAATGAATTGTGGTGGATAATTAATGTGAAAAAGGATTTCATCATTAATCATGTCCTCTTCAATAAATCCAATAGAAGGCTTAGAAAAATGGAAAATAGTTTCAATGTTATGCATGTTGGTGGGTTGAGGCTCCATAGGGGGTGGTTCTTCATATATAGAAGATGGATCTTTGATTTTTTATGATTATTACATAAGGAACTAGTGATGATAAGGGGAAGTATGAACTAACTCCATAAGTGCAATCTTTGAAGGCATGGAGTTAAGTTCTTCAAGAAATTTATAATGGGATTTAGAAGAAGAACCAGTGTGAGTTTTGGAAGGTAAGGTAGATTTTAAAGGAATGGAAGTTGTTAGGGGTTTAAAAGAAGGAGGTGGTTCCTCATGGGATTATAAATCTAAATGGGAGGTTGTAGTATATTTGAGAATTTGTTCTTCCAAATATGATTTCTTAGGTTTTGTGATAAGATCTTTGTGAGTTGGTTTATAATGATAGTTGACCTTAGCTATGTTAACATATTGAGAATTGTTGTAATATTGGTCGTAGTTAGCATCATATCACAAACATCCTTGGTAGTTTGTTGATTATTAGTTGTGCAAAAATATTCTTGGTTACTAGAAGAAAAAACTTTGGAAGCTTTTCATTTTTGAGGAACAATATTGTATTCTTGTTGATGAAGCTGCATCATAGATTCATGATTGAGGAAATCACCAAAGATGTAGGAGATAAAAAATTTAGTAAGCCCTCAACAAGTTTCATGGGAATGACCAATGTCAACATGGAACCAATAAAATCAATTGGGGTCATACCATTTAGGAGGATTATAAGGATAAGTAAAGTGTTTTGAGGGTGGTAAGAATTGTTTCATTTGCTACATAGTTGGTGGTATGTGAGAAGATGAGTGAGTGATAGCTTTGGAAACTCCTTGTTTAGTTTGAGGAATATTATTAGTGATGGCATTAATAAAATTTTTAAAATATCCTTTAAATCATTTGGTATTAGGTTCAAATTGCTTCATGAGGAACTCTTGACATTTAGCTTTGTCAAGAGCCTTGTTAAGTGGTTGAGGAGAAAAAGTGTGAACCTTATATTGAAGAAAAGGATTTAAAGAAGTTATAAAGAGTTTTAAAAAGTTATAATCAATCATGTTAAGGTCATCTTTATGGGCTAGAAATTTCTGTCATTTAATAAAACCATGAGCTGATTTGGTGGGAGATTTCTTAGCATTGATGAAATGGTTAAGATAATTTTTGGGAAGATAATTATGTTGAAACTATTTAACTAAAGGATTGAATAAATCCTCAAGTCTCCAAATGAAGTGTTGGGTAAGTTGGTTCTACCATTTCAATACATCACTAGTGAAGGTTTTAAATAAAACTATAGTTGTGGTGAAAGTATTAGTTTGGATCCATTTTGATGCACATAAGTGAGTCCTAGTTGCTAGCCAAGCCAAGATAACTTGTAAAATGTGAAGAGGAGTTCAAACAAAGCCCCTTTATTTAAACATGGTTTGAATAAAACACCTTTTTTTGAACTTCCATGTGTACATTTGACTTGGGTTTTGAACAAAGATGTTTTATTCAAACCATGTTTAAACAAAGGGGTTTTATTTGAACCCCATGGAAAAAATCACCTACCCGCCATTTGCTTAAGAGCCATAGACTGCACATTCATCAACAAGTTCATTTGAATCCACTATGTTTGAATCCAATTCATTTAAAGATTTAGGAGCAAAACCATTAAAGACAATTTGGTCAATGCGAGTTAGGATTGGATCTATATATTATTCTAAACAAGGTTTGATCTACATATTAATCTTATTATTAAAGCTTAGGTTTAATAAATATTTTCTTATAAACAACTCCTTTATCCCTCCTCTAGATTTGATCTTCATTATGGATGCCCATACCCTGTTCAAATGATAATGATCCTTTCTTAGTTATTATTGTATGCTTTGGAGGCTTGTGTGGACTAGTTTTGCATAGTTTCAAGATGATGTGCTTCATGGTGGTGGTTTCCCAATAGATCTTGCATTAATTTGGCCCATGCATCATGGGAGACATTTTGATTTTTGGTTTGTATTTATCCATGGACCAATTTTTATTTGGTTTTCCTAAGGCCCAGATCTATGTGGCCTATTTTGATCTCACAGTCTTATATGGGTGATTTGTTATGACTCTCATGAAGGCATATAGTTCCCATTTTTGTCCTTGGAGTAATTTTTATTATCTATGTTACTATGGTATTTTTTTCATCTCTATGTTTTTTTGGTATTACAGAGTTAAATGGTCTATATGGTTTGGGTTTTTGGTTTGTATTTTATGCTCTAATGAATGCCAATTAGTTTGGGTTTTTATTTTTTTTATGCTGATTTTTTTTTTAAATTTATTTTTGCATATTTTAAACTTATGTGCATGAAGAGGTTAAATTTTTAGAGTGTGTGCTTTTGGGTAATGATGAAGAGGTTTAATTTTTAGAGTTTGTGTTAATGGGTATTCAGGATGGTTGTGCGTCTGTTCATGGGGCATCATGGTGTGTTGGGGGTTAATATATTTAAAAGTGAATGGGTTATGGTTTTATTATTGGTTGACATGTCATGCATTACTTTTTTCCCTGTTTGGGTAGTTTTTCATTCTTGTTTGATCCTAGTTATTTTAGATCTACTCTATGGGGGATTGTAGGGCTTTATGAAGTTGTAAAGTAATAATGGACAATCCTGTTATTTTGGAATTCACCATATCGTGATGATTTGTATTTTTGAAGATCACATTGCTTATTACCTACACATAGAATTAGTATTACTACTAGTATGATTAGTGGTACATGCATTTGATCTCAAAAATTGACTATAAATGTCTCATCAATCATTTTTACCATCATCTCTAGTGACCTATAGTCCATCAATTAATAAAAATCACTAAGGAAGAGGTTCCATGGGAGGGACGCTCATAAATTTTCGTAGGGGTTAGTGTAGAGGGAACTTAGGAGCATCTATAGAAAAAGTGGTCTCATGGAATAAAAAATTTGAGTGTATGTTTCTATTTTATAGGAGATAATATTTAAAATTATTATATTTTTATTTATAATTAAAGTTTACATAAATTTTATCCATTCATATATTTACAACTCATCGAATATATTCCTACAAAATAGAAGCACACATGGAGAACTCCCAACCCCCATTTTTTTCACCCCCTCAGACATCCTCCCCAAAAAATAGTCATCTCATAACTTTTAGGAAAAGATTTTAAAATTTCCTTATACCATGCATTTCATTTTTCATGGGGCCACCCGCTCATTAAAAATAGGAGTAGCATCCCCCTCCATAGGACCCCTACCTAATAATGAATTATCCATGCTACAAATCCTTTTTATTTTTGGTCTAGCCAGTGCTACAAAATAGGAATTTATATGTTAAAATTAGGTGCAAAAAGGTTTAAGATTATTTGTCCCTTTATTTTTTGGTTAATTATTAATAATTATTATGTGGTGGCTCTCTTGATCTGAGTCAGATTGATTTGCTAGGGCTATCTTGTAATGACTAAAAACCATGATATAAAGTAAAAGGAAAGAGATCCCCTTGCTAGCTAGATTGGAAATTGGTTTGTTAGTAATTGCTTTCTATATGATAGTTGATTGAATTTACCTTGGCTTTATGGGCCTTTGTTTGGTTCCAAATTATCTAGTATTGATCTTAGAAGGAACATATTAAAACATTGCCTTTATAAAGGCTCAACCCAATGACCAAGAATGGAATACTACATGATCCAAGTATCTCCACTAGTTTTCAATACCATGGAGAAATCTAGATCTTACTACTGAATATAGACTAGATACTTCAGGTGCTTTATGAAATGGTAAAAGTACAGGAGGCCAGTTCTAGTTATATGTGGTTGATATGCAAACCATTGTTTTTACAAATAATGTCTGGTTTAGTACACATTACTAAGTTTTAAAGTAAAACTTTTTCATAGGGTGGATAGATGGGTCATTTGGGGATCCAACTTGGCATTGGTATAATGGTTTGCTTTATGTTTCCTCATTATTCAAAATTTGGTCATGGTACACTTATAGAACAACATAACATAATCGAAAGTGTCCACATATTATGCCCCTTTTAAAAATTAAATGGTCCAAGTAAAACCTACTTGATCCAATCTTTATCAATTCTTCTCTTTGAGCCAGTGAGGTGACACTTTATTTTTGTTTATCAATATATTGGTAATAAATTATAATCTAGCTGAAATATCTTAATGCTTCAAGTGAATAGTAGTTGTTGTAGCTTTGTTCTTACCATAGTTATCCAGTTCAATTCATCTTAATCTTACCATTAACTAAAAAAATAAAGAAGCAAACATACATGATAAAAGAAATCAAATAAATAATGAACATATCTATTTCAATGTTTTGAATCTTACACATATAGAAATATGAATAATGTTTCAAATGAATGAAATAAATAGGGCACATAAAGTGATTCAGATGGTCCATGGAACCTAGTTTAGTTTGTATAATTAGAATGGCTTTATTTTTTGGGAATTAAATTTAGCTCCATAGTAATTATTTTATTTATGTTCAGTTATGATTTTTAAAGTGGTGATGGTGTACTTGAAGAACAAAAATTTTCTAACTAAACTATCCACATACTATGCTTAACAAAAATTTAAATGGAGTTTAATTTAAAGGATCTGATTGCTTAATAGAAATTTAATGAGTTCAATCCGAAGGAATCTTAGATATTATCTTGATAGGTTTTCTACTTTGAGGTTGCCTATTGATATAAATCATAGATAACACCTGTTAGTCACCCTTTCAATTATAAAACTAAAGACAAACAAATAGGCAGTCTTCTCCTCTTATTGTGATAAGACTTTTTTTACCAAGCATCATCCTATGTTAGTTTTGACATATCCTTGCATGCTTCTTATTTTTATTTAATGATTTTAAACATCAATAGCTTTTACAGGGATCACATTATGTGTATGGTAAATAGGTTAATTACTACCCATGTACTTTTAATGAGAAGAGGGTAGGAAGAAGAAATTATAGAAATTGAACAACTGTAACCTGTCCCCAAGATAGCTTATACCACAGGTCCACAACACAATGGTTAAAGCTCAACCTAAGTAGACATTGATCAAGCCTACTTGGCTGTAAATTAGGTTGAGGGTATTTGGGGTAATAATCCATGAGGATCTTTTGCTTTACCTCCCTACATGTAATTTCAATGGCCTTAAGTGTAGCCTTAGAGCCTTCGATAATTAGCTTGTGAATATTTTCATTTAAAATTTCATGTTTTTGCTTTGCTTTGTGGTAGCATGTGACAATGTATTGATTCTACATATGTAGCCAACATTCTCACTTCAAATGTAGTTTATATTTTGGAGGAAGACAAAGAAGTAGGTTTTTTTTTTTTTTTAATAATATTTTAATATTCCATTTGGATTTTCATTTCATGCCCATTGGTGTTTATTGATTATCTAATTTTTAAAAAAAAAAAAAACATATACAGCCTTTTATGTCTCTTCTTATATATTTAACTAAATAATTTGTTCTTGGGACTATTTTAACTTTGTCTAGACACTTAAAATGATCAAGTAGGGGTTTATTTTCTAATGTATGAGACATAAGGGCAGAGTTCAAAATTTAATGATTTCATAGAAAAAACACTAGTTTGTATTCATATTTTATCTATGCATTATGTTTGAACACTATAGAGCTCTATCAAATAAAATAAGTTGAATATTTTGTACAATTTTGAGTCCCTTTTTTAAGAAGGTTGACTATGTCTAAGTAATTATCTTCATAAACTAAAAATCAGTAATTTTGTCTAAAAATTAGTAATTTTTACATAGAGGTCATTTGCATGGTATGATCTTGAGGAAAATATAGCTTCTAGAAATAACAATGTGAATAACTTTTGATCAACATTTCAGATCACACTTCATGATCCATTTTGCTTGCCTTGTTGTAGCCTCATTAAGATAGTATTTTTTTGTTTATTGACTGACCTATAATGCTTCACCTATTTTGTCTTGTAAATAGATTCAAAAAATGAATTTTAAAGTCATTTGAATTTAATATCTCAATTTTCTTATGCCTTCTAAAAACAAAAGTACCTTCCTATTAAACACCAGTACTTGTTCATATTCTCACAATGATCAAGACAAGCTTCCATCCTCTAATAATAATGAAATAAACCTCCTTGTTTTGTTCCTTTTCTTGTGTTAATATAATCACATTAATGGATTTTCTTTGAGGATAAATGTAACAATGTTATTTATCATTATTCTAATGTTTTACTTCCATATTATTTTAACCATTGCTAATATATGTGAAGCCATCAAAATGATTCTCAAGACTAGTAGAAAGGTACAATAGTTAACTTAAAAATAATTTGATTGAGAGGCTATATTATATTTTATTTGAGGGTAGGAAGATTAACTAATAAGGAACATTAGGTTTGAGTATAAGAGGAATCATGTTAAGGCATGCACATCACATAAGTCTAGAGAAGCAATGTGGGGTGTGAGTATAATAGTAACTAAGTTTAGTGGATGGGAATCATGATGTAGTTCATCATCTCCATTACCAAGATAGCAAGGATGATAAAGAGACACCATTTTTCCACTGTACTATTTAGTGATATCCTTTAGTTTCCATTTTGCCATGGTAGTTCATAGATCTAAGTCTAAGTTACCTTTCAGTTTCTCTATTAATTTTTAGATTAATTGATCATTAATCATTTGGTAATGTCATTTGACTTTTCATTTTAGAATTTAAGATAATATTCAAGTATAATTTATCATGCTTTAATATTCTTTCTTTAAAATAACTAGCTTTCCCTTAGAGTTTCCTCTTTGTTCATCAATGGATTCGCTATAGAAGTAGTGAATGACTATTGATATTAGTATAAAAACATTATCTTTTGAGATAATATTTGATATATCAAACTGAATTGTGTCTCTATATTTTAGCCCTTGATCTTGTCCTTTATTTATAGTTCATATGTTTTCAAGGAACCATTTCATTATTTGTCGTTTACAATGTCCACTCATTTTGATAATTTTATAACTCAATAATTTCATCACAAATCCAATTCAATTGTTGATCTTTAATTTCTTGCCAACTTTTTGTCTTAAGCATATATTTTGGTGTGCCTTAAAATAGGCACTTTGATCTTTAGATAAAGTGACATATTACCTTTATTGAGGAAATATATTCATAATTAAATGTCTATTAGAAACTTCTTATTTATGTATATTTCACATGGTAATTGTGTCCTTTTCATTTCTAGTCTCATTTTCACATTGTGAGCTTCATACATCTATCAATAGTTAGATGTTCTTCAATATTTATATCTATAAGTGCCATTGTATACATCTCCAAGTGACCAATATGTAATAATATTTCAATTCTCATGACTATCAATGTCATTCAAACCTTTCAAGCATTTTATTCATGACACTACTTTCTAAGACTTGAATAATAGAGATCAAATATTTGTGTTATATGTATCTTTAATAAAAATTTGGAGCATAATTAATGTGTTCTTTCACTGGTATTTTGGCAAATAGTTCATACGCCTTGTATGTACCCCATTTTAAGTTTTCTAGGAAAGGCACAAATACCAATAACATATTATATTAATCATATAATATATACATATTATGATTATAAATATATATTAAAATAATAACATATAAAAAAAAAATTGATACTTTTAAATTTGTATGGATTGTTTGGTTTGTTAAGAATAATTTGCCTCCAATTTCATCGAGTGAGGTTATTTATGTTATCGTGTTTATCCAATACTTATGTTTTATTATTTTGAATAGTATTTTGTACTAACATAAATAATAGCCTCCTTTTTTTAATAATTATATATAGTTTTTTTAATGATTAATAAATATATTGATAAGTTCTAGTCAAGAAAGAATAAAATGGGAATTAAATATTATTAAAAGTAAGATAAGATAACTTAATTTTTTTTAATAATTTTAATTTTTGTTGACAATTCAAATTAATTATATTTTAGTAGAATAAATATCTTTTGATACTTTAATATTAAAATAAAATATATTTATTATAAGTGTATTTATACAAGATCAAATTAACGAATAAAAATATTTCTTCATAAATTCACTCTCATAATTTTTTTATTCAATTTTTTTAAAATTTTAAAATATATTTAAATAAATTATTATTGTAAATAATAACATTTAAAAAATAATTATCATTTCTAAATTAATTAATTATTTCCAAAACAATATGATGATTTCTGATACAAAATATGCAATAATAATTTTTAAAAACAAAGAAAGAAGCTTACAGGATAAATCACACCCTCCCCCAACTAATTTTAGATTTTGCTACATAGATATAGACTTAGAAGTATTTTTACATCTTTCTTGGAGATTGTGATTTTGATTTGATGTCTAAGAAAGTCTTGCATTGTTCTTATGATTTTATTTCTTTGTTTCCATTTAGTATTTCTTCCAATATTGAAAATATGTACATATTTCATTGTATGGCCATCCCATTTAATTTGAAACACTGAAATATCGATAATGGAAGCCACCCTAATTTAGAGTCCCTCATTAATATAATATTCTTTTCAACTCATGTGCATGTGTTTAATGTTTTATGAATTTAAGAGTAATTTTCTTCATTATAAGTATCCATATACTATGTTGACCTCTTTGATTACATATTTAATTATTATTTTTAGGTAAATGTTTTAGATTTTTATTTTTTCAAAAATTTTAATTAATTCAATTTTTTTTTAATGCAAAATAATACAAATGGGAGATTTATTTAGCAAAATTGATATGTAAATAGAGAAACTGGAAAAATATTGAGAGATCCCAACAATCAAGCATCATATAGGATTTATTGTGAAAATATTTTAATGTACTTGAAAAAGATTCAATAAATGCTAAAAACACACAACCCTTTCAATCTAAAAATCATGATCAATTCAAGCAAAAATTAAAAGACAATCTTTTGGAAACAGTGGGATTCAAAGAAGTAGGGATTCTTGTATCAAAACATATGATTAAAAAATTTTGTTTTGTTGATTACAATAGACAATCTAGGGTAAAAGGGTACTCATTATCCAAATGTAAGTATGATCTTATTTCACCCTTGATATATCCTAGGTTTTTCATTGCACACGATCAATATCCAAACAATGACCAAATTCCTCTATATTTTATATAATAGTTATATGTTGAGGTTTATTTAAACCTTAGTGTAAATTATTATTATATGCCTACATATTTTGGACAAGGGAAGGTAAAAGTGAAATATCTAAATGCTTATCGACGTGAGGGAGTACCTCCACTTCCTAAAACTCGTGAAATTGTAGGAGACAAATATTGGGTTTTTTAACCTAATTTTGACCATGTAGTAGCACCCTTGAATGTTACAAGGCCAGGGAAAATAATAGAGGGTGTGGAATACATTGCTCACCACACAAGTAACTTCACATGATCGGGTGGGTGATTTTTTGTTGTGGTAACCAAATATGAGCATTGCATCATCAGATGAGGCTTATATAAGAGCTCATATAGTGTCACGTAGTGACATTGATTATATTGGTGATATGAATTAGATGTATAGGGTTGCATAGATTCTTGCCAATGATTTATTACATACTTATCAAGTCATATGAGCTTATCATAGTATCCCTCTTTCTTTTGTTACTGGATATGTGGAGGACACTATCCACAGTATTGATAATAGATCTGAGACATTAGATTCAATCTTTGATGGTGTGAGAAATATACCACCTAAGACTCACATTACACATGATTAGGATACATGAGCATTGTTATTCTTCTTTGTTCCTGAGTAGAGTTTGAGAGCCCCTATGTACAGTGTTGATCAACATGCAAGTGATGTTGATGTTCACCAATATTTTGTGGTATAATTTAAATTATCATTTGTGTTAATTTTAAATTGTGTACATTTTATTGTTTTATTTTAAATTTCTTAAATTATATTATAAACATAATTGGAATATATATTGACATGTACATATATATAGCCTTCTACCTCTTTCCATCTTGTTTCACTCCACATGAAGCCATTGTTATTAACATTTTTCATGTATGACACACAGTCAGTTATAATCTTAATGTCCTCAACACCGCCAAGGATATAGTGCATTGCTTATGCATGAGCGACTAGTTTATCATTGGTGTCTCTTGGATGTGACTTCAATTTGCATGAGGTTGAGGGGGATATGAAAGAGATAGTTTCTATTTATTCTTATATTAATCATATTATTCTGCATGGGGATCTTATATTATCATTGGGGTCTTTTATAGGTGACTTCAATTTACATGAGGTTGAGGGGGATAGGAGAGAGACAGTTTTTATTGCTCATTCTATTGATCCTATTGTTCTAAACACAAATGAGGGTAATGTTGTGCATGTTGTTGAGCCTACTATTTAGGTAGTAAATGAGGTACATCCTCAAGGTGACATTCATACTAGCTCGTTATAGGTATATAAAAATTCAAATAAATTTAACTTATATTTTTACTTGGTTCTATAAAATTAATTTGATATATTCTAATATGTATGTACTTTTTTGTATATAGGGATCTACTAGGCATGGTTCAACATGAATTATGTGGCATACTAGTAGGCATCCTGATTTAGAGGAGACGTATATATAGGTGAAATGTTATGATATTTATTTAATGATTAATTAAAAAGTAATTTTAATTTTTATATAGATAAAATCATTAAATAATTATCAAGTTAATAATTTATGGAGTTTTAATTAAGATATTTTTGTCTATTGAATGCAAGATCGATAACATGATGGTAGTGAGGGATCAAAGACTCACACTAACTAGTGGTGATGCTTGTAGTCTTTTATTTATAATTTTATATTCATGTATATATATTTTTCATGTATATTTACATCTACACTTTTATATATGATAAAAACTTAGTGACATATGCTTGTCTATATACTTATGATTTTGTATTAGTTGAAATTAGTAACATGCTTTGTGTTGGTGCACAAAAATTAGTAATATTATTGTTCTATTTCTATGCATTACTTGATATACAATTTAATCTTATTGTCTTATGATATAATTTGGTTAAGACTATGTTATTCAATGTTGTAACTTAATTCAACGCATTTGTAATCATAAATTTGCAATAATGTATGTCATCTTTATTTTGATTAAACCTATAATCTTTATTTTGTAACAATGTATCTCATAGTTTATTCCCAAAATTTTTTGATATGTGGAATATAAATATGTTTATATAGTTAATTAGGGCTATTGATGAATGACATCATCTAATTTCACATGGATTACATGAGGTCATGCACCCCTATCCTTATAAGATTTTAACCTTTTCATTGATATGTAATTTCACAACTTGATTTCCTAAAAAGCAAAATGGCATTAATTTTGTTAGAACCTATTTGGTTTCATTTTTCATTCAAATTCAAGTTGTCATTAAGATAAGATCACCAATACGTTTCATTTTATTCTTAATATCTGTTATTTAGTCTATTTCATATTTTATAATGTTTTTGATCTAATTAACTTTAATTTTTCATTCAATTACCTCATTATTTAGTTTGGATGCAAGATTAATTAAGAGTTAATTATTTTTTAATCCATTTATTAAGAAGACCTTAAGGCAGAACCCTTCATTAAGGCATTTTATGATCATGTTTTCATAGCTTTCTTAATAATTCTATTGAATCTTATTACTTTCTTACTAAATCAATGTATGTTTAGTCAAATAGATCTAATATTGACTTAATGTTAGATTTTTATCATATAAAACACATAATGGTTCTTTAATTGGACATAATTTATAAAGGGTGGAACCCATTCCATTTACGTTCATGTTTCATATTTTTTATCTTGATCTAATAAATATTTGATATTGAGTCAAATCAGAACAATATTCATTACATAAGACAATAGGGGGACACATGAAATCACTTGAGCATCATTTATCTATTTATAGAGAAATCCCTTCAATTTATTTTAGTTAATGTTATGATTACAATGAAATGTATAATTCACAATAGGAAGGAACCTATTATGTGATTATAAAAAGAAAATGCCAATTTTTATCATTCCATGATAGACTCAGTTATTTAAAATTTCCATTATTTTAGATATAGGCAACTTACTTAAGATGATATACATTATATATAAAGATTATAATACGTTTAGGAAGCTTGATAAACCAAATGTAGACGATTCAATGATCTAAGCATCCATAGATCTAATAAATATTATTGTAAAGAAATTTGTTGTAGCAGTCTAAATAATTTATACATCATCCAAAAAGGAAATCAACATAAAAAAATAGGAAATAGATACCATTTTAGCATAAATATTACATGTTTATCTTTTTTGTACGAAATTAAACATGTTTTGATAAAATAATTGCCATTGATGTCAAAGTTAATGAAAAAGTTGTGATTGATGAAGGATGATATCATGAAGTGACAAGAAGGCCTTGTGTGCTTGATAAGTTATCCATGTGGTTTGAGATGTCTTGATCAATGGAGAATGACATGACAAGATTGTAATATGTTCTTAGGTATTATAAGATTATTTTTGAGCTACAAGAGTGGTCTGGTAGAAGCTCAAGGTGTTTTGGTGACAAGGAATATTGAAGAGAGGTAATTACTTAGGCATGGTCATGGCTTGTACAGACAAGATGGAGATAAGATAGACTAATATGAGTTGGATATTAAGCATTATATGTTTGGAGCATGTGAATGAAGTTTTTACCTAGTTCATTACTCTCAAGAGTGAACTACAATATAAAGGATTAATTAAGGGCTTGTACCTAGGCTTAGCCTTATGACCCTGGGTGGCCTAATGAAGTAGTTTGAGTAGGATTGGTGACTTGTGAGCTAATGTGAGTTCTGTTCATGATATAATAATTTGTATATAGTGTATATATATAGTTAAAATTCAAGTAATGAAGACAAAGGTTCATGAACAATGTCTTGGTGATCTCAAGGGTATGCAAGCCTAGGTAGGCCTGACCAAATGAGATAAGTTGATCAGTTCTAAGTAAAAGATGGCAAAGGTGAGTGTTGATAAAGATATAGTATGTTGTATTAGAGGTGTAAGTACCAATTTTGAAGTCCTAAATTTTTAGTAAAATTCCTAAGAGTGGTTTTGAATTTTATTGAGTGCTTCTTGTGTTCCACCCATGTGATCTAATCATATGGATATGTGGAAGATTTGAGTGTTTGCCTCAGATGTGTGGAGATAGTGTTTCTAAGATATTTAGGCCTAATAGGTTAGGATATGTAATGTTTCCTACTTAATATTTTAGAATTATTTGAATTATGTAATGTTCTTTGGCTGATAGGGAGAGTTGCTTGAGTGAGTGTCAAGTATAAAGGCAAGGCCTAATTGGCCTATTTGGACAAGTTGAGATTATGAGGATTTAAGCAAAGGAAAGATATCAATGAAGGAGTAGAGGTAGATTATTGAGGAACATCAGAGGGTGAAGAGGATTAGTCATGCATATCTGATCAATTTGTTTAAGGTGGATACATTGGACATTAGACCTAATAAGCCTAGAAGAGGCATATTGAGTGAAGGAGCCTAAGTGGCTTGTATGAGGCAGAAAGGCAAGTTTTTAGGTGTTATAGCAAGAGAATTCCATCATCAAATGTGTCAAACATTAGATCAGAGGTGGAGATTAGTTTGGAGGTGATTGATTTGGTGTTTGATCATCTAGGGGTTGTAGCCTCCTTGCTAGTTGGTGCTAGCTGAAGGTCAAGCGGGTGCTTGATTAAATTGAGGATTTGGTACTCCTTAATAAATTGGTGTTGGTCCAAATTTAATAAATACCTTTATAATATAATAGTCCAAATCTTTTTTTAGTGGGTTTTATCCCCCAAGAAGGTTACCTACATAATATCTTGTGTTTGGAATGTACTTGTGTGATTTTTTTATGCATTGATATCTTTTGTATACTTCATAGAATGATGTTTGGAATTGAATATGAATTTTTTTGAACTGATTCACCCCCTCTTAGTAGATAGTTCCAATGTAAATAATGAACATGTGTATATCTGTAGATAACTATATTTATAGGCATAAAATCAATAAAAAATAACCAAGTGTATGATTGTAGATAGCTACATATCAATAAAATAATGGCATTAATTCAACCTTTTCCAAACATAAATATTTCTTAACATTTTATAGTTAATATTTTTAAATATAAGCAAAAATACAAATTATGAAAAAAAGACACATCAATAATAACATTAAATTTTGTATAGATTGTGAGTTTCATTGACTATTAAAAATGAAGGCATCTTTAGTAGATTATAAACCGAGAGTCAATTATCATTGTAGATCCTTTACTTAACATCAAAAAAAGGAAAAATAAATCAATTATGAAAAACTATAGAATATTATTACCATGCAATCATAACAAAAACAAAAATAATCTCTTGTTTTAGTGCCTAATTATGATTATTGGTGCTCATCACAGAATGAACTGACCTGGTATTGGGTATTATTTGATAACCATGCACTGATGTGCAATCAATTCCTATTCAAATATCTAACGAATTTAAAAATTAAACATAATAACATGTGTTTAATAATAATGAATGGAATACATTAAATGCATAACATACCTATAATTTCCCAAAACACCCTATGTGGAGGTGGATTCTTCCCATCTAGAGACACACTATTTTAAAAATGCAACCTACACCATGCAATGAGAGTATGAGCATCACTCAAATGATTTCCATCATAGTTCATACTTTGTTTCCTTATAGCACTCTTGATGTAAGCACCTACACCATCATGTTCTCCCTTCCCATGACCACTCTTAAAAAAACTCCACACATGAGGCTTGTTAAAAAATCAATTATATCTAAAAAGTGTAAAAAATGGCCTCAAAGATTTGAAATGTGATACAAAACCATTTGATCAAACATAGTGTTTCTCAAAATTTAAATGGTGTTTATCAAGATCTTTAAAAAGTATCTCAAAATAATGTTGAACAAAGTCTGTGTCATGGTCTTTATCATCACTAATGTATAAGTGATATTATTTTATGATCAATTATTGAATATAATAACTATAAACTCCATATAAATCCATTTTTCCATGCCTATAACACACATGAACCATGATAGCCACCTAATCAGTGTGATAGTATTGTGTTTGAATATCCTTTTCATGAGAAAATGAATAGTTTTCTGCAAAGTTAACCATTGACACAATAAATCCTAGGGGGAATGTGTTCTTAAATGTTTTAAACTAATTTTATTGCCACTTTGAATAGTGATGATTTTTTATATGAGGATAAATCAACTTATAAAAACTTTCCATGAATGTGGCAATAAGGACCACATCCTCTAAAAAGTCTAATCTTGTAGCAAATTTTCCTATTTTTGTGTCATATTTGATATATTTGAACCTACATACAAACACATATATGTACATGTTATGAACATTTTATAAAAATAATTCCTATTTACATTTAAATAATAGTTATACACAAATTGAAACTCACCTCTTCCAATTCACACTCTAAATTGTGTCATTATCATCACTGCTTATTGGAAATTTAGCTAAATTTACACATGTTTCACAAACACCTTTAATGCAAGGCATGGGACCAACCACATCATGATTGCAGTTTTAACACATAATAGATGCTATAAAGGCACTGATGCATTTAGGGGGTGCATTCTAGAAACCATACTTTGATTTCATTAACTTTATATACACCTAAATTAAATTGTTATGCAAATACATGTAAATGAGATAATATTGTGAACTTCAGCATAATTTAATCAAACATGTGATAAATTCCATGAAATTTGAAATAAATATATTTATATACATGATAATGAGTCTCAAAATCAACATGATTGTGATAATAACATGTTTTAAGGACTTTATTTTGCTTCACATACCAAGGTTTTAAAATCTTAAACATTTATTGCCCAATATTAATATGTAGATTTTATTCACAAAATTTGACATACCACTCAAGTTATGTTATATCAATCCAATGTTTAACATGTTCTTCATATTATTTAAGATAAATCCTAATCTTTAGAACATCCCTAACATTTGAATAAGCTCATTTATTATGATTCCAAAAATCAAAAACTAACCTTCAAATACCCTCCTTAATCTTATCAAAATGAGGATCCTTGATCATTATCACCCAATTCATTTCTTCACTATTATCATATAGGACATTTATTCTCAACATATCTAGTAATTATCTTTCTAGAAACACCTAATATATTTCACATAATACTAACATGTCAAAATTTTGATGTTTATTCACTTACAATTGAGCTTAACATCACTCCATGTGAAATGCTTTTATCAACTGAGTGCATGTTTTTACCCATTGATTCCAACCCCCCAGACACATTTTCCACTACTTCCTCTCCAAAGGTTTGTATCTTATTTTATTTTAAATCCATTCCAAATATCTCTAGATAATATTTCATCCCATCACAATTTATAAGAGAAACTAACAATTTAGCACGACCAATTTCATTAAAACTTTTAAATTAGATCATAAATATGTGGTTAGAATATCTATAGATTGTCCTTTTTGGTTGCCTCATCTCTTTTATATATTTTTCCAATTTCCCAATATCCATATTCATTAGATGGTTCACATTTTTATTTGGTAGTTGATTCCACACTTTCTCAATAAGTTTTTTATGTGGTTCAAGAGATAGGGCATGCTCATGGTCATTAGTAATATTGATATTAACAGACCTTTCTCTATATCTTCTTCAATCATATAAATATTGGTAGGTTCTTCTATATCTTCTTGAATAACTGTAATGAATTTTTTTTATTGAATGACATCAAATGTAAATTACTAGTCTAATTTCTACAATGAAATGCACTCATAAATTAGGTCATGTGGTTTAATCATACACTTATGAAGTTTTTAAACACTTGTGAAAATACCAAGAAAAGAGGATTCCTCATTCATGTGGATAGTTTGATCAGATTCAACATTAGCACTCATAGAATTTGTACGCTCCATTATTGTCTTCTTATATAATTCACATCTTAATCTATATTTTTTAGATTCATCTTCGATAGTAAACTTTATTTCCCTCTTGATTTTCCTATTCCTTTTATTTCCCATCTTATAAGTTCTTAACTTTGAACCTACATATAACTATACCAAAATATTTATAATTATTCTATAAAACTAGAATACAATAAACTTGTCCCTGATACTAGTTGACATGATTCCATGTACTAGCTTATGCCACACGAAATAACCTATGCCAAATTTAGCAAGAAAATATTTTTATTTTCCACCACATATGGGAACTCTAGTGGGTTAAATTGGAAAATTCTAAGAGTTAAATTGGAGTTCAAAATATATTAAATATGAATAATAAATATACATAGAGAATTAAGATAGAGTAAAAATAAAACTCATTTCAGTTAACATATAATTATTCACAACTTCAATTTACACATAACCCAACACTTGTTTGTAGAAAGAGATAAAATAATCCATCATTCATCATGGAAGTGTAGCTTTACAAGGACAAACAACATCAAATCTTCAATTTTTTTACCTTTGTTATTCATTATAACCAGAGCTAATATATAAAGTGCAATGTTGATCATATAGGGCACACAAATACCACTTGAACATTATACAACCTTTAACATCATTAATTAATCCTTTATGCTTTATGCCTAGATATTGATAATGTTTTCATTGGGAGATTTATTACTAAATATATAGTCCACAAAAGGATTACATAGTTTTTGTATGTTGAGCATCACATGATCATCATTAATATCAATTATAATTAAAGGAGAAACATTATCCATTGCATCAGCATGATGATTATCTTTCCAAGGAATATTTTTAATGGAAAAAAAATAAAATTATGTTATTAGACATTGTACCATATCTTTATAAGGGATAAGGTTTTTTGTGTTGGAAAAAAATGTTTAAATTTTTTAAAGAAATTATTAATATGCAACTATATGTACAAACTATGTAGGAAAGTGTGAAGATGTCAAATAGTACACCAATATGATGGGTATTTATATAAGGTCTATTTATAGTGGTAATTAGTTTAAAAATAATCCCCATAGTTGTGACGTGATGAAGTGATAAACATGGAATCAAATTACTAACTAAATGTTTAGGATGAGGGCTTGTAGTGGATGAGTGATGGGTGCTAGATTAGAATCTTGATAAGACTATGTATGTTGATAATACCTAGTCCAAGGATTTAAGAAGTGACAATGAAGATTTAAAAGGATGATGGGAGAATATGATATGAATGGGGGATGGAATATAAGATATAGGATGAGATGAATATAAACTATAAGATGGGTGTTAGGTGAATGGAAAATATATGGTAAATATGGGATGTTGTTTTCGAAAATATAGGATGGACAATATGGGTTATAGAAATTACTTAGGATAAGGATGCAGATGTTATTGGATACGAATGGTGTGGAATCTATAAGGTGAGTACTAGATGGGTGAAAATAGACTAGATATTAAATGATCTCTAGGATAGAAAGTAGAAAATGTAAGATGGGTGGACAATATAAGATGGGTAGATGATATGGGGTGGGATTAGTTTAAGATATAATGGGGTAGGTAGATACTATAAGATGGATATTAGATTAGATAGAATATTAGGATATGGAAGATACGAAATGAGTGTGAGATGTAAGATGAGTGTGGTTTAGAGTGATGATAGTGGATCTTAGCCTATGGGTATCTAAGGTGTCATAAAAAAAAAGGGGTAAGGTCGACTCAGTTTACAAATAATATGGGTCTAACACAACACTCAAATAACACACAAAATGACAAGTCCTAAAGATAGTAAACTGAATAGGGTGTGTAACTTAATACTCACACTATCTAAAATCTTTTTAAATGAGGTTTTAGGATGGTGACCCATTACAGAATCAACCAAATGCTCTTGACCCCATTTTTACTTAATGACTTCTTAGGGGTTTATCCTACCCCTTGTAGTGAAACATCTATTATGACCAAAGGGTCCTATGCTAGGTTTACACCAGGATTTCTAAGTGCATCCCTTATATATGTGAAGGTATAGTGGGGCCCAAGTTTATATAAGATATTGTCTAACTACCATGCATATTGGAGATTAACTGCCCCTCACTTTATAGAACCCTTTATGGGTAATTCCACTTAGGCATCAAATGATAGCTCTCTTGATTTTTATACTCCACTAGATCATGGAGTTTGGTCTAGTGCATGGTGATGAAATCCATGTCACTAACCCTTAATTACTAAACCAATGCATGGGGATGAATTCCACATCACATGTTATCCTAGACTCAGGTTGGGGTTATAAAAATGCACAACATGATTAATTTACAGATTAATTATTCTATGTGAAGAAAACACAAGTATATACAATCAAACCATACATAGTAAGAAAAAATATATAAAATAATAAAACTAATAAATAACTATTTTGGCACCCCTCCTACCAGTACAAAGGTTAGAAAACATAATGGGGTGCCTTGGTCTTGAGTGATCCTATACCAAAAGGGGTTAGTAGTTTATTTTTTTATAAAACTGTAACTCCCCACAAAATCATAGTTACATGGTGCAAAATTGCAACCAAAAACATGTAGAATTTTGATATAAATAGAACTAGAGCTAAAACCTTGCTACTATTAATACTATTCAATCTACTACTATTGTTAAAACATGTGGAATTTGAATTGCTAGAATGTAGATGCCACTGAAAAGATTGAATTCTATCAAAAATTTGAAATATTATTCCATGAATAGTAATAGTATGTTTTCCCTTTGCATATGATAATAGGAATGCATAAAATACATCACAAGGTAAAGAAACACATGGATTACCTCTTACTCCTCAAATGGACAAAGAAGGATCACATTTTTAACTTACATTTATTTCATGGTTTAATAATTTGCATCAATTTTCCCATAATTCATAGGACTCATATACATCAATTTTTATGGATTTATATCACTCAAGGCCGTTCATTCAACTCAATCATGAGGTACATTTAAATTTTTATCTTTTTTTATTTAAAAGAGAAAAAGCATTCATTTAGCTTAACGATTTAGAGTTGTTTGCTCTAATATAAGATGAACTCTTTATAATTATTTAAATGGTGTGAAGTGACACTCACTATACACCATAAAAAAACATACATGACCAACAAATTACAAGAGTATAGATTGTTGTTAAAAAAACTAAAATGGAATGATCTTACGTGGTATAACAAAATTCTAGCTTCTTAGGTAGAGCCTCAAGTTAAAATACACACTGAATCTAGCCACTAAACCTCCTAAATTTGGTCAAAAGAAATAGAAATGTACCAAATTATAACATTTACACAATGGAATTATGCTCCCTCTAGCTCAACAGATGAAAATCCAAACAAAAAGAGGAAATCTCCCTTGAGTAACACAAACAAAGATAACACATGAATCTGAACTAATAATTATCTTTCTATTAACATTGTTTTGCATTCACTTAAAAAATTTGGATTTATGAAATATATTTGGAATGTAGATACTTTCACTTATAGGTTATGCAAGGGACTTTCGGGCTTACTCATGAGTCTAAACTATGAAAGTAACATAGAGGATCTAAATGCAAACCATATGGTTGCAGGGGAACTCGTAAAAATTAGCTTATGTAATGAGCTTGAGCCATCATCAATACTAGGATATCACTATTGTTTGATCGCATATAAAATGAGGTTTGTTTGATATAGCTAAGGAGTGGAGGAAAACATCTTTGAATCAAGATTATTGGTGTGCAAGAGGAAAAATAAGGTAAATTCTCTACAAGGAATACATATACTTGGTAAGCTAGTTACAAATAAGGAAAAGAAGAAGAAGATATGCATAGTGAATAAAGATGCATTTGATGAATCATACCTAAATGGAACCCATCAAGCATGAATGAGTGATATGATTAAAAATCCCAAAAAATTGTAGACTATGATGATATTGTCTCTAAATTTGATCGATCTTTGGATACATTTGATGATATTGAATATTATTAAGCAAAAGCTTGGCCGGAAGGCTTAGATGCCATTACAAAGTAAGAGTAGGAGTTCTTAAGGACTATAAAAGGAAGACTAATCCTTAATTAATTTCAATAAAAATTCACATAATGTTATGATCTGATTGAAAATGTTCATGATTAATGGTTGTTTGTTATTATTAAAACCAAAATTTACTTAATTAGTATATAATCCATTATAATTCAATTCTTAAAATTTTGAATAGAGTTTTTAGTTTCACTAATAGATATATAATGTTGAAATTCATGTCATTAATTTTTTTTGAGTAATTCAATTACTTCACCTTATATATAAGGTATAGGTACATGACCTAATAATATAAATATTTTACGGTCTCCAAGCTATAATTGTTACACGCGTAACATTGTTACCTCACAATTCTGCATTCATGCTCATGCTTTTCATATGAAGTACTTGAGATGGTATAAGATATTTGGAATGTTATGTTGGCCCTAATGAATCCATGGAAAATTAAATTCATGTTAAACAAACAAGGATTTATTTAGAGGTTATGAGATTCCTAATAACTCTTTGAGAATTTTCTTCATTTGTTTTGTTGAATTGCTTGAGATGTTGAGGCTAAAAATGGAGGAAGTGCCTGCTTGAGTTGATTGTGCCTTAGCAAATTAAAATAAGGATTCATATAAATGAATAAAAAGATCCTTCAACTATAAATTAGAGTTTTAATATTTTCACATGCCTACAAATTATAAGTTAAAAAAACATATTCATGGCATACACTTATTTTGATATTTTGGTGTTGTATTTCATATATTCAATTTTGGGTATTAGAAATGGAGGAACTAAAACTAAAATTTGACATACTATATTTTAATGCAATCATTTTTGTTTTCCTATATAGTTGGCAACTTTTAGGATATGGTGGAGGAAATACAAAATTGATATATTTTGTATCAACCTTTTGTTAAACAATAAACCATAAACGTAAACACATCATGAATTTAGTTTGAGCTATTGGAAATGAATAATTAAATTCAAAGATTTTAGTATTATGTGCCATTTAACCATATCAATCTCCATTAATATCAGGGTCTTTATATTCTTATCATAGTTTATGTGATGATTTATTTTCAAAATCTAGCCTCAAGATATCATCATCCTCTAATGTGTAATATCTTCTTTGCTTGGATATGTTTATATGTACATGTATTTGAAATATTAAAAATGTAACCTTAAACTTAAACAGATATTTCTAAGAATATACAAAATCCTGAGAGCAACAATAGGGAACCAGATTATAAAAAAAGCATGCCCTATAAGTGAGATATATCTCGTTTAGTTAAGGACCCATATACTCACTAATGACAACTCCAGCTATGAGTTCCACGCTCAAAAACTCTAGATGTAGATACTGAGTAAAAAATAATAATGTGTAAGTCTATAAACAATTAAGGAATGTGGGATTTGGATACCCAATATTTGTTCCATAGGTGAAAACAAGAAATATATGAGATAATTTTTTATCAACTCTAGGTGTAAATACAATGAAGTATTCTATGGGTGGATTTTGTGTACCTTGCTAAAGACCCTAACGTGGTCTTTTGGATATGAATCCATATGCACAAGAAAAAATTTATGAGTTCTATTTTCATTCTTCTAATGTTATTTTTATCATAAAAATGCTTAGAGAATCTATAGTAAAAAAATGGGGGTGCTATGTAGAATCCAATCAGCATAGATAAACATAGAAGGAGAATTTCAAGCCTCCTTTATTTTAAAAATTTTGTTTTTAATTATTCACATTGAGACCAAGACATTTTATCAGGTGTATTTCAGGCCTAAAAGTGTAATATAAATGATAAATTATGATTTTAAACAAACCATTCTTCCATCAATGATGTGTTTCTCCTAAACAACTTATCTTTTGTTAAAACTTTTAGCACATGGCCAAATCTTATCTTTTGTTAAAACTTCTAACACATGATTTTATAATTCTACAATTAGTCACACAATCATATCTCATTGTATTTGATTTTATATTTTGATGATCCAAGGAAGAAGAGAGTGAGATTAGGCACATACATTGAAAATATATTAGGATAGTTTTATTTGTTAAGAAACATAGTATCTCACAATATCAATACCTATATCATTAGAGGCACATCTCCCTCAAAATATTGAAGACATAGGTATCTAAGTCAATATTTTAGATGCAAAAATCTTCAAAGCATCATCCAATAATCTTCATCTTTCACTAGAAATGATTCACAAATCTTTAGAACATCGTCCCACAATCCTTTTCTTTCATTAGAAATGTAGGAATCACTACACAAACTTAAGGATCTTTCACTAAAGTTCCCACTTTCACTATCACTACAATAATCACTACTTGAATCTATAATATCAATGTCCCCATCGCTTTCACCTCTCACAATCAATTTTAAACCCCCTTTGTTTGAACAACATTGATAGGAAAAATATGGAAAGTGGCACAATGGATGAGAAAAGTGGTGCGATGGTGGAGGAAGTCGCTGGGGCATAAAATTTGAAGAGGGTCAAAACTAATGAGGTTAAAACAAAAGGGGTTTATTTGAACCACCTTCATTCCAACCCCATGTGGTATCAAACCTTTTTATTTTATTTATAAAGCTCTAATTGGCTTGAAAATGCCATTTTGGATGCCACATTTTAGGAACAAAAAATAAAATAAAAAAAAGTGACTCCATGTGTAAATAGGGATATTTATTAGCTTATATATATATATATATATATATATATATATATATATATATAATTTAAATAATATTTTGTATTTAATTTGATTTATTTAATAACATTTTATTATTTATAAAGTAAAGTATCATCTATTCGGTGTACAAAGAAAAATATTGTATTATGAGTTAAAAATTTAAGAAAATATTGACACACTTAATTTTGATGTCCTTGTTCCAATGACAAAAATATAGATCCATTTCAACATATATATATCAATATCAATATATATATATATATATATATATATATATATATATATATATATATATATATATATATATATATATCATGAGGAGAAGTCAAAGTGTCAATATTACATGCCATGATCATTAAAAAATTAATAAATAATAAATAATTTATCAAAAAATTATTAAAAATTATCTTACACTACGTCCATATTTATTGGACATCTTTGCAAAAAATATTTAAAAAATATTAGATTTTGAAAATATTATGATGAGGAGAAATCGAGCATTCAATAAAATTTCTATATATAAAACATACACACTATGTATTTATCATTCCAAAATCTTTTTTTTTTTTTATAAATTTTAAAAATAAATAAATATAATCTACATTTAAAAAGACACATTTAATTAGTTTAGACCATTTTCACATTTTATATGGTTAAGTCACTACTGTCTATATAAATTGGAAAATGTGCACATTTATATTTTTTGTTGTCCCCTTTCTACTAAAAAGTGAGAACACTATTATGATCCAACCCATCCACTCTTTATAACGATTGCCGAATGCTTTGAGAAATGATGTAGGGTCTTTAGTCCCATCATACCTGATAGCTGGAAATATATTACCAATATCAATGGATACAATGAATGGATCTAAAGGCTCATTTTAGATATTTTGAATCATTTTGTTATTCATGACAAATTAAGGAATATCATTTCTTGAGACATCTCTGGGAGGTGGAGGAATGAAATCTTGATTGGCTTAGGGATTGATAGCTAGAGGTTGATTAGCCATATTGATCAAATGATGTTGTAATTGCATCATTTGAGAGGGGTTAGAAATTTGCATTATGTTCATTTTTTGTATGACTTGTGCAATAAGTTAAGTCATATTAATTAGTGGCTTGGTGTTTTTAGGAGAACTCCATGAATTGGTATTAAGGGGAGGGTTATTAGAAGATGGATTACCAATGGGATTGTTGGATGGACTTGTGTTAATTTCACCCACATTATGTTGAAAAGATTGAAGATGAGAATTGTCTTAATAGGTACAAAAAGGATTGGATCGACCTATGTCATCTTGAGGTGTGATTTGAAACATGTTACAATCCACAGTTGAAGGAGGGGAAGGGGTGATCCAAGAGTGTGAGTTCTCTTGGGAGGAAAAGAAATGGAGAAATGAATATCCCATATAGTGTCTAAATGGATTTAGGTTCTCCAAGAAAATTATAATAGGGGACTTCATGATGATTTGAGGAAATGAATAGAATGCTAAGAGAAATACAGAATTAAGTTGGAATCAAGGTCATCAATAAGAGTACAGAGTCAACCAAGTCAACCTAGTACTACAAATTAGGAAAAACATAGTCTGATAAGGATATAGGGTCGACCAGGTCAAACTAGTACTGTAATCAAACTGGTAAAAGAGATATAGATTTAACCAAGTTGACTTAGTACTATAAGTAGGGAAAAATATTGTTTGTAAGAGACTATGTTGAGAAGAATGATAGTGTACTAAAAATAGGGAAAGATTTTACAATGTAATTGAAACAAGAAGTGAAACTAAACACCCAAACAATTAGATCAAAGAGAATGATCCAATTGGGTCACACATCGTAAAACCTTACACCAATGCTAGCTAATGAAAGTTTTTATAATACAACATTTAATGAGTAAAGAGAAAGTAGTTAACTAAAAAGTAAGTGCTAACTAAGTGTTCATATTGAATGTTGTTAGATTACTATAAAGTGTTATTTTGATTGTAATAGGGAAGTTCACTGAAAGTAGGAAACTAGAAAGTAATCTATGGATGGTTTTAAGATGTTTAGGCTAAAAGAGATATATGTTGGAAATGGTACTAGTTTGGCATTGGGACCTACCCCCTTGCTTCACAATCTTGTAGTGATAAGGGTATCAGATGCTTTGCCAATATATACCATAAACCACATGTTTATAATTGGCCAAAAAACCAAGTCGACTTCCTCCTTGGTGATGAAATCCAAGTAGGTAGGCCTTGGGTAGATAAATATTTAAATGCATTTTGAAATTATATGATTTGGTAGTGTGTGCAAGAAAGAGAAAAATAATTCAAGTAAATGGTATATTTAAAGACCACCTAATTAGACTATGTGAGCTATTATAAGCATGCACACAACTAAAAGTGAAAGTGTGAATTAATTACTAACATATAGTTGTTAATTCCTAGTTTAAGCATGGTGCAAAATTATTTCAGATGATAGTGTATGTAAACATTATAGAATAGAGTCGATAGGGTCATTACTATACTATAGAAGTAAGAGTCCTTAAGAACTAAGTTGACTAGGTCAACCTAGTCTTTCAAATAGAAGATGGACTATAGAACTAGGTCAACTAAGTTGACCTAGTTTGCTATAGGATTGTAGTTTTGAAGACTTCAAACTTGTGAAAAATAGAACTATAATTAAGAATTGAATTGAAAGAGAGAAAGAAAGGAAACTTGGTGGATTGGAAGATGCTGATGACTATGAAATTTTTGTTGAAATGCCTTGAATGCTACTTTCAAGTTTTTCCAATTGTTTTAACTGGGTCGACCTAGTTCTATAATTCCCTATTTGTTGAAGCCTATTTAAGATGACTAAGTCAAACTAGTCAACTTGGTTTTTTATATGGAAGATGAATGGAATACTAAGTTGACCTGTATGACTTAGTTTATTAGAGACTAAGTTGACCTATTTGACATAGTCTCTTATTAAGAAGTGAATACAAGTACTATGTTAACCTTTTCAATCTAGTAACTTATATCTAATGAAGACATGCAAAAAAATATCAGAGTCGATTTGATGTGACTTTGTGTTAAGTCTACAAATAAAGTTTAGAAACTATACAGGCTTATTTGACCTAGTATCACAAATATAGAAAAATAATAAAATGATAGAAATGAAAAACATGAAAAAAACCTATAAGGGTTAGATTCTTGTTGGATTCACCAAAATGCATACAATCAGAAATGCACCAAATCTATAAATCAATCCTATATTGGATAAGATATATCTTGTTTACACTTTCAATTGGGTATACATTATATAATCAATAACATGACTAATATGGTTTTGTTAAACCCAATCATGCAATCTCTTACCACAATAATATCACTAGGGAGGGTTCCAAAGCCTCCAGTTAATAAAAATTATACAATAACCCTAAGTAAGACTTATTTTTTCATGTTTATTATACTAATAACAAGTAAAACAAAGAAATATAATATAGTGCTCACCAAAGCTTGTGGCACAAAATGGGGGTTAATAAATAAATGAAATTAAAACATGCATAAGAAAACCCTAATTAAGCTATGTATAGGTAATACCCTAATGTATGGAGAGGAAGAGTAATATAATTCAAAATCCATTACTTATGCTATTTTTATCTACTAAAGAGAGGATCAAAGTTAGAGATACTTACCTAGAAGATGAAATAGTCAAGACTCAATCTCTCCCTTGGCCAAAGGTGATTTGCAAGAGGTTTTTTTAGTTTTTAAGGAACACTAAGAAATGCCAAAACATCTAAGAATTCTCTACAAGACTATATTCTTCTCCAAGTAGAAATTCTAAGCAAGAATCCTCAAGTAGAATGGTTGAAGAGAAGATTATAAAGAAGAAAAAATTAATAATAATTCTTGATGTCTATCTAAAAATTTAAAATTAGATGTGTTGATATAGGTAGATCTAACCCTAAACCCTTTTGAATGTTTCAGCCTACAGGGTCGACCTAGTTGACCTAGTATCATTATTGACAAAAACTCATTAAGTCATAGACTAGGTCAGCCAAGAGCTGACCTAAACCCTAAATAAGTTTTTCCAATAAGAGTATAAGGTCAACACAATTGACATAATCATGTAAAATACCAAAATAGGTTTTAGTTTAGGAAAGGGATAATGAAGGTGGAAAATGACTAGAGAAGTGTGTAAAAGAGGAGCAAAGCTTAGGGGAATGATTTTAATAGTTATTTAGATTGGTAAAAAGTGCAAATAAAGGACAAAAATCCTAAGAGATGACCATGGTCTGCCCACCCCTTTCCCAGTCCACCCTTTAAGGCATGTATTCAGAGAGATTAAGACTCAATGGGTTACTAAAAGATAGAAAACATCCGTAATTGAAAAAAATTGAAAACATTATGTGTATAAACTTTTGACACATTCTCCTAAACCATCATGATCCCCTTTTCTATAGCTTACTTTAGTGAAACTCCAAATATGTTGTAAACTAATGCTCACATGCATCCTACTCGACTAGTAGAACTTTCTTGCATTTTTGAATTGTGATGCACAATTATCTAACCATATATAATGTCAATTGAAAGTAATGTTCCTTTCACTCAAATTTCCATAAAATAATTGAAAACATCCTTAAACATAATCTAAAGAGTGTGTTTGATCATCACTAGCATAAAAGTGGCACTCACTTAATATTTTTTTATCATTATTTGTACTATCAGGTGAATGCATGAATGTTATATGCACAAAAAGTGAAACCTATACTGAGTTTTAGTATTTTAACTAAACATATCTTTATGGTTATAATGTATAATTCTTTGCAAAGTCAACTATTGAAATAATAGTACCAATTGATAATGTGTCCTTAACTTGAATTGTTCTTCTAGCCATAGAGCTATGTGTGTGTGCCTTGTATACTCATATCTAATTTCATCCTTGAATTTATCCATAAATTAGGAAGCATGTATTTGTTTTTCAAAAATTTCACAACTTTTATATTACTTTAAATATTTCATTTGATATACCACAAATTTATATTTACTATAACTAACCAATTCTTGTCTAATTGTATGTGTACTCTCCTCATGGGTACAAGTTTTTAATTTTGGCAATACACCACGAATGTTACAACTTCCATTTAAACATGCACTGTTATAAAATAATTAACCATTTGGCTTTTCACAAAAACATGTTGGAATGAATTCTCTTTATTATTTTGGTGGGGCTTCTGCACCATAGTCCTACAAAGTTGTTAGCATGCAAAGTATAACAAACATAATAAAAAATATCATAAAGCATATAAAATTTAACATATTTCATATAACAATAATTAGTGCATGTGTGATTAATTTTTACATAGAAGGGTTTGGCCATTTCAAAATACCTTTGACTAGTAGAAATCTATGGATATTTTTAAACAAATTTAGAGTACAATTATGTTTGAGTCATATCCAAAATTTGTTTAAGCTGTGGTTCACAGTTATTAGAAACAAATCTTATTTTTCCAAAATTATATAGCTAAATATTTTTTGGCATCAGCTATAGCCTTGGGTTTCCATGGGATTCTACCAGAGAACACCCACAAGTCATTATTACCATCAACATCAATTCTCATATGTCTCCCAATTGCTTCCATTAGTGTTTTTCTAATTATGCACAAAGTTTAGTTTATTTTTATAATAAATCATTGATTATTTGTTTTAGAACTTACCAAAGACATTGTAATAACATGTTAGATAATGTTACCATCTTTGATACATTTTTTCACACCTACGTAATGGTAGGCATTATGAAAAATTTCAATAATTATCTTTTTTACACCATCAATATTAGATGTTCTTAGTCTTAGGGTGTTCATTTTAGATCTCATCTCTTTTACTTTCATTAATGTAAAAAACAATTGGCATCTTTAAATTTTCTTTAAATCTTACAAGTGTCAGTCTCAAATTTTTAAATCTTTTATTCTCATATGATGCTTAAACATATTTTTACTCATTGGTTTTAAAATGGATTCATCAATTTCAATTATATACATCGGTTTTCTTTTATAAATTGTAGGAGGTGTTCTTAATGATATATTTGATTGATTTGGTGTTTCCATATTATTTTTTTCATTAGTAGGTTCTTCACTCAATGGTGTTCCCATATTATTTTATTCATTATAAATTTATCCATTAGGTGTTTCCATATTAATTTCATCATTATTAGCTTTTCCAATGCTTGTTTCCATCCAATGCACATCATCATGCATATTATCACCATCATAAAAATAAAAAATAGTAAAATTTGAATTTGGACTTGCATTATAATTGGGTATATTATTAGAATTGATAATTGGAATTTTAGAATTTGGTATAATATCATTATTCATTTCATTATTATTTATGATAATAAATTCATTAGGGATAATAGACTTACCTACGCAAAGTTTTTTTATTTGTTTCCTTTTTTTTCTCTCACCACTTCTAAATAATTCATCATTTTTCACTTTAACTTCTTGATAATACTACAAAATCCTCACCCATGATTATAAAAATTTGACAACAATCCAATTATTACAAAATAATCCTACTTGATGTGAAGTACCAAGTGGGGATATCAATCTAATTATTCAAAAATAAAAAAAAAATAGTCGTATGTACTCTTTAGTCAGCCATGTGAGTAATCAATGATTTATGATTTTGAGGGTGTGGATAACATTCGAATCATTTACAATCAGACTTGCATCATATAAAATGCATTAGAGAAAGGGACAATACTCTCAAAGTAAAAAAATGATTGTTGGTGTTTTTATTTTTATTTCAATTATTAATGAAAGAAGTGTGTACATTGTAATAACATGTACATATTAATAATTCATATTCATTAATACCACCAAGTAGGGACAACAATCTAATTATTCTAAAATAATTAAAAATAGTCCTATGTACTTTTTAGTTAGCCATGTGAGTAGATAATGATTTATGATTTTTAGGGTGTGGATAACATTATAATCATTTACAATTATACCTACAACATACATAATGGAATAGAACAAGGGATAATAATCTCAAAGTAAAAAAAATGACTATTAGTGTTTATTATCATCATCATCATCATCATCATCATCATCATCATCATCATCATCATCATCATCATCATCATCATCATCATCATCATCATTAATGAAAAAAGTGTGTACATTGTAATAATATGTACTAATTAATAATGCAAATTTATTAATACCATGTATGTGGTATTTAGTGTATGCAAAATACCCTAATCCCTAAATAGTAAACATTATACCCTATTCCCTATACCCTATACCATAAATCTTAATACCTAAACCCTATACCTTAAGCCCTATACATTATATCCAAAAACCTTAAACCCTAATCCATAAATCCTATGTACCCTATACCATAAAACATATACCTTAAACTATAACCCTAAATCCTAAGCCCTAAACACCCTAAACTATAAATGAAAAACTCTTCAAGCTCTAAATCAATCATCTGAGCCCCAATTAACATCATTTAGACTAATAATTTGGTTCAAAGGGCTCAATTTGTCTCAAATCACACCATTAATTACCCTAATTGATTAATTCACTTAATATGTTATGACATGGGGGCTAATCAAACCGAAAAACACATTGTGCTCTCATTAATAGGTTTAAAAAACTCAAATTATCCTTCATTACCTTTCTGATTTGACCTTATACCCTAAATTTTAAATCATAATCTCTTAACTCTATGCACTTAAAAAACCCTAATCCCTAATTTACCCTATACCTTATGTACCTAAATGTACACCTTAAACCCTAATCCATAAATTCTAAGCCCTATAATCCCTAAACCATAAACCATAAACTCTTAAAACCCTAAACCAAATGGTTTAGCCTTTTAATTAACATCATTTACAATAATTAGGTTCAAAGGGCTCAATTTGGCACAAATTGCATCACTTGTTACCCCAATTGACTAATTTACTCAATCTATGGTGACCTAAGGACCAATTGAGCCTAAAATCATATTCTATAGTCATAAATAGGTTTAAAGAGCTTGAATTGGTCTCAAATGTCTTTATGGTTAGACCTTCTTCACCCTAAAACATTAACCCTATGCCCAAAAACACATTGTGCTCACAAATAGGTTCAATAAAATCAAATTATCCTCAATTACCTTCATGATTGGACTTTGAACCATAAACCCTATCTCACATATACCTAAAAATCTAATCCCTAAACCCTAAACCCTAAATTATAAATCTTAAACCAAATGATTTAGCCATGCAATTAACACCCTTTACAATAAAAACTATGTTTTCATGGCTTAATTTGGCCCAAATCACATCATTCATTACCCCAATTGACTAATTTACTCAATTTGTGATGATTTAGGGGATAATTGAGCCCAAAATCACATTTTCTAGTCATAAATAGGTTCAAAGAGCTTAAATTGGCCTCAATTGCGTTTACGATTAGACCTTATTCACCCTAAAATGTTAACCCTATGCCAAAAAACACAATATTATCACAAATAGGTTCAATCAACTCAGATTATCTTCAATTACCTTTGTGATTAGACTCTAAACCCTAAACCCTATCTCGCATATACCTAAAACTCTAATCCTTAAATGCTAAATCAAAACCCTAAACCAAATGACTTATCCATGAAATCAACATCATTTACATTAATAATTAGGTTCACATGGCTCAATTTGGCCCAAATCACATCACCAATTGCCCTAATTGACTAATTTACTCAATCTATGGTGACATGGGGGCCAATTGAGCCAAAAATAATATTATATAGTCACAAATAGGTTTAAGGAGCTTAAATTAGCCTTAACTATCTTTCAAATTAAACCTTATTAATTATAAAACATTAACCCTATACCCAAAGACACATTATGGTCACAAATAGATTAAATCAGCTCAGATTTTCCTTAATTACCTTCATGATTGGACTCTAAACCTTAAACCCTATCTTACATATACTTGAAACTTTGATCCCTAAAACCTAAAAAATAAATTATAAACCCTAAACCAAATGATTTATCTATGGAATTGACTTCATTTTTACTAATAATTAGGTTTAAAGGGCTCTATTTGGCCCAAATTTCATCATTGATTTCCCCAATTGACTAATTTTCTCAATTAATGGTGACTTAGGGGATAATTGTGCCTAGAATCACATTTTATTATCACAAATAGGTTAAAAGAGCTCAAATTATCCCCAATTACCTTTTTTATTAGACTTAATACATCCTAAAACATAAACTATGTACCCAAAAACACATTCTGGTCACTAATCTAGGTCCAATCAACTCAAATCATACTCAATTGCCTTCACAATTGGACTCTAAACCCTAAACCCTATCTCATATATGTTTGAAACTCTAATCCATAAACCCTAATCCATAAATTTTAAACCCTAAATCAAATGATTTATCCATAATTAACATCCTTTATAGTAATGTTTAATTATTTTCATAGGGCTCAATTTGTCCTAAATCGTATCACTCATTGCCTGAATTAACTAATTTTTTTAATCTATGGTGATATGGGGGGATAATTGAGCCCAAAATATCATTTTATAGTTAAAAATAGGCTCAAACAGCTCAATTTATCCCTAATTGCCTTGGTGATTACACCTTATGCACCCTAAAACATAAACCATATGCCCTAATCCCTAAAATCTAAGCCCAAAACCCAATATCATAAATCATAAACTATTAAAACTCTAAATAAATAATTTTATACCCAATAAAAAATTTATTTTACGCCCTATTGCATTTGTGATTGGAACTTATACCCTAAAACCTAAACCCTATATAACCTAATCCCTAAACCCTAAATTTGAAATTTGACATATGTGGTTCCTTACCATGACATTTCAATCACATGCCTTAAGGCTCAGGAATCACTTGGATTCCCAAGCCTCAAGTATGGACCTAAAACACACATAGTCAATTTCATGTTTTCTACCAATAATAAAAAATGCAACTTTGGCCATTATAGACACTATCCATTTTGTAGAAATTTTCTTGAAAAATACTAATGCAACATTGATTAAGTCTCCTCTTTCTATATATATGATTTTTTTATATTTGTATTTATTTAATGTTGTTATTTATATTTATTGACTAAGTATGTATTTTGTATCACTATATAACATGATTATTCATGTTCATATTTACTTATGTATCTTTTGATTCATTGATCCAAATTAAAAAAAATGATTGCAAACTAGACCTAATTCTATACACATTAAAAATATCATTTATTTTTTTATTTTTTTGAAGTAGTTAGAGGGAGCGCATAGTTAGCTATACAATTTTGATCATATTTCAAGGTATACTAAATTATGAAATCAATAAAAATAAATTATTCATTAATTAATTTTAAAATATATATATATATATATATATATATATATATATATATATATATATATAGGTTGTAAACTAGATTATCTTACCTAGCTTTCTACCAAGGGGTTTAAATAGAAAACAAATGATGTTATAAAATGATGAGGCACACGAACAACTATATAGTATGTTTTTTTCTAAAAAATAGTATCCCCTCTTTGAATTTATGATGTTTGATCTATTTATACATAATAATTTCAAAAACAATAGTAGTTTAGAAACTAGATTCAAAATTCATCTTCTTATGACATCTTCAAATTATGAGTGTAGATATCTGAAATAATCAGTATAAGTCAAGGTTTCATATTTATAAGGAAAAAAATGTCCACTTAAGACCCCATTTCGGCCCCATAATTCCATACACTTACCCATTTATATACTTTTAAAACTCAAATTATAACCCTTTTAGTGTGAAATTTAACACACAATGGGTGAAAAAGGTCGACAAAGGAGCAACCCACCACAACTGCACACATACCTTATAAAAAGGTGAGAGAGTGACCAAGGTTGAATTTTCAAAATGAATTCATGAAAAACCCAATTACCAGAAGGATTCACACCCCAAGGAGCAACTATTTTTCCTTAATTGAGGCATAAAATCAATAAATACTTATTTAAAACCCTAGCCTGCATACCACATTACTTATGTTCTACATAATCATTTATTAAAGAGTGACATCAATGTACATTTGAAAGTACAAAACCTAGAGTCTGAAAAAGACACTTATATTCACCTAGATACTGAAGGTAAAGGAAGAAATATAGTTGAAAAAGAAGGGATAGGAAAGGGCAAGGGAAAAAAAGGATTTAACCTAGTGAGTAACTCTTGGGCAAGAGACATAATCTCAAATCCTATCTCCCTAAACACCCAATACTTGCACTAAGGGGGACATAAAACCAAATATTTTTTTCCATTTCTCACACCACATTATTCCTTGGATCTACAAAAGAAAAGAGCACAATTTGAGTTCCTTTTCAACCCCAATCAATCTTTATATCTTCCAGATCTCTTCAATTATTCCTTCTAAAGCTTCCTCTAGGGACCTCTCCAACTCCTCCTCTTTAGCATACTCATCTTCCATCCAACTCTCTACTTCCTCTACCTATAAATAATCAATCCCATAAGTCTCATTCTATATTCTACCTTCACACACTCCACTCTAATTGCTCCTCCATCATCATTTTTTTATGAAAAGAATTACTAGTAACTTGTAAAAACAAATTTTTAAAACTTAACTTTGATATAATATGTAAATAAATAAGATTATAACATAATTTTTTGTTTTTGTTTTGAGATTAGTTTTTTTAGTGTAATAATAAATAGTGTTCTTTTAGAATCAAGTACATAATAAACTCCAATGTTCTCTTCCCTGAAGATAGTTCCAGTAGTGAGATCTAAAACATCAGAAAATTAATTTATTATGCAATTGATTCTAAATGAATACTATTTATAATTATTCTTGTTGTTATATAATATATAAAAGTAAAATTTAATAAGTGGTCAAATCCTTCAAATAAAATAAAAATCACATGAAATTCACTCTTTTGAGGAGGGTGTTTTGTGTCTTAATGTTATTAAATACCACACATTAGAAGCCAATCATGAAAATAGGTAGTTAAAAAATTGCATATATAAACGACATAGAATTTTTTGAAGTCCACAATAAAGTGACCCTTATAGTTTGAGGTCATCTATTTGTATTTATTTTTTATTAAAATCAAAAATAAAAACTTTTCAAGAACTACAATCTTAAACATCTCTAGTATCAAAATACAAATAAAGTCTTTTTAAAATTTACAATCCCAAATATTTTATTTATAATTTAAAAATAACTTACAAAAACTCCCACTACACACACACACACACACACACACACACACACACACACATAATAAATCTTATGATTTCATTTCCTAATTCTCTCTTAGAGATTTTTAATCTATGGCATACACATGGGAAGTAATAAAGCTTATATTACAAAATTTTCCAAATCCTTCCACTCATTAAATAAAATTATATATTATGGGCCTGTGTTATAGACAAATTGACAATGAAGTACAAGGATAGGGTGTCATCATAAAGTAATCAACCCTCATTCAGACATTTTCTCTAACCTTATTTCTAAAAAAAAAATCCTAATAAAATAGAAAATTTAATGTAGTTTTTTTTTTCCTTTTTTTCCTTTTTATAATTGGTTATTTGTGCACCCAATATGTTTCCTTAAGGAGATTTTTTTTCGTTTATTGCTTTATAATTCTAAAAATTTATGTTTGAATGTCTCATATACATTATCTTATCATCTCAAATTTAGTATGACTATTTAAAATTTATTTCTATGATTTTAAAATTCATATTCACTTAAAAAATTATTCTCATAGTAGTTAGTAGGTTTGGTCTTCAATAATATGTGTCAAAGTATAATAATACATCCCACTTTTTAACATAAATAGGTCACACACATTTCTAATCTCTCTTCAAAATATATCAATTCATTGATATTAATCAAACAAATGTGTCTTAGACTATAGAAACAAAGATGTAGTATGTATATTTTTTTTCATTTTTTTAAAAAATTATATATTTTTTTAGTAGCTTAATGGTACACAATATTATACTTTGGTATCGATATATATAAATCCTATATAGCATTAATATTATGCTAATAGGGATGATTGCACAATACAATTATTCATCCTACTAACATAATCATTGATTAGTTATATGGTAAGTATGTTTTCTTTCTCAACCTCCCCCTCTCTTCTCTATAGCTTCATCCTTACTTGATAATCCACTCTCTCCTTTATGGCTTCATAATTCCTCTAATACATATATTTATGTCCTAATGGTAAAAATAATCACTAATTCAATAACTTAAATAAACTAATCTAATTCAAACTTGCATTACATAAATTAAGGTTAATTGTTAAAATAATTCCATGTAATAATTGAAAAGAGGGTGCAATAACCCCACTAGGGTCAACTAGAAATACATGATTTTTATTAATTTAACACATAAATAGAAATAGATTACACCACAAGAAAATACAAATGTCATATGAAATACTCAAAGAAGGATAATAACAATGAGTATATTACATCACATATCATAAGAATGCATCAGAAAGAAAATATAGAAAGTAATTACATTAACTCAGCCATAACTAAAATAAGTCTATAGCCACTGATATCAAAGTACATTAAAAATTAATTCCAAATATTCATGACAATATTCAATGATAAGGATAGTAAAATATAATGTACATATAGATACATGGCTCTCCTAGAGCATAATTCATGAACTCAAGTATATATGGCAACCTCAAGTGTTGTCTTAATAAGTAGTACTATTGTGGGGAGGGAGCCCAACATTCAAGAATTTTTTCACACAAACTACAGACCAATGATACCCCACACTAATCCCACCAATAAATGTCCCTCCCTTCATGGATGAGTAGATAGTGATGGCATGAGAATATAGAGAGATAAGCAAGTACCCATGTGATGTATGATTTCTAAACTAGGAATGCAGTGTATCATGAAAAAAACATTCTATTACAAGATATAACACAAACATGTAAATCATACTCATGAAATGATAATGCCTCACTAAACATACTTTGGCCCAAATTTTTACAAATAATAAATAATAATTATCTATAGATCAATCAAGTTCATACACACCACTTGATCAGACTGCCTTCATCATCAATCATTATCATACCAATAAGCCAGTGAATTCCATCTCACTCCTTACTCTATGTTAGAAATGCATATTGGTCAAATAAAATTCAACCAAAATATTAATTTAATTTACATCCTACTAGCAAACACATCATATAACATGATAAACATACGATTAACCAAGCATACATTTATTTTGTTAAACATATGAATGAATCTTAAATTATTTTTTGTCACATACTAGATATAATGATTGTAGTTTATACCAACTAGGTAATATACGCATTTAACTATAGATATTTACTACCATAATTTATATCTATAGATCAATCAAGTTCATACACACCACTTGATCAAACTGCCTTCATCATCAATCATTATCATACCAATAAGCCAGTGAATTCCATCTCACTCCTTACTCTATGTTAGAAATGCATATTGGTCAAATAAAATTCAACCAAAAGATTAATTTAATTTACATCCTACTAGCAAACACATCATATAACATGATAAACATACGATTAACTAAGCATACATTTATTTTGTTAAACATATGAATGAATCTTAAATTATTTTTTATCACATACTAGATATAATGATTGTAGTTTATACCAACTAGGTAATATACACATTTAACTATAGATATTGGTCAAATAAAATTCAACCAAAAGATTAATTTAATTTACATCCTACTAGCAAACACATCATATAACATGATAAACATACGATTAACCAAGCATACATTTATTTTGTTAAACATATGAACGAATCTTAAATTATTTTTTGTCACATACCAGATATAATGATTGTAGTTTATACCAACTAGGTAATATACGCATTTAACTATAGATATTTACACACCACTTGATCAGACTGCCTTCATCATCAATCATTATCATACCAATAAGCCAGTGAATTCCATCTCACTCCTTACTCTATGTTAGAAATTCATATTGGTCAGATATAATTCAACCAAAAGATTAATTTAATTTACATCCTACTAGAAAACACATCATATAACATGATAAACATACGATTAACCAAGCATACATTTATTTTGTTAAACATATGAATGAATCTTAAATTATTTTTTGTCACATACTAGATATAATGATTGTAGTTTATACCAACTAGGTAATATACGCATTTAACTATAGATATTTACTACCATAATTTTTTTTCCAACATAATACACCCTATGATAACTCATATTACCATAGTCTAGTGTTCTGAGACATAAGTACTAATCTTTCACAATCAATCATAATAAAGTAGTCATAACAAAATGAAACTGCAAGATTATATTCAAGCAACTAGACATAATAAGCAAGACACATCTTTCATGAATAACATAGTATTCCATCTTAGCATATGCTACACTCTCAAAAATTATATACACACATACATAAGTCCTACTGACTATTACAAGCATGCTATTGATATCACTATCCACATGCATACATTCAATCAATCAAATATAAATGTAAGACTAGACATAATAATTACATTATATAGCATCTAAATATAACATACATTTAGACTGTAGTACTCTATGATATCCTATACTATCATAGTTCACAACTACATAAAAGAAACACATAACTAACTTACAATTTCAAGAATCATACACACACATAACAATTTAAAAAGTATAGGGTTATACCACCAAGTTATACCCTAAATTTAAAATTGCTTACTAGAATTCAAAGCAACATATCTATAATAATTCATCGTGATGCACCTTATATGCTAGATATAACCAAACACTATCAAAATCATGTATTGTACACAAGTGTTAAATATTGATTCCATATAACAAATAACCAATCAATCATTTGAAGAGAAATAGATAACTCATAACCCATTATAACATTCATTTATATCTCTTTATGTTTTCTAAAAGTTTTTTCTAATAGGATTATAGATTCTAAGACCCACTGAACCCTCATATCTATTAATTTTATTCATACTTTTCTTCTCATAGAAGTACTTACTAATATATAGATATGTTTATTAGAACATCGATCAATGACCTGGTCATTGTAACTTTTCTATTCAAAAGATACATTAATGATCTAATATGGATATTAATGTACATAACCTATTCATAAGTTCTCAAGACAACATAGTCTTTCATATTTTAGTTTGCCTACGAGTGTTTTGGGAATATACTAATTGCTCATATAGCACACAATAGTTTCATCAAGTTCACATACATATGAATCCCCTAAGGCCATTATAATTACTAACCAAAATCTATTCCTAATCACTAATATACATACATATAAACTCATTACAATACATCATGTATTGATCCTTAATTAAATAAAAACTAAAAATATACTCTCATTTTTTATAAATGTAGATTATATATACATATGTAACAAATGTAAGATTAATAGTAACTAAAAATATACCAAAATCATGGGCTATCTCAAGTGGATTTTTTTTTTTTTTTTGAGTCTATTACCTTCATCCAAGTGGCAACCTCATTATCAATATAGTCTATGCATAATGAAACTATTATTTCTAATTGGATTAACATCTTTTTAATTTTTGTTTTTGGTCAACATTCTCACTCACACCTTTGATTAAATTTAAACGGTTTAATGACTCTTAGGTAACATAATAACCAAGGCTGATCACAATCTAAATAGGTTAAAATCCATTTATACAATCATATAGAAAATGGTTCTTAACCCAATGCCTAGTTAAGCCATTACAAGATCGATCTCTACCTTTGTATTGCCTATTTTACTTACAGGTTTGGTTTACACTATCTAATCCATCAAGGTCACATTTTCATAAGTTAATCCAATAGGAAATAAAATGAAAGGTCAATACTTTCTACTCTAGTATGTTTATTTTACAGCTTCTTATATCTTTCTCGTAGCCTTCATTGAACTCAAATGTCTATAATGACTTTATTAACAAAGCATGTTCAACTGTAAGTAAAATTGGTGATGTTATAGGTTCAAGACTCTATTAGTTAGGCTTATTACCTAGTTAATACCAAATTCTTAAATATGCTTAACATTAATTATCAACCAAGGGTACATAGGATTTTCAAGGATGTCAACACTATATATGTATTATTGATTCATAGGCTAACTCAATTGCTAGTTGTAGTACAATGAACTTATATTGATTTCACCATATAGATATACAAGGAAATTATTATAATAGAATGCAAAAGTTCTTGACACTTATAAGTCACACATGAATCACACTTCATATAATCAAACTAGTAATGAAATAAATTTACATAACACATGTTAATCTAAGAAGTGTCAAGATCTTCACTGTAACTCCTTCTGAGGGGTCCCTCCTTGTTCAAATTGAGTTCCAATCCTTATCTGAGAGATTTACAAAAGCTTCTTATAAAATCAACCTTTTCATTACTCAGATTTGTAGTAATTAAAGATTGCTATAGTATATTATAATATTCTAAAAATCAATTTGTAATTACTTTTGTATAATTCCATCATCATTAATCTAATCTAGGTTTTTCCATTATAAAAAAAATTAGTTTATTAGTTCTAACTAAAAACACTAAACTAGGAAAGGTACAAATAATTTTCAACTAACCTAGTCAACCTTCAGGTGGTTAGTAACTTAAAGTTATTTGTTTTTAGGCCTGATTGGGTAAAGAACAATATATGATAGTTTGTTATTTTGATTATTTTTCTCCTTTTCATTGTCATTATCTTATTCATCCTTTGGTAGCACATCCAAGTTTCACTTCGTGTGAGGGATCTATATATTTATTATAGAGGATCCTCTTCAATCATTTACTTTATTTTTAAGACAGCTAGATATGTCCTTAAAATCTAATTACTTATTATCACAACAATGGTTTTTTATGTGTAGTGGTTGCGGGCACCTGTAGGTGTAATCATATAGTTGTTACAAGCAATCTGTAGGTGAATATCCTACATGTGAAAAGCTTACAATTGCTATGAGAAACCTATAGGAGAAATCCTACAGTTATTATGGACAACATATAGGTGGAAATCCTGTAGCTTGGTAGTTTCTATGGGCTAGAAGCCCCTTTTTTGTGGGATTTTCTATAAGTTTTGTGTACAAGTTAGATTCTTGTAGTCTTATTATACCCTTCAAATGTCTATTAAATAAGGTTACATAAGTATAATCTAATCAAATAAAAAACATCATTAATCTATAACATACCATGTATTATTAATGCACACATATTAACAATCATTCATTTATTTACATAAGTCATGGATAGTTCTAGGGATTCATATAGGTAAATCATATATAATTGGGTATGGATGAGGCTATAAATAGAATAATTAGTGGCCTCATCACACCCCCTAACTTAACCTCTTTCTTGTCCTCGAGTAATCTTTTTCTATATTTTGAGTCCATAATATCTATTAAAATCTAAGGGCTCAATATATCCCATCTCATTGAACGTGTAAAATCCTTTAGCATCATCTATGATTTTCCACCTTTTCTTGTTTGCTTGTCTGTTAGCTGGCACTTTTCCCTCTCAATCAGGAATCAAAAACCAAAACATGGGTGGATGAAACATCAACCCCAACCAACTTATGCTTCTTTTCCTGACAATTTCAATGTACATATACACTCTATGTAATGCCTCTTTAAGGTTATGAGGGGAATAAGGCTCTTTTATTTTGAGGGCATCTAAAAGCCTTGCCTATCTACAAAATTAGGAAATAAAAACTTGTTTTTCATCTCCATCCATGAGGCTCAAGTAGTGGTTTTGAATCTCTAATTGTTTCTTTATTACCCATGCTTATGGAGTATATGTATTCATAAAAGTGATCCATTCATTTATTATAGCTTCTGAATCAGTAGATTCACCCCTTATCAATAGGGTAGCCTCTTTTTCTTTCTCTTGATAGTCTTCAAACTATTTTTTCATCTTGTTTCATTGAGGATTTATGAGGTAAATGCAATTTACTAAACATTACCTAGGTATATATTTGGATTCTAATTTATATCATGTGACACATAAGATAGATGCATATAAAATTCACTCAATTGTGCCTAAAAATTAGGGCCAGCATGCATATAGACCTCAAAGAAAGATTTAGGATCACATAGCATGTAGGACTGATCTCTATATATCCTATTATATTTGAATCTAAGCCACCTTTTCTCTAATTATACAATATATACCCTAAAGGGTGATCTACATTTTATTAACATCTCAATGGTCTCATGTATATTAGTGATCTTCTCTTTCAAATAAGTGATCTTAATCTTAGTCTTTCTTAGGCTTTCCTTTAAATCTTCTTGTTACTCCCTTGCTTTAGCATAAACTTTAAACCTTTGTATCAAATACTTGTGATGTATTTTATCATCACTAAACATTTCCTCAAGAAAACTCAAAATTTCATCAGTTTTACCTGTTGGCCTAGCAATTGAGAGGTCTACATCAATCATTTCTTCTACTTCAAGTTGGTATCTACAAGAGAAAACCTATTATAGAAGGGTACCAAAGCCAGAGCATGATCTAATGTAAGTTCCTCTATGGGTAAACTAATGTAATATGTAGGTAAGGTGGATGAATTTTTTATAATCACTTCCAAGGGAGTTGTTATGGGCTCCTCCAATGTCCTTCCTTGTTTGACTCTTTTTCCATTAGTGTCTCTATAAATTTTTATACTCATATAAGTGTTTCCAGTCCTCTCTAACCTTTTAAATCTTCTATTTTATTTCTCAACCTATATATCTCATCCATAGATTATTCTAAATTTTAGAAATCCTAGTCATGAGGAACTATTTCTTGCTCTGTTTCTTCTTCCATGTTCATTTCTTCAAGCAATTCTTCTTTTTTTACAAGCTGATCTAACATTATTAGTTCTTCTTTTGTATATCCTATTTGTTTGAGTATATCCATGTCTTCTTCTATAAATCTAGGTTGTTTTGGTGACTACATTTCCTCTTCTTTTGTAGACTCTTCTTCAATAGACCACTATGCTATCTCAAACCCATTAGAGGTCTTTTGAATTCTAAGCTCCTTCTTATTACCTTCATCCTCACTAATGTTTAAAGGTGAGGATGTTAGGGTTGTATTTTGTCTTTTAATTATATGATACCTCCTAGGAGGAGGTTTTTTATCTTTGATGAAGAGGTATTTTCCTTTCAGTCTTCTTTTCCTTTTTAGGAGGGGGAGTTATTGAAACCCACTCTTCCTGTGCAACTAGTGATGGAAGAACTTCTACTTTTAAAGGAGCCATGGTGAAAGAATCTAATTTTGTGATGAAATAGTTGGAATAGCAAGATAAGATATATTCTACCCAATTTGTTTTGGTGGACTTTCCTCCTCTATGTTCTCGAGAGGTATCACTAATTTTATTTGTCTTGTCTTACTTATAGCAACTACTAGTGAAACATTAATGGCTATGAGCTGATTATTTGTACTAATGCCCATAGTATCCTCTTGTATAGGTTGTTGTACTTGTCCCTTGGGAGATTCCCCCTCATTGTTTTCCTCCTCTTTTTGAGGTTCACCAATCCTTAGGGTTAAAAATTGTTCCCAGGTAAGGTCAGGTCTAGTATTTCTTATTCCTTGTTTAACTAGCAACCAAATTAGACAATGATGAGACAAGGCTTTCTCTACCCCTCTTTGGTATTATTTAGACATTTTTTAATAGATATTTCACAAGTGGTTGGGACATTAATAGTCCTACCATGCCTTAAATGATTGAAAATTTTTAATTAGAGAGTATAGATTAAAGGTGTAAGATATCTGATGATATATGAGTCCACTTCTCTCTAGGCTTGGGGTAGACTCAGTCTCTCTACACCTCCTTTTTTTAACACTATCCATTCATTGTCTTGATAGAATTATTGTCTAATAAGCTGGCCATTAGGTTTCTCTTCCTAATTTTTCCTTATTCTTGACAACCTAGTAACTTGACTTACTAATTCTTCTATAACTAAAAATGTGATGCCAAATACTTTCATATATTCTCCTATAAATGTCCTTACAAATTATTTAGTGAGAGTTTATAAAAAATGTAGTTTTTCAAAATAGGTATCCCATCCAACCCTACTGAAGATGGCCTAACTATCTAGGTCTCCTTGCAACTGCTTATGGTATAAGGGTTCCATTCTCACTACTAAACCTCATATTATGGCTAGTTTTATCTTCCAATAAAAAATTTCAAATATATATCTCTTCAAAACATCTAATTTTACCTTCAAATTTCTACTCTAACAAAGCATGTTTCTTCACTAATGGTAATTTTGGTTACAAGGTGGAATAATATTCTGTTTAGGTATTTTTTATTGAATGAGCTATGATCTCAAAGTGGGAAACAATAAAATTGATTGTTTCTCCTATCAAATGTCGATATAGTTATGACATAATCATGGGATTTCAATATACATGCATGGATTATCCTAGAGCACTTATGATTGATTTCCCATAGCATGTTTCCCCCCACATGAAGTGTCACTTATCCCTAAGTGACGTGGTATGTGTAAGATGTAAAGAGATATGACAGGGTCATTATGTGGGTGTGAGTGGCATAGATCATGACAAGACTTGATGAATGATGTTTTAATGATTAGATATGTTTTGTTTAATATAATCTATGCTATATTAAAAAACTAAAGTATTTTTTATGACTAAAAGATACACTATACATTTTTAATTGTTTGATCCTGAGGTTATGGCATAGGAAATCTACATGTGAGTGTTTGTAAAAATGGAAGATTAGCTTATTATTTTCTCTTGTAATTATTACCATAGTATTCATGGTTTTTCTGTACTATTACCCTTGGGTAATTATTTGATCACAATATCATGTCATTTAATTATGCCCTCAATAACTTGTATGTAATAATGATGACCTAAAAAGGACTAGAGCAGTGGTCTTGTATTAGTATGAGAGACTATTTACATCCTTTCACAAGGTGGTTGCTACAAATATTTATTTGTTATCCAAGTTAAATCCTTTATGAACATGGAGGAGGGTGGGTAATGGCATTTGTTGCTCTTGATCTTCTCTGCATAATCCTATTGATGACTTGTGTCTCTTTTATCTTAATTGCAATAAATGATGATGTTTGCTGATGGAATTGATTTTATGAACTTATAATATGGAAATAAACTAGTTTATCAAACTTGGCCTTATGCTCTAAAAATGATCCTAGATCTCTCCTATTTACATAGTGAAATTATTTTTCATGAAGTGACCTGAAGCTGAGAATGGTTCTTTTATGTCCTTGGAGCTAAAAATTATGGTCTACAACACTCCAAATAGAGATTTTAAGTACATGCCTTTATTGTATCACTTAATTTGTTATTCAGGGGTATGGTCATTCCTTAGCACTGTTTGAAGTTTTTGCTCTAATCTTCCTTCACTCCTCTAGCTTGTCTGGTGTTTTTCATGAATTTCTCAATAGCTCACAATCAAAGCCATAGCTCATAGTTTGTGAAGAATTAGCCTATAGCTACTAGAGAGGTGTATATAGGGGTAAGGATGTAGCTATAACAACTATAAGTTTATCCCATAGCCACTAAAAAGTTTTGCCTAATAGTGATGAAGGTGCCTGTAGTAACTACAAAATATCCTATAACAACTAGAGGAATTATTTAATTGATAAAGGTATATGTATAAATGGTGAGGGTGCCTATAGTAACTATAGAAAATAGATATTGATCATAGAAATTATGAAGATGACCTCAGTAGCTCCAGGGTTACTTACAACCCACTTTTTCCAAAGTTATTTTTTGTCCATAGCAGCTACAAGTTGAACTTGTAGCTACTAAAGATTAAGGCTAGAAGTAACTAGAAGGAAAGATGTGTTATAAGAAGATGAATAGTTTTGCTCAAAATGATTTCATGTTATCCATTTGTTATTTTTACCCCTAAATAGATAGCAAGATGGTTTTCTATTTAGGCCCTTGTTTATAGTTTTAGATAGCCAAAAAGCTTGTTTTCTCTGCAAAAACTACCAACAAAAACTAAAAGGATTTTCATTATTGGATTTTTTATATTTTTATTCTAACTACTACATATAATAGATTGTTTATTCTAGGTCTTTGCGATGTCAACTGTGAGTTTCACTAGTCAAGGACTATGTGAAGATCTAAGTGTTTATACCATAGGAGGGATAGAATACCCTCCTCTCCTTTTTTATTTGCTTGTTGGTCGGTTCTCCCTATGGCTGATGAGATATCACATTGATCTAGTACATCATTAAATCTATTTTTTATTTACTTGCATACCTACTTGGTAAATTCCTCCTAAGTGAGTAGCTTTTTGTATAATTTTATCCTATGTCTATTAACTAGTAGACAAAATCTTATCAGATCAATGGTTCAGAGTTACACTACTCCATTATCATAAACATGTTTAATCTCAAATGGACCAAACCATCTAGTTTGGAGTTTGCCCTTATGATCCTCGTCTTTTGAATCAAAAAGAAGGGCCCAATCTCCTACATTGAATTACTTAGTAGTAATATACCTGTCATGCCATCCAATATGTTGCTACTGTACAAGTTTTGTCTTCTATAGTACCTTTTGTCTATATTCGTCTAAGTTATTAAGTTTTAGAAGCCTTTCTTTCTATGTTTCAGATATATTCATCCCAAGTTCTAGTGCTATTTGTAAGGTCTTGTACTCAAATTCAATTGGAAACACAAGTTTATTATCATAGACCAACTCATATGGGGTGAAGCTTGTAGTGGTCTTCCATGTGATTTTTTATTTCCATAAATCTTCAAAAAGTCTAGCCTTCCAATCCTTATAGGACATACTAATAGTCTTAGTCAAAATATTTTCTAACTCCCTGTTAGTGACTTCCACCTAACCATTAGGCTATCAATGATATGGAGTTGATTTATTATGCCTAATCTCATATTGTTAGAAAAGGGTAGTAGTTAAACCAACAATAAATTATGGTCCTTCATCAATGATTATTTCTTGTGCCAAACCATATCTTATGAATATTTATTCATAGAGGAAAGTTGACACCTTTTCATCCCTAACATGTATAATATCCTTCACTTCCACCCATTTAGTGGCATAATTATTGCATATAAGAATATAGCCTTAGTTTTTTTATTTTGGATCAAAAGGTCCTACAAAATATAGGCCCTATTTATCAAATGGTTCAAGCACCATTTGAGGTTGCAAAGGCATTTCATCCAAATGTCTGGGTCTCCCTATACATTGACATCTGTCATAATGAGTTGTATACCTTATTGCATCTTTATGGAGTGAGGGCCAATAATACCATGTATTCAATATTCTTACTATTGTACACTTAGCTACAAAATTCCCTCTACAAGGTTCATCATGGTAAGGTTTGAGGATGTCTAGAACTTCATCTTGTCTGAGACATGTTTTGATAATGGAATCAAGCTTAGCATAGAAAAGAAATCTAGATAGCTAGTAATACCTACCACTTTTTTGAATCAAAAGTCTTTTTTATTTAGGGAAGAATTATTGTGGAAGTAACCCTATTATAAGATAGTTAACAATATCAGTATACCAAGGTGTGGTAAGGGTGAGGAAGAATAATTGCTTGTCTAAAAATGAGTCATCCACTATGATATCCTCTTAAGGGACTATAGTCATGATAGAAAGTTAGTCATGACATTATCCTTACTAGGCTTATCTCTAATAGTTAGATAAATTTTGTATAATAAGAGCAACCATCTTATCACTCTACCTAGGACATCTAGTTTGTTCATAAGGTACCTAATGGTTGCATGGTCTGTATGAACAAAGACTTGGTACCCTATTATGTACTGATGAAACTTGTTGATAGCATAGAATAATGCTAAGAAATTTTATAGTGATTGTATAATTTAATTTTGCTACCTATAGGTTCTTGATTATGAAATATATGGCCAAGTTGAGTGTTTCCTATTTTTGACCTAGCACAACTCCCAAGGTAGTATCTAAAGAATCTATGTGAATATGGAAGGGAAGCTTCTAATTAGGACCATGTACAATTGAGGTGGTCATCAATATCTCTTTCAATTGTTTGAAGGCTACATCATAGGTAGGAATCTATATGAATTCAACATCTTTAATCAGGAGAGTAAACAATGGTGTTGCTACCTTGCTAAAATTATTGATAAATCTTTTGTAGTAACTAGTATGTCCTATAAAACTCTTGAAATCCTTTTGTTTTTGAGGTACAAACATATTTTTTATTATCTTGATTTTTGTAGGGTCAACATTGATTCTTTCAACAAATGTATAGTGGCTTAGGATAATGCCTTATGTCACTAGCATGTACCATTTCTTGTGGCTTAGAGACAAATGGTTCTCCTGATATTGTTTTATTACTTTCTTCTAATTCTTCAAGCACTCATCAAATGTTTTTACATAGACAATGAAGTCATCTATGTATATTTATACGCATTCATTGGCCAGATCTAAAAAGATACTCAAGATAACTCTCTAAAATGTTGCAAGAGCATTGCACAACATAAAAGGTAATAAAACATAAGCATAAGTACCCCAGGGAATAGTGAAAGTGGTATTATCCTAGTCCTCAGAAGCAATTCTAATCTAATTGTAGCCACTGAAGCCATTTAGAAAGGTAAAATATTTTTTTCCTGCTAGTGTGTCCTTCACTTGATCAATGAATGGTAGAGGAAAATGATCCTTTCTAGTTGTTGTATTAAGTTTCCTATAATCTATGAAAATTCACCATTCTCTATTCTTATTTGGTACAATTGCCAATGATGAAACCCACTCACTATCTAAGATGGGATATATAAATCCAATGGTTAGAAGTTTTTACAGTTCCACTTTGACTATTTCTTTAAGAGGTCAATTCATCTTATGTTGTGGTTGTTTGATTGGTTGGAACTCCTGTTGTGTGTGTGTGTGTGTGTGTGTGTGTGTGTGTGTGTGTGTGTGTGTGTGTGTGTGTGTGTGTGTGTGTGTGTGTGTGTGTGTGTGTGTGTGTGTGTGTGTGTGTGTGTGTGTGTGTGTGTGTGTGTTTGTGTATTTATTAGATAATTCCTTACATATCCTCATAATCCCATTCAAAAATGTGTTGGTTTTCATGCAACATGTTGCCTTGACACTTTTTCTCATTTGACTCTAACTTGTTATTAATAAGTAATGTTTTTCCTAGAGAAATTTAAATTTGCTTTGTGAGTGATTTCATCATTTCTAAATTGTTGATGGCTTTGGTTTAACTATAGCTATGAGGCATCGGATGATGGAATGTTTCCTATACATATGTAGCAAATGTATCTTCTACCTAGAGATTAGCAAATGGGCACTTTACACATTATAGGTTGTTGAGATCTTCAAGAATGGTCTAGTAATTATTTTCGAGAACATTTGATAGAATTATATATTCCTCTTGATTCTTAAAGGTGCATGCATAGTCTATGTTGAATATACGAATCAAGGGATGCTGGTCTAACTCATCTTCTTCAACCCATAATGTATGCTCTGGTTACAAGGATGGTTATGTTGGAGGATAGATGACCAAGTTCTTAGTGTGGTTTCCATTGGATATCAACATGTTACCTAATTTATAACTGATGAAGGCATCTAGTGTGACAAGACAAGGTCATCCTTAGATGAGAGGGTATCAAACCATATTAGACTTTGGTTATAGCATAATGAAATCCACATGATACTCCCAAGAATCTACAACAATGACAAGATTTTCAATGACTCCTTCTAGTCTAACTATAGACCTACCAACCATTTGTGTCATTATAGATGTGGGATGAATATTATTTAATTGTAATTTTTTCATGGTTTCATTATAATTACATTTTTTACAACCCCTAGGTCTATCAATGTATTGGACAGCTGCTGGTCATGGATCTAGATGGTTACTACTGGGCATCTTAAATCTAAATATTTATTTGGCAGAGTGTTTCCCAACATAATGTATGTCAACTGGCCAATCATATGCACTATATTGGGATCCTTCTTCTTCTTTCTAGGTTTAAGTAAACATAGGTCTCTAACATCTTCGGAATATATGGGCACATCATTAATGTCTTAGAAGAGAGGAATTTTAACATATATATTATTTAGCTACCATATGAAGTCAAATTCAGGCTTAGTTATATGGTGCTAAAGTTTAAGACATTCTAGAAATGGTGGGTCTATTTCATCAGTGTCTTTATTTACTAGTTCATAAAGTTATTTTGGTAGTGAAGATGGGTTAACATAATATTAAAAAGTTTCTTGAGCTGACTCCATTATTATGGGTGGGGATGGGGGTGGTATAACTCTTTCTGAATGTAGGAAAACTTCATTAATGTTCAATGTATATGCTGGGTACTAAATAGGTTTAGTATTGAATGTTGGTTATACTAACTTATTTAAAATATTTTGTACATGTTGTGTAGGGAGTTGATTAGGCTTGGGTGCAACTTGTATATTGGGCATAAGATCAGGAGGTTATTTTTGTTGTTGTGGAGGAAATCCTTCTTGATAGTTTTCCTAGCGCTGATTGGGTCTCGAAGCTTACTGTCACTAGTTTAAGAGGGGTGGGACTTTTGATGTTTGCCAAGCTTGTATCCAAGGTGGGGACACATTTTATGGAGGATACCAAGAGGTGGATGGGTGGCGTATCTAAGGTGGCTACCAGCTTAGATTAGGAGGTGGGATGTTCATCCATGGACAAGTCTAATTGGGAGTAGTATTTACAAATTATGAATTGAAAAATGTAGAATTTATAAAAGGTAGATTTTGTCCCTACCTAGATAAAATGTTCATTGAACCAATAGATTTATTTGTGAAATATATAAAAATTAGTCCCCATCTCCTCGTATAACATGTATCTCTATTATTTCTAACTATTAAACTGTGATATTAGCTACGTTAACCCAAACCTCATGACACCTATAATCTATCTTCTTCTTCTTACAATACAAATAATAGATGGTCAAAGATTGATCCAAGGATGGTTACATTTTCCTTATGTGAAGGATATCTAGTTAGGTTTCCAAGTGACTAATAACATCATTTTTCATATCTTGTAATAGGTTACTGACTTTAGATTTTGATAGGCCACTTGCAGCTACTAGTGGAAGCTTGTTGCCCCAGACTTTATTTATGATAGGTTTGGAATAATTTTTTATCAACTCTTTGATGTCTTCAAATTTTATTTGGGACATATCTCCCCCATTAATTGTGTCTAAGGCTTCCAGACAATCTTCTCTGACTCTTTTCAGGAATATGAGTTTAGAGGCTCTTATCATAGTGCACTTTGCTTGAATTTATGTACACTAAACATGAATCATTCAATGTAATATTTTAAGGATTCATCCTCTTCTTGAGTCATCTTGAAGATGTCATTTTTTATATAATTTATTCCTTGTCCATACTAATTATATTTAGCCAAAAACTTCTTTTTCATGTCTTCCCAATTATGGACTTAATTACTACCTAGTCCCATGAACCAGCAAAGTGCTAAGTCTTTGAGGGTGGCAAGAAAAGTTTAAATTTCTAATCAAATTTAAAAAAATATGTTTGCATCTTTTGATAATGTACATCTAAAATTAGGAAAGATTAAGGGTGAAATATTTTGTATTTGTGTTAAGCTCATTACATCTAGAATAGGAAATTCAAAAATAACTATGTCTGGCATCATGTTATCTTCTAAAAAGTATCCTTATCGGTTCATGATAGTTTTTTTTTATGATATGGATACCAAAGATAATCAAGATCACATCATCATATTATATATTAGTCCCTTGATCATCACAACGGTAAATATTTATCTACTGATTCTTAGTCCTTTTATTAGATGAAAAGTTTGAAGACTCTCTTGAGATTTATTTAATTTATTCAAGGAATCCTTGTTACAATGTTGTTATGATGTTACTTTCTAGAGTGTTTAATTCATGTAGTTCTTCCCCTTTGTTTACTTTTACTAACTTAGCTAATGCTTCCTTCGTTTATGTTTCTTCTTTCAAAGCAAATATTAATTATTCTACAAGCCACCTCCTTCAGTTTGTAGTGTTCCTTTCTTTAAGATCCCATTGGCTTATGGTATATCTTTCAATAGGATTCTTAGTTATTGTAAGTACTTGTAGTTCTTACCTAGTAGCAACTTATGGTTTGTTTGGCAGGAATCTCCTTTGAGAATCTCTTTCTCTCTACATAAATGTTAAACCAATCCTTCAACTGTCATGTCCCTTCCTACACAAGGTTTTTGTTTTCATTTTGTATTTCATGGGCTGTTTAAAAATGAGTAGAAATAAAATGTAAAAAATGAAAAAAAATATTAAAAAATGAAAGAATGCAGAAATAAAAACAACATGAATTAAAATTTTATCTCTAGAAAGTAGTATAATTAT
>JARHVA010003120.1:1100000-1175000 GCA_037957365.1 Torreya grandis
TAATGTGGTGTGTGTAGCATATTGGTCAATTATATATCTTTTTCTGACATGTCAATCTACATCACCCTCTCTGATGATGTTCTCCCTCTGACACACTCTAAGGGATGGATTGTCCTAATCAACCTCACAACAAAATAAGTAGTTAGACCATAACAATCATGACATATATATTCATCATAATTATAGATAAAATGATAAATTAACATGATCATAAAATAAATATATACTTAAAACTAACTCATATAAATGTTATCATGTAGCCTAAATAATATCTTACTACCCTATAACAACATTTTTTTCACAAATTAGATAAAAATAGTCAAATCTAAATTTATGAACTATAGATATTCATGAATAATCTAGCAAGTTTACCTAGTGTGAAATTAGGATGTAACATCTTTTCTCTGTAAAGCTAGTCATCGACCTCGATGACTCTTATTTAAACATAAGTTTTGAATAAAAAATACTATTTAACAAAATAATATGATATACAATATCAAATTAAACAAATAAATAGAAGATACATGTCAAATTTACCGTAGTTCCTTCAAGTTTTACTATTCCCAGAGTATTGGTCCCATAATACCCTACTTTGTGGTATGTCACTACTATACAAATAAAGTTTATGAGTGTCACTTGGTATGTTCTTGTCATGACCACCCTGAGATCCAAACTACCAAGAGAAACTTATATACAATAGGATTGACGAATTATGTTACCTTGAAGGGTCTCACATATCTCGATGAAATTTTCATTGACTTTCTACAGGCACGTGAGATCATCATACAAGCCTAAATTAATCTAATCAATGGTGAATGATAACATGGTAATCATAATCAACTTATAGTTCTTAATCTAGAATATAATATATAATTCTAGGTTTGCCACTCCATGTGGTCTAAGTACACAAGATTAGATAAATTAGTGACCTTAAAAAGTCACAAGTGAAAAGTAGAGAACTATCATTTAAAAAACTCTTACATAACCTCATAGGGTTAAAAAAACACCGTAACTCTATGTTGCCAAATCATTATCGATTTATCAAATCTGTAAGTATAGTTATGTAATCTATTTCCACAACTAGAAGGAAAATAATATACTAACCACAAATATGTATAAATCCACTCGATCCTATAACTTATATCACAACAAGAAATATAAGACATTTTACCACATTCTTCAAGTAAATATGGTCAAACAATATTTCAAAATCAACTTCCCATTTAAGAGAACACTAATTCAACATCATGAAAATATGCATTCTCTTGGTAGTTTATAATGTTCTCAAAAGAGAATAATATCAACTTACCTCTAAGCTAACTAAGATAGATGACACTCCTTCATAAATCACATATCTTAAGAGTATAAATTCTATAAACAAACTCCTAGCACAAAGAAATTATCAAGCAAAATAGCAACACTCTTCTAAGAAGACTCCCACCACCCTAGGTGGTATTAAAATAAGAAAAAATGATCTTATAATATTTTTCATTCATAAGATTTATATAAATTAGACAAAAATTAAAGCACATAAATTTAAGTGAAAAGCATCTTGTGCTGATAAAATATTCACAACACAACACAACACACAAATGGCAAAGCTAATTTGATTACTATTAAGTATGTAATCATAATCGAGGTGTTTGATCTAAGTGATCAAACTATGGTAAAAATATCTTTTTCATAACTCATGAACAATGTTATGTACTCACCTACCCAAACCTCATACACAAACATCACCATTAGGACACTCAATAAACCAACTCTTAAATAGTTATAAGAGGGTATGAGTGTTCCTAAGGGTATACACTCTATGTACCATACACACATTTCATAAATGTCACATGCTTACAATAGTCACCAGGCTATATAAGAGGGTCTACTTAATCTCAAAACTCCAATCATGGCATAGCATGGTTATGTATTGAGGCATTACAAATCCAAAATACCAATTCAATACTTTATGTCACTAGATTCACACTGATGAATAGGACATAAAAATGCCAATAGAATCATTAGGTCTTATAGTTTAAGCCATATCTCTGATACTACATGTAACAACCCTGAGGGGGTCAACCATAAATACATGATTTTTTTAATTTAACACATACATTAAAAATATATTACACCATGAGAATCTATAGAGATCATATGAAATAATCAAATCAAGATAATAGTAACAAGCATATTACATTACATATCATCAGAGTGCATCAAAAATTAAATATAGAAAGTAATTACATTAACTCAACCATAACTAAAACAAGTCTACAACCACCATTGTCAAAGTAAAATAAATAGTAATTACAACTCTTCATGACTATATTCAATGATAGGTACAATACAATATAATATAGATATAGATATATGGCTCTATGACAATATTTCCCAAACTCAAGTATCTATGACAATCTTAAATATCATCTTGATAAGTAGTACTACTATGGGGAAGAAGGGCATCATTCGAGCACTTTTTCACATTAACTATAGAACAATGATCCCCCACACTAATCTCATTAGGAAATGGTCCTCCCTTCATGAATGAGTAGATATTGATTGCATGGGAATCCAAAAATACAAGTAAGTACTCATGTGTTGCATGATTTATAAACTAAACATGTAGTGTATCATAAAAATCATTCTATTGCAAGATATCACATAAACTTGTAAATCATACTTATGAAATGATAATACCTCATTAAACATACTTTGACCTAAAATTTTAAACATAATAAATAATAAATATCTATAGATCAATAAAATTCATACACACCACTTGATTGGACTGCCTTCATCTATCATTATGATATCAGTAAGCCAGTGAAGTATATCTTACTTCTTACTCTATGTCAGCAATGCAGATTGATCAAATACAATTCAACCATAAGATTCATTTAATTTACACCCTACTAGTAAACACATCATATAACATGCTAAACAAAGGAGTAATCAAAGCATATATTTATTTCATCAAACATATGAATGATTTTTACATTATTTTCTATCTCATATTAGAAATAATGACTACATTTTATAACACTCGAGTAAAGTACACATTTAACTACACATTTTTACTACCACAATTTATTTTTCAATATACTACACCCTATGATAACCTATATTACCATAGTCTAGTGTTCTGAGACATAACTACTAATATTTCACAATCAATCATAATAAAGTAGTCATAACTACATGAAACCACAACTTTATATTCAAGTAACTAGATATAACAAGTAAGACACAACTTTTAAGAATAACATAGTATTCTATATTAGCATACAATACACTCTCAAAAATTATATGCACACATACATGTCTTAATGACTGTTATAAACATGTTATTCATAGCACTAACCAACATGCATACATTAAATTAGTCAAACGTAGATGTAAGATTAGAGATAATAATTACAATATATATCTTCTAGGTACAACATACATTTATATTAAAGTACTCTATAATATCCCATACTATCATATTTCATAACTACAAAAAAGAAACACATAACCAACTTACGATTTCAAGAATCATATGCACACATAAAAATTAAACAACTACAAGATTATACCACCAAGTTATACAATAATTTTTTAACTACTTACTAGCATTCAAAGCAACATATCTATAAGCATGCATCATGATGAACATTATATACTATATATAACCAAACACTCTCATAATCATGTACTTCACACAAGTGTTCAATATTGAATCCATATAACTAACAACCAATCAATCATTTATAGAGAAATAGAGAACTCATAACCTATTATAACATTCATTTATATATCTCGTTCCATTTTCTAGAAGACTATTTTAATAGGATTATATATTCCAAGACCCATGAAACCCTCATATATATATATTAATTGTATTCATACTTTGATTCTAATATAAGTACTTATTAATATATAGATATGGTTTATCACAGTCATTAGAACTCCGATCAATGATCTAGTCATTATAACTTTTCTATTCAAAAGATACATCAATGATCTAATATGAATATTCATGTACATAACTTGTTCACAAGTTCTCAAGACAACAAAGTCTTTCATATGTTGGTTTGTCTAAGAGTGTTTCAACGATATATTAATTGCTCATATAACACACAATAATTTCATTAGGTTCACAAACATATGAATCCCCCAAAACCATGACAATTACTAAAATCTATTCTTAATCACTGATATACATACATATAAACACTTTACAATACATCTTGTATTGATCCTTAATTAAATAAAAACTAAAAATATACTCTCACTTTTTATAGACGTAGAGTATATATACATATATAATAGATGTAAGATTAATGGTAACTAAAAATATAACAAAATCATGGGCTACCTCGTGGAATTATTAATTTATTTTTGAGTCTATTACCTTCATCCAAGTTGTAACCTCATTATCAATATAGTTTCCGCACAATGAAATAATAATTTCTTATTAGCTTACCAAATTTTTAATTTTTATTCTTGGTCAACATTCTCACTTGCAGCTTTGATTAAATTTACAGGGTTTACTGTGTCTTAGGTAACACAATGACCAAGGCCGAACATAATATAAATAGGTTAAAATCTATTTAGATAATCATATAAAAAATGGTACTTAACCGAATTCCCGATGAGGCCTTTACAAGTTCGATCCTGCCCTTGTATTGCCCATCTTACTTATAGGTTTGGTTTACACTATCCAATCCAGTAAGGTTACATTTGAAAAGGTTAATCCAATAGGAAATAACATGAAAGGTCAATGCTTGCTAACCGGACTGTTAGTTTTACGTCTTTTTAGATATTTCTCGCAACCTTCATTGAACTCAAACGTCTATAATGACATTATTAACAAAGCATGTTCAACTATAAGTAAAACTGGTGATGCCATAGGTTCATGACAACAATTTAAACAACTTCTTTTATTATTCCTGCAGATATATATTATGTTATTCATAATTAATATTTTAGAGACCTTATAAATTTATGACTTCCGTAATTTATCTACTTATAAATTTATGACTTTTGTAATCTGGTGAGGAATGTCTAAAATCATAGAATATTGGAAGTCACCGATACTTTACTTTCTTAAGTCAATTATGTAAAATCAGCATATAATGACTCAGCAGATCACTGCAATCTATCTTTATGTAAAATCATCATATAGCGACTCAGTAGATTGCTATACTTATTTAACAGATTGTTGCACTTTTTTTTATAATTCACTGAAATCAGATTGTTAATTAATGACTTAAATCAAACTATGAAAAATCAAAATGTAGCGACCTATCCAAATCAATGTAATCCAATCTTAAATTGTCCTGATATATATATTTCCAAATGGATGGTTGAGGTGGAGGGGGTAGAAACCTAGACCTCCCAACCAATCAACGCCTTAACAAAATGCTTCCCAGTTCCCACAGCGTACGCTATTAAAATCTTATGTATAAGAATATCATATAACTAAAGTATCATCTAAATATAATTCTTCATAGAACAACAATAATAAAATATTAACCAGTTAATTGGGTTAAATATAATATTAACTAATTTAATAACCACCATAGCACCATTGTACCTATCATAGGACAATCAGATATAATATCCGCCTTTTTCTCTATAAATAAAAGTACAGATTGTTATACATATATGTTCACTCAAATATATATGTGCTAGTTATATAAAACTAGCCCATACATATATATATATATACACTTATATTCACAAATGCTATTTACTACAAACCGGAGGACAAAGGCATTATATAGACATATAAATATTTCTTATTTTGGATATTTTGCTTTCAGATCACCATTAAAACACCTAGAAAGTTAATAATTTTCTCACTAATGTTTAGTACAACACCTACCTGTCCAGGGAACAGAATGACACGATCTGTGCAAAATTCCTCCTTTTGTACCACCCTCTTTTAACTTCTTCTGTGCTACGGCAATTTAAGCTTCCTCTAGTTCTCTTTTTCTTTCTTTCTTGATATACTCCTGATCTAGATTAAGATTCCTTCTTAATTTCTATTCTTAAAATAGGCATAGCCTTTACTTGTGCTTTAAAGTTTTTTTTATTTTCCTCTTTTAAAAGATTATTTAATGTTCTTTTTTCTAAAAGCATGATTTTATTTAGTTTTATTTATTTCTTTTATTTTTATTTCTTTTTTCATAGCAAATTCTATTTTGTATATTTTAACATTTAATATTGAAAATAAATAATTTTATTAAATAAATTAGCATTTCTGATGCCATAAAAGTTTAGTAATATTTCTATTAATTAATAACCTCAAATTTACGCAATTCATTTTCTCAAGGCATTAATGTACACACGCAAAACAAACTAGAATCCATCTACAAAATCATTAAATGTATGCTATTAAATTAAGTATAAATGACTATTTAATGTAAATGACATTAAACACATTTTGTTAACCATTCAATTATGCATCTAATCATGTGTCGGTTAGTGTGGTTTGTGTAAAGTACTAGTTAGTTTCTTTGTCATCTTTTGACATCTTGAAATATGTCACTCTCTCCGATGATTTTCTTCCTCTATCACATTATGAGGGATGGATTGTCTGACATCAACTTCAAAAAAAAATAGGTAGTTAGAGCGAAAGGTCAAGCACACTATGAGAGATGGATTGTCTGACGTCAACGTCAACTATAGATATCCATGAATAATCTAGTGAGTTTGTCTGATGAGGAATCAAATTGCAGAAGAAGGGTTTAGAAGAATATCTAATTTTTGCTTGTGTGCTCGACCTTTTCCTCTATCATTAATAGCATTATCCTTGCTCAACATTCTGCTCTTTCTTTTGTGACTTCATAATGCCTCTAATACATATTTGTCTAATTTGAGAATCAAAATATTCATTTGTTCCTTACTATGAATAAATTGATCTAAATAAAAGTTGCATCACATTAATTTTAAAATTGATTCCATTGTAATAATGACAAAGAGAGGGGTTTATAAGAATTTCTACTTTTTACTTGCTTGTTTGGCCTTCCTCTACGTTGTTTATAGATTCATCCTTGCTCAACCTTATGGTCTCTCCTCTATGGCTTCATGCCTCTAATATAAATATTACTATCATAAGAGTCGAAATCCTTCATTCATTCATTCATTCAATTTTTACTATGAATAAATGGATCATAATTAAATTTACATCACATAAAATTAGGCTTAAATAGTTGGTGTAGATAAGTAGGCCATGTTTCATCGATGTACTCAATAATGAGGGTAACTAGTGTAACTAATCATTTTATATCACAATGATATTGTGTCCCACTGCGTAATTTGAAATGTTTTTAAAAAATAGATCCTAAAAATACTTAACAGTTTTGAAAACATTGAAAAAATGTATATGCACTATATATTTTTATATATAATCTAAAACACATTTTTTGATTAACTTCAATGACCAAAGCTCAAGATATTTTAAAGATAAGATAGAAGTGTATGTGACCTCATTATGTCAAAAAGTGGGACACACTACACACACACACACACACACACACACACACACACACACACACACACACACACACACACACACACACACACACAGAGATATATGTTAGTTCTCTTTCTCATTCTGTAAGGAAAATATTATCATAATTTAAAAATCTATGAGACAATTTCACTACAAATTTGTGTTTAGAGGAGTTGTCTATAAAGTTGTAGGCACTGACTACTTGTCTTTACCCTTCACGGTTATCCTATAATATGCATCATAAGTTTGATCTATTTTCCCATTCAAGAATGAGAAGATTCTCTTTAAGGATGCCTCTAGTTGCTTGCAGCTTTCAACCTAGATTCCAATGGAGAGTGGATGGAGGTTATTATAATTTCAGGTTTCCATTTCTATTTATTTTTTACTGGAAATGAATACATAATTTTTTTTTTAAACTTCATCTTTTTCAAATTTCTACTTGTGGCTTCATAATTCCTCTAATGCATATCTTACTATCTTGAGAATTAAAATCCTCCTTCATGCATTTACTTTTTATTATGAAAAAATGGATCTTAACCAAAATTACATCACATAAAATTAGGCTTAATTTCTAAATTAATTCCAATGTAATAATGATAAATAAAGGGATTTACAAGAATACTTGATCTTTTGTGGATCTAGAAATAGTTATCACACTTTGAATATATAAAAACGAGTCCAAATAAGAAGAAAAACCAAAGCAAGAAAAATGAGCCAAACAAGATGCATGGAACCATAGGTTGGTTTTTGAGAAACAATACACATGTATAAAATTATCTAGTGAATATATTCATCAGGTTTAAGACTTTGAAAACATTGCTCATATTTTTTAAATTCCATGTAGATTTTTTAGAAATTGATCTTCTTCTTCAAAATCTTAACAAGTAAACTAACCCTGTAGAAGATAAGGAAAACTATTATTTTCGGAATTATGCTCAGGGTCAACACTGACTTTAAGCATCAACTATGTATCAAGTCCCTTAATGGTTCAAAATATCTCAAAAAAAAAAATCCAAGTGTAATGTAATTCAGTAATAAAGTCCAGTGTGATGCAATGTCTACTCTATCATGACTTTTAGTGCTATAATAAATATTAGATTTCATCTTAAATCTAGTATTAAATGCTTCATATTTATTTATGATCTTGAATATATGCCTAAATGTTTGAGTTGATTTTTTTTTGGCTCATTCACTACATGTCCTAAATGCATATTTATATTTCTAAACTTTTTGAACTCAGATTTGAACAATTTTGGTATGCAAATTAACAGACAATAAGTGGAAAAAGTCGATAAAGGGGCAACCCACCACAACTATGCACACCTTTCCAAAAAGTGAGAGAAAACAACCAAGACCAAATTTGAAAAATGCAATAATGAAACCCTAATTACTAGAAGGATTCCACCCCAAAGAGAAACTATCCTGCCTGAATTGAGGCACAAAATTAACAGAGACTAGTCTGAAACCCTAGCGTGAATGCCACATTACCTATATTCTACACAATCATCTATTGAAGAGAGTGACATCAATAAACCTATGGACTTGCAAAACCTGGAGTCCGATAAAGACACTCAAATTCCCCCAACTATCGAAGGTAAAGTAGGAGAGATGGTTGAAAAAGAAGGGGCAGGAAAGGGATAGGGAAAGAAGGGATTTAACCTAGTGAGAAGCTCTTGGGCAAGAAAAATAATCTCCAACCCTACCTCCCTAAACACCCAATCCCTGCAACAAGGGGGGTCATCAAACTGAATATTTTATTCCATTTCGCACGCCACATTCTTCCTCAATTCCAAGAAAGAAAATAGTGCAATTCGAGTTCCCTTTCAGTTTCCATCGATCCTTCCATCTCCTTGGTCTCTTCGAGCATTCCTTTCAAAGCTTCCTCTAGCGACCTCTCCAAATCCTCCTCTTTCAGTATGCTTATCTTCCATCCAACTCTCTATTTCCTCTGCCTGCAAACACTCCATCCCCTGATTCTCATTCCAAACTCTGCCTTCACATGTTCCACTCTCTCTTCCAACACCTTTTTTTAATGAAAACAATTATTAGTAACTTGTATAAAGCAATTTTTCTTGAAAAGATTTATAGAGAAGAGAGGGAGAGCCCTTTCACTCTCTCCTCCACATCTCTCTGTATTCTACTCTCGCCGTCTCCAACTCCTCCTCTGATTTATGATCTGCGCACATAACTCCAATCGCCCTTATCTGCAAACAGGAAATACAATATCTAAAATCAATCACACCGAATTTTACTTTCTTTGTAAAGAGGATGAGGAGGAGAAGACGAACAAGTGGATGACCTTCTGATCGAGGAAATCCGCCCAAAAGCGCACCAGGTAACGATCATAAGGATCTTGCAGAAACAGTTGGTGTGGAGAAGTACTCGGCCATGTTTCATCAATGTACTCAACGATGAGTCCGGACTCGCATATCGATCTGCCATTGTGTAGCAGCACAAGGATCTTCTTGTACACTGGATTCGCTTTCAAAAGCAATTCTGATTTCTGTTTCAGATCCTCCTCCACCATTTCGTACACGATGATCTTCGCCTTCAGGGCAATTTCAACCTTTCTCCCAAACGGCGTCAACCAAAACGATATTAATTTAACTTCATTCATATTTACTCTTTTACATGAGGAATTGTAACTGTTTTTGTGTTGCAGTTGGTTTCGTGTAACAATAAATATTTTTAATTCTTTTTTTCATTTTATATTATCATATTTTAAAATCTTTCCAACAATTTTATTATAAATGTATTTTTAAATAATCTCAATAACATCCACCGAAAATATTTTGTAATGCAACACTATAAAACTATAGCTCTTTTTATTTCACTCATTTAGTACGTCAGGCTCATCCATCTAAATACCTCCTAAACCAACCAGGTCTGTCCACGTGCTTGGGAATAATATATAGATAGATAGAGACTGCTATTATTGTAAAGAGGATTGCTACGCCTGCCTTGTGGGGTCACACCATGGATAGGAAAAAGCGACCGTTGTGGTTGCATTTGCATTGCTAACTGAGTAAAAAATATCATTAACAGCTGTTTGTCATTTGACCATTTGTTGTCCATTCCCAGTGAGTGTTCATTGGAAATGGAAATGGAGGTTTTTAAGGTCTATGATTCTAGTTATTTTGATATTATAGTTTGAGATCGTCTATTTCCAGTGATTGTTTATTAAAATTGATTCTTTTCAAGAACTGCGATTCCAAGTAATTTTTTACTATCACTCGTACCAAAATAAAAATAGAATCTTTTAAAGTTCAGAAAAAAAGCAACTCATTATTATTATTCATACCAAATTTTTTTTTGAAACTATAAAAAAACAACTTTTATATAATTTGAGATTGTTTATTTTTATTGATTGTTTATTAAAAATAGAAAGACATTTTCATAATACTAAAATAAAAATAAAAAATTTTGAAATCTAAAAAAATGACTGTCATAATTTGAAGTTGTTTATCTCTATAAATTATTTATTAAAAAAGAAAATAAATTCTTTTCAAAAATTATAATATTAAATATCTTTCATATTAAAATAAAAATATATTTTTTTAAAAATCTATAATCCCAAATATTTTAATTATACTTTAAAAATAACTTACAAAAACTCTTACTACACAAGTATATATGTATAATTACCTCTTATTATTTCATTTCATAATTCTCTCTTAAAGATTTAAAGCTACAATATATGTGTAGTAAGTAATAAACTAATGTTTAAAAAAATTCAAATCCTACCATTCAATAAAGGAAAAAATATTTTCTGAGCCCTTGTATTACAGACAAGTTGAGGATAGGGCACCATCGAAAAATAATCGACCCTCGTTTAAACAATTGTTTTGACTTAATTGCTCCAAATAAAATAAAAAATGTAACGCACTATTTTTCATTCTTTTTATAGTTGATTATTTGTGGACCGAGTATGTTTGTTTAGTGAGACTTTTTTTTTTTCTGATTTGTTGTTTTATAGTTCTAAAAAATTGTGTTCCAATGTTTTATAGGCCAAAATATAATAATGTATCTCATTTTTTATGATTTAAAATTATTAAATTTTAATATGTTTATTATATTAAAATTTATTTTTACGATTTTAAAATTTTTATTCATTTAAAAAATTATTTTTATATAGGTTTAATTTTCAATAATATAAGTCAAAACATAATAATGCATCTCATTTTTTAACATAAATAGGTCACACACATTTCTAATCTCTCCTCAAAATATCTGAAATCATTAATATTAATGAAACAAATATATTTTAGATCATATAAAAAAAGATATAGCATATATACATTTTTTCAATTTAATAAAAAATATTAACTATTTACTCATATATATATATATATATATATAGGTTGCTTAGTGGGACACAATACTATACTTTAGTCTACATATAAATCCAATATATCATTAACCTTATCCCAATAAGGATGATGTCATAATGTAAGTAGTCATCATACTAACATAATTATTGGTAACTTACAAAATGAGTATGCTTGCTTGTTCAGACTCTCATTCACTATAGCTTTATCCTTGTTCGATAATCCACTCTCTCCTTTATGGATTCATAATTCCTTTAATACATATCTTTCTGTTCCTTGAGTCAAAATCATCAATCATTTAATAGCATGAATAAATGAATCTAATTCAAATTTGCATCACATAAGTACAAGTTAATTATTAAAATAATTACATGTCTATCTTTGATAGCTTCATCCTTGCTCGGCCTTCTGCTCTCTCCTTTGTGACTTCTTAATACCTCTAATACATATTTGACTATTTTGAGAATCAAAATATTCATTCATTCATTTAGTAGTATGAATAAATTGATCTAAATCAAAGTTACATCACATTATTTTTCAAATTGATTCCATTGTATTAATGAAGAAGAGAGAGGTTTAGAAGAATTTTTACTTTTTACTTGCTTTCTTGGCCTTCCTCTATATTGTTTGTAGATTCATCGATGCTCAACCTTCCACTCTCTCCTTTGTGGCTTCATGCCTCTAATACATATCTTACTATCATGAGAATCATAATCCTTCACTATTTCATTCACTTTGTATTATGAATAAATGGACTGTAATTAAATTTGCATAGTATAAAATTAGGCTTAAGTAGTTGATATGGAGAAGTAGGCCATGTTTCATCGATGTACTCAAAGATGAGTCAGAACTCACATTATCAATCTACCATTGTGTAACAGTGCATGAATCTTGTTAGGAGGAAGATTTTTAGAGATGGAAAGATGCTAGAGACAAATGATTTACAAAGACAAAGTATAAATTTATTTTAGTTCTCTGCCCCTCATGGTTATCATAAATATGCATCGTAAGTTTGATCTCTTTTCCCATTCAGAAATGAGAAGATTCTCTTTAAGGATGCCTTCAACCACTTGCAACTATCGACTTGGAGCACAATGGAGAGTGGATGGAGGCCATTATAATTTGAGGTTTTCATTTTATATTTATTTTTTATTATAAATGAAAATATAATCTCTTTTTTTATCTTCATCCTTTCTCAACCTTCTGCTTGTGGCTTCATAATGCCTCTAATACATATCTTACTATCTTGAGAATCAAAATTCTTCATCATGCATTTACTTTGTACTATGATTAAATGGATCTTAATCAAAATTACATCACATAAATTTAGGTTTAATTGCTAAATTAATTCCAATGTAATAATGATAAAGAGAGGGGTTTAGAAGAATCTTTGATATTTTGTGATTCTAGAAATAGTTATCACATGTTGAAAATATAAAACAAGTCCAAACAAGAAGAAGAAGAAAACCAAGAAAAATGAGCCAAACGTAGAATGCTCGCAAAATGTTAAAAACATGTGTGGAACCATAGGTTGGTTTTTGAGAAATAGTATATATGTAGAAAGTTATTTAGTGAGTATATTCATCAAGTCTGGGACTTTGAAAATATTGCTCATTTTTTTGAAATTCTATGTAGATCTCTTAGAAATTGATCTCCTTCTTTAAAATCCTAATAGGAAAACCAAACTTGTAGAAGATAAGGAAAACCATTATTTTGGGAATTATGCCCCAGCTGAACATTGATTTTAAGCATCAACTACATATCAAGCCCCTTAATAGTTCACATATCTCAAACAAAAATCCAAGTGTAATGTAATTCAACAATGAAGTCCAGTGTGATGTAATGTATACTCTATCATGACTTTTAGTGCTAGACTAATTGTTATATTTCTTCTTAAATCCAATATTAAATGTTTCAAATTTATTTATGATCTTGAATATATGCCTAAATGTTTGAGTTGATTATTTCTTGGCTCGTTCACTACATATCCTAAATACATATTTATATTTATAGACTTTTTGAACTCAAATTAGAACCCTTTTGGTGTGCAAGTTGAAACACAATAAGTGGGAAAGGTTGAAACGTATGTAACCCACCACTGTTGCACACACCTTGCCAAAAGTTGAGAGAAAGCGATCAAGGTCAAATTTGAAAAATGCATTCATCAAACCCCAATTACCAAAGGATTCACAACCCTAGGATCAACTATTTCGCTTGAATTGAGGCACAAAATCAATAGAGACTAGTCTGAAATGCTAGCATGAATGCCACATTACTTACATCAATGGACCATTGAACTTGCAAAACCCAGATTCTAAAAAATACGTGCTCAGATTCCCCCAGCTACCGAAGGTAAAGGAGGAGCGATGGTTGAAAAAGAAGTGACAGGACAGGGCAGGGAAAGAAAGAGATTTGACTAGTGAGTAGCTCTTGGATAAGACACATAATATACAATCCTAGATCCCTAAACACCCAATCCCTTCACCAAGGGGGGACATCAAACCAAATATTTTTTTCCATTTTGCATGCCACATTCTTCCTCGGATCAAAAAAAGAGAGAAAAGAGTGCAATTCGAGCTCCCTTTTAAACCTCCATGGATCCTTCCATCTTCTTGATCTCTGCGAGCATTCCTTCCAAAGTTTTCTCTAGCGACCTCTCCAACTCCTCTTCATCCTGCGTATCTTCTATCCAACTTTTTGCTTCCTCTACCTGCAAATACTCATACCTTGATTTTGATTCCAAACTATACCTTTACATGCTCTGCTCTACTCCTTCGTCACCATTTTTATTTATGAAAACAATTATTAGTATCTCATAATAACAATTTTTTAAAAACTTAACTTTGATATAATATGTTTTACAAATAAATAAGAGCTACAAAATAATTCTTTTTGTTTGTTTTTGAGATTAGTTTTTTCAGAATAATAATAAATAGTGTTCTTTTAGAATGGATTGTGTAATAAACTTCAATTTTCTCAAAATGGATCCAATAATAAAATCTGAAATATCAAAAAAATATATTATTATACAATTAATTCCAAAAAAACACTATTTATAATTATCTTTATTATTTTATAATCTAAATAATACATATAATTAAAATTTAATAAGTGATCACCTTCTCAAAATCTATTAAAAAATAAAGAAAACTTTTAAATAAATTATATGTAATTTTCTTTTATCGAGGTGTTTCAGATCACAACCACCATATACAGACATTTTTGACGCCCTTTCCCATTACACAAGCGTAGCTCATTTGTGAATATGGAAGCGTTTTGTGGCGTACTCTATCACCTGCGACTTAGTGGGAAAAGTTGAAGTGACGAGAGAGTTGTGAGCGAGGGCTCTGATCCATCTGTGAAAAGGAGGACATTTTTCTTGGCTTGGAAAAGCCAAACCTCCATATATTTCCAACGGCCCAAACCATGGTATCCACGATTCCAACACCAGGTCCACATAGTTTATCTTTCCCTTTCCATCTTTCAGCACTATTCCTCTGCTTTCCAGCTCCGCCAGGCCTCATTCCACCGTCCCCCACATCTCTCTGTATTCTACTCTCGCCGTCTCCAACTCCTCCTCTGATTTATGATCTGCGCACATAACTCCAATCGCCCTTATCTGCAAACAGCAAATACGATACCTAAAATCAATCAAACCGGATTTTATTTTCTTTGTAAAGAGAATGAGGAGGAGAAGACGAACAAGTGGATGACCTTCTGATCGAGGAAATCGGCCCAAAAGCGCACCAGGTAACGATCATAAGGATCTTGCAGAAACAGTTGGGTGTGGAGAAGTCGGCCATGTTTCATCGATGTACTCAACGATGAGTCCGGACTCGCATATCGATCTGCCATTGTGTAGCAGTACAGGGATTTCTTGTAGACTGGATTTGCTTCCAAAAGCAATTCTGATTTCTGTTTCAGATCCTCCTCCACCATTTCGTACACGATGCCCTTCGCCTTCAAGGCAATTTCAACTTTTCTCCCAAACGGACTTAACCAAAATGATATTAATTTAACTTCATCCATATTTATTCTCTTAGATGGGGAAACTGTAACTAATTCCCTGTTGTAGGTGGTTTCATACAACAATAAATTTCGTATAATAAAAAATAAAATTTTCTTTTAAAAACAGGAGTAGGGATTATTAAGGAGGAAGATTTTCAGAAACGAAAAGAAGCTGGAATAGCTATTATCATATTTAAAAATCTTTCGAACAATTTCACTACAGATCTACTCTTGAATAATCTCCACAACACCTACTGAAAATATTCGGTAATGCGACACCATAAAACCATGGCTCTAATTATCACTCATCAGGTACGTCAGGCTCATCCGTATAAATACCTCTTAGGCCAACCAGGTGTATCCACGTGCTTGGGAATAATATATGTAGATAGATACCGTTGGCTCTTATTTTTGTAAAGTGGATTGTTACGCCTGCCACGTCTGGTTGGTCGAAGAATTATATTCAAAGCATAGATTCTCTTCCTGATTTGATATGTTCATATATACACAATAGAGATTGTCGGGTTTGGGATGATTTTTGGACAGAAAAAAGCAACGGTTGTAGTTGTAGTTGCAATGCCAACTGAGTAAAAAATGTTATTAACACCTGTTTGTCATTTGACGATTGGCTGTTCATTCACAATGATTGTTCATTGGAATAAGAAATGGAATCTTTGAAGGACTATGATTTTAGGTATTTTGGTTATGGTTTAAAGTAATATATTTTCCGTAATTGTTTATTAACTAGCAGTTGCTTGAAGGGAATAAAGAATGGTGGAAGGAATTATAGATATTATTATAGGTATGTAGTGTGGTGTGTTTTGATGTTGAATATGGGTGTTGTATGTGGTTATAGAAAGATGGAGACTACATAAATTATTTGTTCTCTATTTTGATTGGGTGTTTTTGTCATATGGTATAGATTTATTAATCTAGTTTGACCATTATTTCTGTGTTGTATATTTGACACCCAAGTGTCATGTAGATAAATTTGAATAGCTCAATATTAAAGCGAAATGTTAGTTTATCATGAGACAAGCCATTGAGGTCCCATAGTTTATTGTGTGGGTCCTATTCGTCCATGATGCCAATAACTTGGCACCTAGAACAATTTGACAACATGGCTAAATGAAAATTTGTCTAATAGAATGTTTTGATTTCAACGTATGCACAAAAGGGATTTGCAAGGATGCTCTCAAACTCTTTCAATTAATGAGCCAAATATAACAAACCTTAACCACATAAGCTTTGTTTATGTATTAGTAACATGCAAATCTGTAATATTAGTGGTTGAGGGCTAAAAATACTTCAGTGACATGATTGGCTCTAATTGGATCATGTTATCATCATGCCAACACAGGGAAATGACCTCTTCCTCCTCACCAATTTTTTCTCTGAGCAATACATGTTATTATATTTGCATTCAAAAGGAATAAAAGTAAACCATAGATCTTTGTACCAAGAAACATATTGGTGTTGCAAAAATAGATGAATGCCCAAATGCCAGGCCATAAACATCTATTCACTTAGTTAAACAATAACTACATATTTGTTTACCTTAACATATATTACCTAACCTTTAATATAAAAATAAAAATTAAAAAATATATAATATTCATATATATCATATACTATTCATAATATATTATATAATATTAAAATATATTATTAAAGTAATGTTTAATATAAGAAAAATAAAATTTATATTATATAATAACTAACATTTAATGTATAAAATTATTATACTAATGCACAAACATTAAAAGTTGAGTGTTTTTTTTTTTTTTAATCATATATTAAATAATAACATCAAATATGGTGTCCTTACATACTCCTTGAAAGTACAAACTCTTTTGTAATGGGTGTAGGTCATATAAATCTAAAAATTATCCTGAAGTCGGTACATGTTTATGATATGGGTATTGCCTTTTCTCATCATAATTGGCATTTAATTTTGGAAGCCAAAAATTGGATCTACATATGTGACATGTTATTGAATTTTTCATATGTTTCTGGAGACAAATGATTGAAAGAAATTTGGGGTTGATGTGCATGAAGTTTTGAGGTGTTTGATTGCATGAATGCTCCATGTCCGATGTGTAACTCAAATTAGCACTATAATTCTAATGACGGTATCATTTTTTGTCCGTATTAACCCTTAATCATAATAAACTTCTGATCGTTGCCTTAAATTAATGGCAACTTAATCATCACGATCATGTGTATCAAATGAGATTGTAATGTGAATTTACACTCTTTTGATGTACAAAATCCCTTTTACACACATATATAATAGTTTATTATTTTTATATATTAAATGTTAGTTATTATATAAATATCATATTTAATATATATTACGTTAATTTTATATGTTAAACATTAAGTATATAATGCATATGAATATTTTACGTGTATATGTATATGATTTTTATTTCTTGATTTCCTTTTATAATTATTTTATTTTCATTTATCAATTGTATTCCTCTTTTTAGTGTACGATGCAAGCACACCCTACTCCATGATAAAGAAACCTACCAACACTCCTTCCCACATAGGAATAAATACAAGTTCAAAGATATAGATAATACATTTAAAATATACATAGTATTGGTTTTAAATGATATAAAATCGAATATAAAATATCATATACATATTATATTTTAATATATATATTTTTGGGTTGATATTATTTTTACTATATATGTTAATATATCTTGTAACTAAATTAAATTATAAATTGGCATATCAATGTAACAATAATGTGGAATGATACATGGTAGTTACATCTAAATAAGGTGGTGATTTATTTGATTGGTTATTTTCTATTATCAAAGGTGGACGAAGACAGCATAAGAATTGATTTGATTGCATCAAGGTTTCGTGTCTCATGTAAAACTAAATTTAAAAAAACCCTCTTTACCAATACACAAACAGTCTTAATGTTTAAAACCTCAATCTTGATCTTGATTGTGTGTATCATTTATCATAGCCATGTGTGTAGGTGTAAATTTTATGGAATAAATGTTATCCATATGTAATTTCAATAAAATGTGCCTCTCACCATTATCGTCATGTTGTCATCATTAACCTTGCATGATAGAAAATGTCCAATCAAATAATCCTCCACCTTGTAAGTTGTGTACCCTTTTCTGATAGATTCAAGTCACATAAGTTTTAAATGCAATCTACATCACACAAATACAGTGTAACATGAAATCTATATGACACATTTCACACAAATATTTAAAATTGGAATAGGTACAATATGGAAACCACAATGGATGTCTAAGAAGGATAAGTACAAATGATCTAAGCTTGTACACCCAACCCAAATTTAGTATAGTGATTAGATTTACATGATGACAAGCTAAGTGACACTGGGTGCGACAAGAATTCATGGGCACCCTCTTTATACTCTCATGCAGTGCACTACAAGGTTTCATCAAATAAATGGTATTGATCTTAATGTTGAAGGATCATTAAAAGGTTAAACAAGCTAAGGCATGTTCACATCCCCCAAATCTGGGTTCTCCTTTGAAGAAGGTTTTAAAATTTTAAGGGTTATATAGCCACCTTATTCCCCTCGAGTTCTCTATTGTTTGATTCACACTCATGCTTCAGACTATTGTAAAAGCTTCACTAAGTTAGTTCCCATACTTGTGCTTCTCTCACACCCAAGGACCCTATCTCTCTCATATATTTCTCCCAGTCAAAATTAAATTATGCTCATGGAGCATCAATGAAGCATCAAGTTGTTGAGAATTAATTTTCACAAAGTTGATCCAATGTTAATTATGCTCATATTATTTTATGATACCTATGGGTTCCCACAATGATGAAATATTTTGACTCTCAAGAGACTCAAGGTTTACCAAGTGATATGAAGCTCAAGTTGAACCTAAGAAGTGAGCTCGCCCTCTCTAAACCACCCAAGTTACTCTTGTGCATCCGAGTTCTCCATCTAAGGAAACATCAAACTCCTGAGATTACCTTCCATTTCTCTTCAAGCCCATTTATAATGCTTTCATGACCACTTCAAACATGTTCTGAGCTCTCTAATTTAATCTGTAGCAATTACACATGTCACCAAAAAGATGGTTTGGGGTCTCTTTATCTCTCTTGGATGTTTGGCTTTTTCTACCTTATAACTTTTGTGGCTTTGATGGTCGATGAATGCTCATGGTTGGGGGCCCTTTTTTTGATGAGTGGGCCTTGCTACCTATATACATGTATGTGGAGGCTTTGCATTATAAACTCATCAAATAATTTTATCATGGTTGATGTGGGATTAATCCCTCTCAAGTTTTTAAAGTGAACCTATATGAGAGCCATGACAACTCGGCATAATAAAGTAGGCCTAGATGATGAGAATGGATTTTGAGCTTGACGATAATGGTTTTCTCAAAACAAAATTACTGAATCACCTGATTTTTGCCATTACTCAAGCATAAAATCAAAGAAAAGGGCTGCTACACAAGCAATGTTGTTAGGTTTCTAGCCTTGAGCCTATTATATTTTCCCCATTTTTTATTTTGTCCCCTTTCTCATGCAAAGCACAATCATTTGAATAATTTGAGGAAGGTTGAAATGATCAAGTTGAGTTGTACAATGCCCATGGAATGTGTGATTTATTTAATTCACACCTTTTTTAATCTATTATATAAAAACCGGCATTGTGCCTTTCCACCTTCAATTATTTTTGACAATTTCACCATATCAACAAAAAATAAGAAACGCATTGTCAGTTTCACCACATATATTTGTTCTTGAGTCTATAGAACCCATGGATGAGTACAAAAGAGGTGGATTGAGTTCATATCTAATCTCAATAGACCCCTAGAGTGATACAAATCCATTGAAAAAAGGGAATATTTGGGCATTTTCTATGGCAGAGGATTTGAAGCTATATGCACAACCTTACATGGAGGAGTAATAGATGGTTTAGAAGTGGATTTTGAGATTTGTGGCCATCCTTTAGTGAAATAAAATCTAGTAGCAGGCATGATCTCCATCTGATTCCAAGAAATGGGAAAGGAAGAACATAGGATAAAGAGAGTGAAAATGCAAGTGCATAGCAAGAAGGAATGGGAGGTATAGTTGTGGATTTTAACCCCTGATATGGTTAGGCATTTGTGTGAAATCAAGGACCCAATACAAATAGATAAAGCATTAAAAGGAATGATCCATGTTATTAGTCTCGGTCATGAGGTCGTGGTTCATTCGACGCTTGGTCTTGTCATGCAGTCGATACCCAACAATCCCAAGCAAGACATAAAAGTGCAAGTAAGCCCTCCCCAATACACAAAAAAAAAATGATAAGTAAAAAAAACTTTATATTTTCCATATAAAATTGAGGAATATCCTAAAGCACGAAACAAATCTATATATATAACTTCAAATAAAACGTCTACAACATAAAAATAGAAATAATTTTTTTTAAAAGACCATGATCCAAAATATTTCAAGACATCTCTCATACCAAATAAAAATAAATCCTTTATAAAATTCATAAACCTAAACATTTTAATTATAATTTACCAAATAACTTACACATATATATATATATATATATATAATTACCTCTTATAATTGGATTTCATAATTATTTGCTAAAGCTTTCAAACCTACGAAATACATGTGGGAAGTAATAAAGTTGATCATACAAAATTTCCAAATCCTTCCACTCAATAAAGGGCCAAAAAAAGGTTCTGGGCCCTTATGTTACAGACAAGTTGACAACGATAGGGCGTCATCGAAAAGTAATCAAACCAAATTGGAGGAGTCTCGGTCCGCCAGATAATGCCAAAACTGACCAGATGTATCCACAATCGCTTGATGCAGGATTTGATTTTTTTTTTTTAATGGTAATAGGCTATAGATTAGGCATTATCTCTCATGGTTCGGGGTAGGCAATATAATTACAAATTTGACCTTTCGCTATTTAACAAACCATTCTTCACAAAAATCCTTCTCTTCGCTCTGATACCAGATAATGAATCTGGTTTAGATTAGCATATAGAAAAGGAGCCGAACACTAATGATTGTTCACTCAATAATATATCTTTGCTATTGTTTTCATGTATAAAACCATACGAAAAATTACATATATATAGGAAAGTTTTTTCCTAGATGATATCTCCACCGAAATCTCCAAAACAAACTCAGACTAACAACTCATTAAAAATGAATATATTGTTATGAACAATATGTTTGATCAATTAATAAATCTAATTATAAAATATTAACGTATTATTGTTTTACCAGATAATAATTATGTTATACATTAATAATGTGAACACGTTTTACTCTAACATAATGTTAGGTAAATTGGAAGGAAGAAAAATTATGTCAATTAATTTAATGTTCTAAGAATATGTATATTTCTCATAAGAGCATTTGAGAGAAGATTGATAATGGATAACTTACGCATCCTTAATGTTGGAATAGCCAGATATGTATGGATTATCAAGAGGATAACCACAATCATAGTTAACAGTATTAATATTTATATTAAGGTATTCAAATACTATATCTCTAAAGGATAAATGGGATGTGAGATTTTGGGGAATGACAACAAAAGTAGGAATCTCATCAATTGGCTTTTTGTGAAATTGAGGTCACAAGGTGGGAGGCAACTCAACTATGATATTAGAGGGGAGATATGATGTTCAATATTTATACTGGTCTTATTAGGGTCATCATCATTAAAATATAAGAGGATAGGTGGGATATTTCCCACAAGTTGAGGATAACCACATAACCTCTATTTGAGTTGACAAGATAGATAAAACACTGGTACTCAAAAAAAGGAATATTGGGAAAGGGATAAAGAGTTTGTATTTAATGAAACTAAGTAGTTGAAATTGTTCAAAATTTTAGTGGTTAGTCTCATATTGAATCTTTGAGATAACACCCTTATGAGTAAATTTGATACATTGACATGTGAAAGAGGACACTAACTTCATGCGATGAGTGAAGGGGTAGCCAAGTAAGATGTTGTATGATAAAATAAATTTGAAAATCATAACCTTAATTCTAACCATGATATACATTACTATGATAGGGATCCAAACACATCATAATCAAGGCATTTTTTTCCATTTCCTTGGCATGTGATTTCAGTAGACTTAAGATTACATTCCAATTATCCTAGCATTTTAATTAATTTTAAGGATGTGATGCAGGTACCAAAAACTTCATCCATCAAGTCTTGTTTAACTTTAATATCACCAACTTAAACACTAATAAAATATTGGAGGATCATCTGAATGAAGTAAAATTCTGTCAAGGATTATAGAGGTTATAATAAATTTTAATGAAATAGAGGCATCCATAGTTTGACCAACATGAATGGACATCTCTTCACATTATTGTAAAATACTTTCCTTGGAACAGGGCAAAGAATATACTTTCCCCATAGGTGGTGGTAGAATAATGTTCATGTTAAATAAGAGTTTCATAAGTTTATTTTTATGACGTGGGAAAGTCCTCATGAGCTAAAGGAATGGGATTTTACAGGGTAAATTAGAAAGTTGTTTGATGGCCAATATGGGCTGGACAAGACTATAAAAGAAATGGATTAATTTTAAAAGAAGCAATTTTGGACTAAATATAATAAGGAATAATGTGTATGGTCTCAACACCACTAGTACAGTTGAGACAGGTTGATCCAATGCTATCAGCCTAGCCAGTGTAGTTGGTGGCACATGAAAAATTCTAAATCAGGTAGAAAATGTAATGCAGTATCTTTTGTTGTATTTTTCTCTTTTTACCTTTGAAAGATTGTTGATCGCATCTTTTTAGAGTTGATTGTTTGTGGAAGGAATATGTTTGTTTTGTGATTCTTTTTGGTTTGTAGTTTCGGAATTTAAAATATTGTGTTCAAATATTTTTAATATTTTATTTATTTTGAATTTAATATATTTATTTAAAATTTATTTTTATGATTTTAAAAAATATATATTTAAAAAATTATTTTTATAATAATTAGTAGGGTTAATTTTCAGTAATATATAAATTCAATATATTATTAATTTTATATTAATAGGAATATTGTTACAATACAAATAATTATCCTACTAATATAATGATGGATTAGTTACAAGATGAGTATACTTATTTGTTCAACGTTTTTCCTTTATCCCTTTTTTCTTTATAGTTTCATTTTTGTTTGATCATTTTCTCTCCTTTATGACTTCATAATTCCTCTAATACATATCTTGTTATCTCAAGAATCGAAATCATCATTCATTCTGTAACATGAATAAATAAATCTAATTCAAATTTGCATCACATAAATCAAGGTTAATTGTTAAAATAATTTCATATAATAATGACAAAGAGGGGTTTAGAAAAATCTTTTATTTTCACTTGCTTGCTCTATCCTCCCCTCTATTCTAGATAGCTTTATCTTTGCTCCACCTTCTGCACTCTCTTTTGTGATTTCATAATATCTTTAATACAAACTTTACTATTTTGAAAATCAAAAACCTCATTCATTCATTCAGTAGTATGAATAAATTGATCTAAATCAAAATTGCATCACATTAATTTTATTGTAATAACAATAAAGAGAGGAATTTAGAAAAATATTTAATTTTTACTAGTTTGCTTGGCCTTGTAGCTTCATCCTTGTTCAACCCCCTGCTCTTTCTTTTGTGGTTTCATACCTCTAATATATATCTTACCATCTTGAGAATCAGAATTCTTTTTCATTCATTCACTTTGTACCAGGAATAAATGGATTATAATTAAATTTGCATTACATAAAATTAAGCTTAAAAATTTGGTGAGGAGAAATTGATCATGTTTCATCGATATATTCAATAATGAATCCGAAATCTCATATCAATTTATCATTGTATAACAATACCAAAAACTTTTTTTTAAAAAAAAAATTAAAGATAAAAAGATACTAAATACTAATAATTTACAAACTTAAAGTATATATTTTTTTATTCTCTTTTTTATTTTGTAGAAAAAATATTATCACATTTAAAAATCTACACAACAATTTTACTTTTCATAAAATACTAACACCCATTGAAAATATTTTGTAATGCAACACCATAAAACCATGGCTCTTATTATTTCCCTCATCAGGGACGTCAGGATCATCCATATAAATACTTCTTAGCCCAACTAGGTCTGTCCACGTGCTTGGGAATAATATATGTAGATAGATACTGCTATTATTGCAAAGCCTAGATTCTCATATGGTTGCATTTACATTGTCAACTGAGTAAAAAACATCACAATAAGTATCATTAACAGTTGTTTGTAATTTAACCATTGGCTATATATTGTCAGTGATCGTTCATTAGAAAAAGAAATAGAATTTTTTAAGGATTATGTTTCTAGCTATTTTGATATTATAGTTTGAAGTTGTTTAATTAGAAATAGAAATAAAATATTTTCCATAATTAGTATTTTTGTACCATTATTCGTACCAAAATAGAAATGGAATCTTTTGAAGTCCCTCCCAAAAAAACGAATGTTATATTTTGAGATTGTTCATTTTTATTAAATGTTTATTAGAAATAAAAATAGAAATCCCAAATATTTTAACTATAATTTATAACCAAAAAATGAATGTTATATTTTGAGATTGTTAATTTTTATTAAATGTTTATTAGAAATAAAAATAGAAATCCCAAATATTTTAACTATAATTTATAAAATAATTTAAAATATATAAAATTACTTTGAATATATATATATATATATATATATATATATATATATATATATATATATATATATATATATAAATAATTTCTTACGATTTCATTTCATAATTATCTCTTAAAGATTTTAAAGATATGAAATATGTGTAGAAAGTAATAAAATTGATCTTACAAAAAATTTCAAATTTTTCTATTCAATAAAGAAAAAAATATATACCAGGGATTTGTATTACAAACAAGTTGACAATAAAGTACAAGGATAGAGTGTCATAGTAAGCTAATCCTCATTTAAACATTTGCCCTACCTTGATTGTTCTAGAAAATTCTAGATAAAATAGAAAATATAATGTAATTTTTTTCATTGTTCTTTTTTAAGTTGGTTGATTATGGAATGAGTATGTTTGTTTAGCAAATTTTTTTTCAAGTTTGTTATTTTATAATTCTCAAAATTGTATTTAAATGTTTTAATTATATATTTTACTATTTTAAGTTGAGTATGCTTTATAAAATTTATTTTTATGATTTTAAAATTTTCATTCATTTAAAAAACTATTCTCATAAAGTTTAATTTTCAATAATATGAGTTAAAGTATTATAGTGTATCTTACTTTTTAACATAAATAGGTCACACACTTCTAATCTTTAATTAAAATATCATAAATTTAAATCATTGATATTAATCAAACATATATATTTTAGATTATATAAACAAAAATGAAGTGTATATAATTTTCTAATTTAAAAAAAAAAATATTAACCCAAGGATGAAACCCCTTGAAGATTTATAGTTTATTATTTGAAATATGAAACTAAGAATACAATTTCATTTTATTATTTAAATTTTTTAATTCAAGTGCAAAGTCTATAAATATAAAATATTATCTTAAAGATAATTTTATGGAATCCAAACTATCATATAATAGTTTGATTAGGAATATTATAGTGGTATTAGAGCTTTCGATCATCCCAGCTTGTGGAACAAATAACATATACAAGATAATAATAAGAATGTTATGTATTACAAAAGGAGAAATAAAACTAAGGAGACAAGCCAACTAAAAGGAGAAATAGAAGATTATAGAGATGTTGAGAGGGTAGATAAACTTATCCAAGGTCAAGAATAATTGGAAAATACAATGGAACAAATAGCCCTTACCATGAAAATGATGATGAATTCTAATTCACAAAAGTAGAAATTAGTCTGTCCATCTCTGAGCTCAAATGTAAAATAAACACCACATCATCACATTGACATTGCTAAGCAACATTCATTTCAAGAGAAGAACCAAATGAAATTTTTAAAAATCATTTAATGATGAGCTTATAACTTGCTTCGAAGCATATCAATCACTTTTGGAGGGAATCCAAATGGGAATTACCGTAAAAACTTATATGGAAGTGAAAAAAAAAAAGGAGGTTTATCTTGGATGGAATATAAACCACAAAATAGACAAAGGGATATGAAAACTGCATTAGGAAAATTGTCACTATCACTTTTTTATGGTACAAACTAATCTATAGCTAGGACATGGAAACAAAAGTTGGACACATATATTTTGTTACATCCAATGATGGAAGAGGAAGCCATAAAATTTTTGACTCTCCATCTAAAAGGTATATCCCATGAATAGTGGTTCCATAGATGGGTCACCCAAGGACATAGCCATATCAATTCATATGATGATTTTGTCAAATTATTGATTGAAATGTTTGATAGGGCAGATCCTAAAGTCCATTTTAGGGAATTAACACTATTAAAACAAAATAATAGTGTGGATGAATACATGGTAGAATTTCAAAGATTAACATTAATGGTTTCTTACATGTTTGAAAAAATACTCATATTATTATTCATGGAAGAATTAATGAAACCTTTGAGAGGCTTGTTCTAATATCAATTAATGAATCCAAATATTAACAAGACAAATAAAAATCCAATAAGACAAGATACTAAAAAATAACTAGTATTGATTCCTATTGAATGATTCAAGTAATTATAAACCATGCATAATAATCCTCAACTTGGAATTGGATTTGATATGCAAAATTCAAAACTTTAAAAATAAATAAAACTTGCTCTGCTATTTTTACCGGCTGCTATTTTTAGCAACTTTCGTATGCAAGTCTGTGCATCTCTAAAAATCTCTTAAAATAAACTAAATAATAAAATTAACCTATTAGATGGAATTTCAGCTAAAGTTTTAGTCTGGTTACAAAAATAAATAAGTTATAAATTTAGGAAATAACTTAAAAATAAAATTAAACTAGAATTTTAGACCCTCAAATGGCCATGTATGGTCTCCAAAAAATATTGAAAATATCCCATAACCAAAAGTGTGAATTATGGTCGCATTTAAATTTTTCATCCAGTTATTTTAGCTTGAATATGGGCAAAAATAAAACTACGAATCAAAAGTTGTATCCTTCATAAGTTTGACTTCTTTTTTTACATCATTCTCCTTTGGTTGAAAATAACTTAGTTCCCATGAGTTGCTTTGATTGTACTATTGCCATTTCTTCTTATCAATCTTATTTAGCACCCATTATATAATCCATCTGTTGTCTTATTATTGTAATCCTTCCCACTATACTAAATACCTATTATAAATTCATTGCCTTATGTTTACTATCTTCTTACCCAAAACCTGCATTATCTTTTCTTTCTTCTTCTTTGGCACATGTTGATTCCAATCTCCTTCTTCATTTTATTCATCGTCACCATATTTTCTATGGAAATCATATAATTCTAAAATATTAAATACTTGAGAGATATCAAAATTTTGTGGCAAACTCACCTCATAGGCTTTGTCATTGATTTTCTTCATAATTTTGCATGGCCCAATTTTCTTGTACTTCAACTTGTTATATGTGCCTTTCAAAAATCTCTCTTTCTCAAGTAAATCATCACTAAATCTCCTTGTTAAAATTTTTTTGACCTTCTTATGACATATGTTGCCACTTTATATTTATCATTACTTTTTTTCAACTTTCTTCTTACTTCATCTTGTAATTATTGTATATGTTCTGTAAATGCTTCTACATAATCACTAACTTGTTTTGCAATTGGTATGTTAGAGGTAAAATCATTTAGAGGGGCAGGGGTGAATTAGTGATGCAAGATAATGCAATTAAATTCTCAACTCTTAAACATGCAGCATACAAAAACTTGATCAAACAACATAAACATTAAATCACATACATTTAGAGAATACATAACAACATATATCACATGAAGACATCATATACATTAGAAACCCTCTTGGGGGATAAAACTCACTGAACCTTACAAGATGGACTACAATCCATAGTAACAAGATATGACATTTAGAATAGCACCAGTTGATCAAGGAACACCCATCCCTTAGTTTAGTGAGACACCAATTCCATAAGGAGATACTACCCCTGTCTAGTTGAGCATCCACAAAAACTAGACCTTTAACAAGATTTACATTTTAAGGAAGAACTAACCCCATAATTAACTAAGCACACACTCAGCTACCTCAATAAATCACCTTGAAAACTTGTTTCCACTCTTTAATTAATGATGATCACCTTTATCTACACTCTTCACCTCTAATTTCTCTAATGCTACCTCTATGGTTAACTTGCTCAAACTGCCTCTTCCATGATCATTACGTCCAATGACCTATGTGTCCTCCTATATCAACTTGATTAGATAAACATGTCTAATATTTCTCACACTCTAATATTCCTAATTCACATTTAATTTATCTTTCAAACATTCACTTCTTTGTTTGAATTTGTACATCCACAACTAGCTCAATTAGTCTAATTATGCCTTGTATTTATACCACTCTCTTCCATCTTGATTAGCCAATATGATTTTCATATTTGAACCAAATTTAACATGGGTTAATACATGTTACATGTTAGAACCACACTCTTCATATGTTATTCATTACCTCATTAATCCCAAACCACCATTAGGTCTTGGTGAGACCTAAAATAATTAGGCCTTCATACTTACACATTACATGTGAGACTACTTGGAATGCCTTCATCATTTACCAATGATTTTAACACATCAAAGCTATTTATATTGTCCCCTTTATTACTCCAAAATGGTTTCATGATACCTGTAACACGAAATCAACACTCAAACCTACCAATTAGGTCTCTTTGCTCTTCAAATCTTTAATTATAGAAAACATAGTCTCAAACTTCTAAAGAAAACACTCAATTATTTAATATATCCATATGATTAGATCATATGGGTGAATTATTCAAGACATATTTAATACCTCCATATTATTTAGACACTTCAACACAAGTTCTAATCACTTAAATCAACTCTCACAAAATGACCACTCAAATTAGTCATACATAGTCAAAATATAGTTATACTATTTTTAATCTCCATATATGATTAGGGGAAAAATATGACAACAAATTCCTTATTATAATTCTCAAAGACTTATAGAGAATCTACATACTCATTCTATTCTTCAAGTATGCTCAAAACACCTTCAATTCACACCTACAATATGGTCACTCAATCTACTAGTGCATTCAACAAACATAGTCAACTTCTAAAGCAATTGTTCACATTGAATATGGATTTTTCAGACATAAAAAATATACATATATACTTTTAATGGATTATAAAACACTCTAAAATAATTATATCATCTTAAAACGTTAAAATACTATTAATAAAAATTCAATTATCCTTCTCAGGTCATATGCAGAACATGTTCAAGGACCTTGTCAAATTTTGAGCTCCATATCTTTGAATGTAATAAAACTCAAACCTTATAAATATATTCTATGGATACACCTTGAAGTTATTTACAACTTTAAATTTTACGTCACCTTCAAATTCATCTTAGATCAAAAGTTATGATCAAAATATTGATCTCTAATTTTTATTTTGTTAAAGTCAAATACCAATGGTCACTATGTAAATATTAAAAATTAGAAACTTTGATCTCATGTAATACTCCTTAAAAACTTTGAGAAAATACACACCATTTATATCCGTATTTATCTTTCAATGCTCACTATTGATCTTTGATCATATCTCCCATAATTGTGCCATTTGGTAGCTCTACATGTCTTCTACACATATAACTCGTTGACTTGACCTGCACTATCAATCTCTATCCATATGAACACCTTTGAACCATTGATCTTATATCAAATTAAAAATATTGAGAGACATGTCACAATCTCATTTACCTTTAGTGATTTGACTTCATGTGCACTATTAGATCAAAATCTAGATGATGAACACTCATCATTAGATCTGTTGACTAGTGACCTCAGAGTTCAATGTAGTTAAAATTGACAGTCTCTGGTGAATCAAAGTCTACAAGAGAAACTTTCAAGGTTTATAACTTCATCTATAAAAAAATTGAAGAGTCTAAATCTTTAGGGTACCTTCTTGGTACTATGGATAACATCTCCATGCAAACCTTTGACCACTTTTGACTCTATGAGTACTTGTAATAAATACACAAAATTGTTGGGTCATTCATATATATATGATGTACAGTGGTGGTGTGGTTTATCTTAAGCTAAAATATGCATGTTTCTCATTCCGAAAGATCAAATGACACACCAGAACTTCATCAAGATATTTATGGATGCCTTACAACCTATTATTTTTCCGTATTGATCTACACATATGCCATATATTCTCCAAGCTATCAATTTGATCACTTTTTCATTAATGGACTATGAATCTCATGCTCTCTTTGACATTAATAATAACCTAACATCAAATACCATGCTCAATATGGCAACTTTACCAAATATAAAACACTCATATGATTTATCCCATAAATAATCTAAAATGTTAATTTACCTATTGATCTATTCACTAAACTATTATATGTAAACTTAGCTTTTGGTAAAGACAAGTCTCATTACTTGTTATTCTCTCCAACTATATATTTCAATAAATTTTTGAAGCTCTTATTTTCAATTTCTATCTGTCTATTTATTTGGGGATGGTATATACTACTAAATTATAGCTTAGTCTCCATATTTTCCCATAAAGTCCTCCAAAAATGACTTAAAATTTTTGTGTCACTGTCTAAAGTAATGGTTTCTAGAACACCATGCAATCTCAAATATTCTTAAAAAATAGTTCTACAAATCTAGTGGCATAATTGGTTTTCTTACATGCAATAAAATGAACTATCATATAAAATATATTTGTAACAACAAAAATTGAATCATTACCACTTTATGTGTTTGGTAATCCCAATACAAAATCCATACTCAAATTTGTCCATGGTCCTCTTGGAACTGATAATGACATGTATAACCCAGTATTTTATGCATGTACTTTAGAAACCTAACATATCTTGCACTTTGAAACATATCTTTTCACATATATCTTCATCTTTATCCATAAATAATTATTCTCCACCAAAGCAATTGTCTTTGTCTTACCAAAATGTCTAGCTAAACCACCATTATAAAACCTATCTATAACAACAAAAAATGAAGCATTACCTCTCTTTGTGTTTGGTAATCCCAACACAAAATCCATACTCAAATTTATCTATGGTCCTCTTGGAATTGTTAATGACATATCTAACCCTATATTCTATGCATGTCCTTTAGACACCTAACATATCTTACACCTTGAAACATATCTTATCACATTTATCTTCATCTTTAGCCAAAAATACATGTCCTCTATCAAAGCTATTGTTTTTATCTTACCAAAATGTCTAGCCAAACCACCACTATGCAATTCTCTTATAATATTCATTTTTAGAGACCCAATTAGAACACATAATTATTTCCCTTTGAAGAGATAACCATCCTGCATAATATACTCTTTATAAACATTACTTGTATCACATATCAATGGATTACTGCATTGCTCAAAATATTAGTTATTAACCCCACTCACCTACTAAAAAATCCATCAACACTTCAAGAAGAAATTAAGAACACCCTAGATTTGGAAGATTCAACTTTAAAAAGTAAAAATATGCCACCCATCCAACCTAGGGAAATTGGAAGTGGTCCACCAAAAAATTAATCTTATGAGCAAAAGAGACCAATACAAATAAGTGGATCTCATCCTTGTGAGACACCAAGGTCAAATAAGGAAGAAATTAAGGAGGAAAAAAATATGTTTTACTTGTAAAGACCTATGGACTCTAAGCCATCATTACTTCGGCAAAGTGAAATTTTACTACATCAAGGTTGGCCTAAAAAGTCATACAAAAGAAGAAGAAATAAAATTAAACAATCGAAACCAATCACAAATAATGGTAGAAGAGACGATAGAAGGAACATTTTCCACTCTCTCAAGAGCACCTTGATATCATCCATTCTAGGTAAGAGGAACATTATGAGGTCAAAGAATTATATTCTTAGTTGATAGTGGGGCTACCCATAATTTTATTGATGAAATTCTGGCTAAGAAAAATTAGTTTAAAAATAAAATAATTCAAGTCATTTATGGTAACAGTTGTTGATGGATTTACTCTTCCATATACAAAGAGATGTAGTAGTGGCAAGTGAAACGGGATCAACCTAAACCATTAAAATGGGGTTATGTAAGAGAAATCTAAGCATCATGTTGATAGTCAAAGTGGTAGAATACTATACCATAGATGGTGAGAGTCTAATAGTCAAAAGTATCATTGAATAGTGACAACTTACGCTTGAACCCAAGTAACATGGGGCATGTGTAATCCCTTGTGAATCATCAAGGATCACTTTTAAAATATAATTACTCTTTGGGGTCTTCCTAAATATCTACTAGTTTAGTTAAATATATTATGTGTTCTCCTAATGGATAAATTATCTTTGGAGGATAAACAATTCATTTTTGGGATCTTTGTGTTCCCTGGTTATTTCATAATTAAATCTAATTTTGGGAAGAAATGAAATAAATGATGACTTCTATGTAGTTAATGTTGAAATATATTTGGTCTTAGGAGTTCAATGGTTGTATTTGATGGGTGAGTTTACCCAAAACTATCAGATAATGGAAATTAAGTTTAAATCAGATAAAAGTAAATAGTTTTAAAAGGCATGGACAATGGTATCCCTCAAATAGTAATGGAAAAGATAATGGAAAGGACATTCAATAAGGGGCATGTAGCATGGGTGGTATAATGTTTGATTAGCACCATACAATAAGAACATGAAACACATCATAATGATATTCAACCTATCATTGTGAGGCATGCCAAGGTATTTAATAACCTACCACTCAAATTACCCCCAATAAGAGGCTTCCAACATATCATTGAGTATGAACCTAGAAAAAATTCATTAATAACTAACCCTTACCAACATCCAAAGATTTGTAAGGATGATATTGAAAAAGAAATAAGATAACTTTTAGAGATGGAGCACATTAGGCCAAGTGCTAATCCATTTGCTTCTTCAGTTGTGTTGGTCAAATAGAGATGAGTGGGTTAATGCAATCTTAAAATTAAAAAAGAAGATGAACATTATAAAGTACTGGAGGACCTCATTCTTTACAAATATAGAATATTCTTGGTGGCTAGTTGTAAAATTCAGTGTAAGACTTGAAAGGCCATACATAATGATCCATTAAAGAGTCATCTTGGTTTAGTAAAGACATAAGAACAATTAATGGATTATTTTGTTTGGAAAAGACTTAAAATCAAAGTCCTTAACTACATTCGATAATGTCCCACTATTTAGAAAAATAAAATAGAATATTAATTTCCTACCTAGTTATTTTAACCTTTGCCCATTCCTAATAAAAAATGGGAAAACATCTCTATGGATTTCATTTCGAGACCACCCATGGTCCAAGTACAAAGCAACCTTTATGTAGTTGTGGACCAATTAACAAAATACTTTCATTTATTTCCATGACCTAATAAGTATGTTCGTTTTATGATAGTTGGAATATTTTTTAAAGAGGTTTTTAGGATTCATGGACTACCAAAGAATATAGTTAATGATAGGGACACTAGGTTCATGAGTGTTTTTAGGAAATAAAATTTATAATTGGTAGGTACTAAGTTAACCCCATGTAAAATTTATCATCCTCATTTGGATGGTCAAACATAATCTGTAAATAAATGGATTGAGTGGTACTTAAGGAATTATATAACTGGACAACAAAATTCTTGGGTCAAATGGTTATATTTAGGATAATTTTTCTTCAATATTTCTCATCACATATATTTGGGAATGTCACCTTTCAAGGCATTGTGTGGCTATGAAGTTAAAGCATTTGTAGACTTGGTCACTCCAGATAGTAGGGTTCTTGGATCCAAGGATCTAATACAACCACATCAAAGCATCCTAATAAGTCTCAAGGATAATTTTCAGCACACCCAAAATCATCAAAAGTTGCATATGGATCAGCATAACATATAATGGAATTTTGAAGTTGTAAATATGGGGTATTTAAGGTTATAACCTTATAGAAAATATTCTTTTAAACAAAGTGGTGCTGAAAAACTCAAGCCTCAAATTTGTGGACCATACTAGATTATAAGAAGAGTGGGAGAGGTAGCATATGAATTGGATTTACTAGGTCACAACTACATACATAATTTATTCCATGTGTCTTAACTAAAATGAGAACTTGGACAACATATTTTTCCTTCCATGGAATTACCCCTATTATTGAGGAAGGTAAATGGATTCTAGTACTAGAGACTATTCTTGATACTTGTAAAATTAAGTTAAGAAATAGAAGAATCAAAGAATATTTATTTGATTGGAAATTTTTTTCCAATATAATATGCCATGTGGGAAGCCATAGTAATTATTGAACATCATAATTTATAATATCTCAAGGATAAGAAACTTAAGGAAGGGAGGTCTGTAATATCCTCAAACACAACTCAGCCCTTGAATTAAAAACCAACAATAAGGAAATCATGACACTTAAGGAAAATTAAAAAAGAAGAGATCATCCCATTTAAAGAGGAGTTCCACACTTAATTAACATAATCAACACTAGTTAATTAAATTATAAACAACATTAATTAGAAGGAAAGTTGCCACCCTTGGAGGAGACATATATTTTGATGGAAGACTATGAAGGTATTAATGATTAGTAATTGGTAGGAAGCGAATCATCAATCATGGATTCAAATTTATAACCATGTACAAGAATTGACTTTACCATTGATTTTAAGGACAAAACCCCTTAATTGTATAACTAGATTTTGAGGATGGAAACCTTTGTGATCTCACTAATCCAAGGATGAAAACCTTTGAGGATTTATATTTTATTATTTGAAATCTTAAACTTTGAATACTATTTCATTTTATTATTTAAAATTATTAATTCAAGTGCAATGTCTATATTTATAAAATATTATTTAAAAAATAATTCAAGGGAATCCAAATTATCGTATAATATTTTGATTAGGAATATTACATAGAAGTACTCATAGACACTTTAAAGTACCAAGAGATGCCTATATATATGTATATATATATATATATATATATATATATATATATATATATATATATATATATATATATATATATATATATATATATGTGTATATATATATATATGTATATATATATATATATATGTATGTATATATATATATATATATATATGTATGTATATATATATATATATGTATGTATATATATATATATATATATATATATATATATATATATGTATATATATATATATATATATATATATGTATATATATATATATATATATATATATGCATCTACCCTAATTAATATTTTATAGATACTTCGAAATATATTTAAACATATGGAGCTACATGGAGCTAAATGGAGCTACCTAGACATACCTAGATGTACATGTAACAATGTTAAATAACTACATAGTGTGTCATTTTATTAAAGAATTGGATGTTATTTGAATATTTGTTGATCATTTTATAGAACTAGTTAATAAATTTATGAATTAGTGCCAATCATTGATGTTAGGGATTTGATCATATTAAAGAGTGCATAAATTATGAACCCATGATATAGTGTGGGTCATTGATTTGAAAGGGGTGAATGTTAACCATTGAATTTGTGTGAAAACATTTAATTGAGAGTTATCCGTTATGTCTTAAATATTTTAATGAGTGAGCATATTTTAAAATTTTCTTTAATATAAAAAATGATTATCTTATGGTCTAACAAATGAATAATGGCCTTTAAACTTGATAATGAATCAACATGAGTTGTTGTTGAATCTATAGAGACATAATTTTAGTACAATCAATGTTATCACAATGCATTTTACATGTTTCATGCACTTGGTTCATGTGCATAGGTATGGATATTTTTTAGTACAATTTCCCCTAATGATTGTCCTTGTATTTTCTTCTATTAACTTAAGGTTTCCTTAAAATTTTGATTTTTTGTTGCTTTGGGTCAATTAAAATACCTTCATTAAATTTGGAATGACTAAAAACCTATATATAGACTATTTATGCTCCTTAGTAAGACCTCAGATGCTCTTGGAATATCTAAAACATTTTTTAGGGTTTTTACTTGACCATATCTATGGGTTCCATGATTATGGTTGACCATATTCATGGGTGATTTTGGTCTATTTTTTAGTTACTTTATGCTTCATGTTGGTTTATTGTGCATTGATTGTCAGTTTTAAGTATTTCCTATGGTCATTTTATATACGAATGTGCCCTTATAAATCCTATATATTATTTGACCAAATATTTGTACAAGGGAAATTAACCTAATTCATAATAAGTTAAATAACATGCATTAAATAGATCTAACATTCATACATCTAAATCATTAATCAACCTTGTAAAATGTAATGAAAATTAAAAAAAGGAACATGCAATTAACTAAGACAATAAACAGTAATGAAATGATAAAGAGGGTTGAAATATGACACATCTAGGTTTTGAACTATGGAAATAAATTGGGAAAGTGCAACTTACTAGGTAGGTCTATGTCAAATTTTCCTATAAAATTATAAAAAGAAGGATTTGATGCTTCACCTATAACCATAATAGGGAATATTTGATAGGGAATCACATACATCAGATATGTAACAACCATATATGTCCTCAACTATAAAAGTTTTACTCATCTATTATAGATTATGGATTTTTATATGCAAGTGCATTCTCAAATGATATATAATGTTGTGAAACTATAATATATAAATACTCAACATAGTATTTTGTTTTGAATTATTTTCACTACTTGATGTAACCCTTTGAAAATGGTTTCAAGACAAATGTGTGAAAATTTACCTAGCTTGAGCTATCCCTTGAAGAGTTACATCTACATATCCCACATGCTTGTAATCAAATTCAATGTAGTTTTATTGTGAATGCGAGTGTATTTTTGAATAAGGGTTTTATATAGTCTCTCCTAGTGAAGCGAAATACAAAATATGTGAACATAAATACCTAAACCCTCCTTTTTTACAATTTGATGATTTTAAAATGCTTGGATAATATTGAAGTATCAAGGTGATGGCTCCATCACAAGTGTAGAGATATATTTGATCATTGAAGGCTTTAACTATAATAATTTACAAATATTAATTGTTCATTTAATATTTGAATATTAAATATTTATCATTTGACTATGGAGTTATTTGGTTGTATAGGGCTCTCAAGGACATGACACATGAAGGCCTACCTTGGAATATTATAACAAGCTAAAGTCAAAATGGATGAAATAAAAGAATGACAGGAAGGACACACAAAAACAAAAATTATATATTTTATGGGTTACCAAATGTACTTATGATAGATTCAACAAAGTATCGAAGTCTACCCAAGAGAAATAGGTGTCCATAATGAAGACAAGAATTTTAGAAAATGAATGGGTAAGAGTAAAAACCTGAAAATAAAAAAATCTAATGGAATGTTAAAGACATCTAGAGCGCTCAAAGGAAAAAAATCTAGTGTGGGATAGATAATGTAAAAAATTAGTCAAATATTAATAATTTGACCAATTATAATAAAACTAATAAAATAGATCATGGAAAAGAGTATTGTACCAAATTATGTGTCTACATGATGCCCCTACTTTGATGTGGATATGTGATGTGAATGGTTGTGTGTGTCAAAGTAAAACAATAATAGATTGAAACATGTACCATAACATACTTGGGGAAGGATGGACGAATCAAATGATACATGTAATGAACTCCACCCATATGCATTATCATATCTTATAAATTATAAAATATTCAGAAGAATTAGCCAATTAAAAATAAGTTATCATTGTCATATTATGTCATAATGAATATAAAAATGTAAATAAAACTAAAAGGGAATCTATGATCATATGAATTATTATACCTAAGGGTACATGGACCATGTTTTTATGATAAAATAACATCTTCTCACACTATTCCAGTGATTATAATTTTTATATTAAGTCTTGATAACTCAATTTTTCTTCTTGATCATATAAGCCAATACATGGCATTTAATGATAATTTAACATTCATTTCGATCAATTCATCTCATATCTCTTGCTATTTTTTTTAGTTCTAATCAATTACAATCAATTCCTATCATTATTTAAAAATATTAGCATATATTCCTCCATTTTGAGGTGAGGGATTATAAAACTTGTTCATGTAATCACTCATCTCAAAATAAATTGTTATATGCATAACATGTCATTACATAATATAGTTATAGCTTGCTGAAGTCCTTGAAAAATAGTGAAAAACACATGTATTTAACCATCATAAAATATTATCATGTATTTCTCAATAGTAAGATGTGCATTCTCATATGAGGATGATATAAATAGGTTTACAAAGAATGCCCCAATGACTTTTACATATTTATAATTGACATATTTATTAATTATCTTAAGGAGATATGCAAGGGTATAATTCTCAAAAATTAAAAAATAAGATAAGGACTAATAATATTCCCCTAGGCCAATTAGTTAAATCAATGAAGCACACAAAAAATAGTAGTATGCCTCAATAGATGCATGGTAGAAACCATATAAATGTAGGTACTAAGCATAATAACTTCAAAAATAGTAATGTGCATGAGCTATGGACCATGGGATGAACATAATATATCATAAAAATCACACAAAGTTATGTAGTTACATATATAAAATCACCATACAAGGACATATGACCAAAAGATATGATGACATGACATGAAATAACATGACAAATAGAGGATCCTATGAGGAAAAGGACTAGATAAGACATCGACAAAAAACACACTCAATCATGCATAAGTTTATACATGCAATAAATAGAACAACCATAAGCACACACACACATAATATAATTGTGTGACAGTTTAAAAGTAACCACATGATACACATGTAACACACAAGATGTGGGGATTAATAATATACAATGTAATCAAAATAAGTATCTCTATACAATAGATGGAAAGCTATAAATATATTACCATAAAATATTTTGTAGAGGGATGCCCATGAGGCAAGGCTTACCACCAATGTGATAATTCCCCTAGGGTGTGGGCATGAAATTAGCCATGTAATTTATGAAAATCCTTAACCATATGAACTACGTATATCATGCATCATAAAAACTTAAACTACACCATGAGAAACATGCATGACATGTTTATAAAAATCCTATAATCATAATATGTATAAATTGATAAAGATAAAGGAAAATAGGTGTTTTATTTTTATGTTTTATAATGTTTTTGATTTTTATACTATTCTAACAAGTAGTTATATTTTTAAAAAATAAGTCCAAGGGGCTTACACAAGAATAACTGAAAAATTCAATTAATCCAAACATAATCCAAGGGACACAATCAATAAATAAATTCATAAAGCCATGAAAAGTGGTGAAAAATTAAAAAAAATGGAAATAGGGAGGCCAAAGCATGTAAAATAATAAAAATATGACGATGAAGATTAGAAACAACATATAACTTTTGGTAAAAGTGCATAGTAGGATAAAATGTCTCAATATATATGTCGTGATCAATGAGAAATATACACAAGTGTTTGGAATGAGATCAAAAATAATTGGGAAAGGGCCAACACAACATAGCAATCACCAAAAACCAAGTGGTGAGAATAATGTATAAGAAAAATAGAAGGCAAGTGCCAAGGTGCCAAACATAGAAGAAATAGAAGGCATGCAATCAACTTAGTGGAGGAAAAAATATGATATACATATATAATTAAAAAAACTATGCCTTGTAAGAAATTATAGTACAATAATGATATTTCAAAGAAGTGTGAGAGATATAATATCATAGCTAATTGATGACATTATCTATAAAGTGAAACTCTAGACTAGGGGACTCAAATGCCTCACTTGAATTATTAGATAAATAGTCCATAAATGTGTAATAAATGACATCATCATCCCAAATAGAAATATGGTGATGGTGGGCTCAAGGATCTATTGGAAAATCTCAAAAATCACTCCTTGGAATATATCATGGTGAACATATAGCTAGCTTAGGCACTTGGATATGATCCAAAATAAGATGTTTCAAACCATTTTTTGATATGGATTAGTAAGTAATATAGGTCTCAAAGGTGAAATTGTATGAATTTTCATAGTATGAGATATGTCATAGATACAATTTTAGTAGGAACCATTTAATGGTAGGTGGTGAACCTATATAGAATAGTACATGAGTATGAGTGATTCACTTTATAGGAAGTTATCTAGATGATTTCATGTAGCCTTTGAGGTATAATAGGTAATGTGTGGAAAGTATTTCTATCAAATAACTAATTCATGGGAATATGAGTAATAGATTATATGAACTAATATCCCACACTTCATCTATCCAAACTAACAAGGTCCAAGAATTGACTATTAATAGTAAAGTAATACCAACAAGGTGGATGTGTAATTATATCACATATCTTAAATATCATATTGATGCCAGTTAAATTTCACTCAAGGTATCCTCAACTTTCTTGAAATTAAATTTTAATTATATTTTCACTATAACCATTATCAATAATAATGTCACTTGTGATTTATGGATGATGATAAAAAAAATCATGTACGTAAAGAAAACCATTGTTTGAATCCTTGTATGGTATATCATGATCATATAATGTAATAAAAGTTTATTAATATTTAATCCTATTAACCATGTCAGTAATGTTATTAATCTCATGCTCACATGGAATAGTTGAATGACATATAGTTTTTCATATGCACATTGTCTTGTTTATTAGTGTAACGACTTGGAAATGGATTATTGAAATTTTTCAAGCATTAATTAGGCATTGTGACAAATTAGTTCAATCTAGAATAATGAATTTAGATTCAAATGGTTTTACTATCGATGATATCTTGAATCTTATTTTATTTTTTGTAGCATCAATTAGTAGAATGTTTAGAAGATCTATGATAGTCACAATATTGATTGTCATTATACCCTTTAGGTATAGGTCAAGAAGCATCCAATTGATATGGCTCAAGGAAATAAATGAAATTTTATTTAAGAAATAATTTAAGAACTTTGTGAGGAGGGTCAAGGAACCTTTTTCATTTTTGTGTGTTATTAGAAGGCGGAAGGACTAGCCTTCCAATTAGCTATGAAACTTTGTTTATAGTTTTAGTTTTAATATTAGCTTTAAATTTAAGTGTGTCATTAGTCTTAGCTTTGAATGTTGATTTTACTTGATATTTGGAGGTGATAAATATAAAGGTGATATATGTATAGATGACCATATTGGTGTCTAAAATTTTATTCCTAATATTACAAATCATGTGACAAAATTAGTTAGAATATTGGTAAGTTATAAACATAAATTTGTCTTTAAGTAGTGTACGCAAACTATTTTAGAATATATTTTTAAGCTCACTATCAGGGATTTTTTATAACATTTTTATAAGCATATTATTGAATCTAAGAACACAATAAAATTCTTGTGAAGTCCTATTTTGATGTGAGCAATTTGATAAAATGTGACCTTTTGAGTAATGTTTAGAAGAAAATGAGCTAAGAACATATCAAAATAATTAACTCAATGTAAAAATCTTAAAAATAGAGTGTATAACCAATCTAAGGCATAATCCTTTAGAATTATAGTAAAAATATTGGCCATAAGTAAATCATCATGAAAATAACAAAAGCATAGTGAAAAATAAGATCTAATGTGATGCGAAGGGTCACTATTGCCTCTATATAAATCAAAATTTAGCATTGAAAAAATATGATGCAAAAGGTGAAAAATAAGCTTAGTAGCTAATGGGTTGCGTAATATTTCTCAATTTGAAACCACATGACCAAGATTTTGATATTCTTGAGATAATTATATAAGTTACAATTATATAGATTAGAGTTATTGTTAAATCAATGGATTTATCAATGCACTATTAGGTGTATGGGTTAGACCAATATTAACATTTATATGTGTATGTTTAGTAATAGATGCCTTAGTAGGATTAGCATTGGTATTGATGGAGGTATGATTTCTATTTTGACTATCTCCAAGACCAACAGATTAAATGTAATAATTAGGCACATTGGTCATTAGATTTCTAGTAGGAGGAACTGTAGAAGCCTTAGGTTGTATAAGAATAGTAGTATTAACTTGAGTAGTTATAGTAATAAGTGTAGGCATATAAAGATTAGGAGCACTAGCCTCACTACCCAAAATAGATGTAGAACCTTCAATAAGAAAATGATAAACATTCAAAATATCTATAGGATTATTTCAAATATAGGTTCATTATTTATAATTCATTTTTATATAAATTTTAAATTAATCAATAGAGGTTCTAAACATGTAGGATGCTTATTAATCATAGATTTAAATTTATAAATTATAGAAAATCTAGATGGATCAACATCATCAAGAACATTTCCATTATCAAAATTATAATCATTTTTATTTTCATCATTCGAAGGAATAGTAAAATACATTTTATCAGTAATATTTTGGCCATTCACATTTGTATTAATATCAACTATAGGAGGAACATCACAAGAAGCAAACATGTTTTATTTCAAAGAAGTGTGAATATAAAAAAGTAGAAGTTGAGTAAAATCATAAGTAGCACCACTAAATCTAACACTTCGCTCAGTAGGTGTAGACACCCAAATGTTTTAAAAGTCCATTTCTCTCTCCAACCTTATACCTTCTACATTTATTCAATATTTTTTTTCAACTTTTAAGCCTTATCTACATATATTTTGAGTATATTTCACCCTTATTGATCTTCTATCTCTCTTAGGATGAATTCTTTGACCATAGGTTTGCCAAATAATTAGTTTTCTTTATTTCTTGTGAATCTTTTTACCTTGGCTTGATTTAATGAGTATTTTATTTCACATATCATTACTTTCTATAGTTGGACATTGTACATGTCATATTATAAACTCTTATATATAAAAATTATTATTGGGTTATCAAAAAATATGGGTGAAATATCAAAATCACATCTCCTATGCTTATATCTCCAAGTTATAGCCTTAACAAAATTAAACTACAAAAGGAGGACATATTATTCTGAAATGTTTTTCATGATCAAGCTTTATGAAATGATTTTCATGACCTAGTCTACTTGTATCTCCAAGTTCGGCCATGTTTCATTGATGTACTCAACAATGATTTTGAATTCACATATCGATCTATCATTGTGTAGTAGCACAAGAATCTTCTTCTACATTGTTTTCATTTATATAATCTATTCTAATTTTAGTTTCAAATATTCCTCTACTATTTTATACATTATGTTTTTTTCCCTCAAATTACTTTAGAGGGGTCCCATGCTGGGGGGTATTGCCTCTATAATTTTAGACAGAGTCATCTCAGGTATTATCAAAATTAAAAATACTTCTTACAAAATATATGCACTATAAAATAAGGAGCAATAACTTTTTAGGAAGATGATTTTGAGGGGCAAAAAGCAGTAGGGGGTTGAAGATTTACATGACTTCTCCTATTTTTATTTGCCAAATTTAATTTTTTATCCAATCATATTTATTTATTAATTTACAAAAAAACAAAATTAGGTAAAATATTCCTAATTTTTCTAAGCAACATATATTGTACAAAATTTCAAAGAACATAAGACTACAAATTAGGAAAATCGCTCCTACAATTTCTCAATAGCACCCCCTCAAAAATAATCAAGGATCCCTCATCATGGGACCCTGAAATTAATCAAAATAATATTAGTTTAACTTTATTATTATTTACCTTGGTCTCATGTAGAGGAAGCTATAGATGTAGTTGTTTTCATGGTGCAAGTGGTGGTCCCATGTAACAACAAATTTCATAAAATAACAAAAAAATAGAATTTTACTTAAAAAATAGGAGCAACAATTATTTAGGAAGAAGATTTTCAGAGAGAGAAGACATAAAAACTTTACAACCAATCAAAATTTAATCAATAAATATTTTTTTAATTCTCTTTCATCATCCAAACTTCTTAATTTTTCTCCAAAAATATAATATTATAACATTTTAAAATCTAAGAAACCTTTTTTAATATAAATCTGTGCTTACATAATCTCAACAACATCCAATAAAATAATCTCAATAATATACACTAAAATATATCAAAGTGCAGTAGCATCCAATCAAGGTCTTATTATTTCACCCATAAAATGCCTCTGGCCCATCCATATAATTACTTCCTAAGCCAACTAGGTTTGTCCACATACCTGGTAATAATATATGTAGATAAATATATACTATTATTTCAAAGTGGATTGTTACGCCTTCCTTATTTGGTTGGGAGAAGAATCTAGTGTACAATATATTCAAAGACTATAAAAGGAGGGCTAATAATATAATATATGTCAATAATTTTTATTACCAACTCTTTCTCATTTGATTATTGATTGTTCATTTCCATTGATTATTTATTAGTACTTGCTCAGTACTATAGTTAAGGCCTCTAGCAATTAAATTGACCCATTTCCTACTCACACCTAATCAAATAACACTATGTACCAAATTTGAAAACTATGCTTCAAAGTCCGCTGAAAGATATTACTATTTTATTGATCTTCTAGTTGCCACTAAACAAGGAATAATCCCTCTAACATGCAACCAATGACTGTAAACCACTCCGTATAAAATTTCTATTTTCCAAAGTCAGAGAATATTTTATTATTTATTTGTGTTAGGGTTAAATAGTTATTAATTCTGACGGGCTGGCTCCAATAAGATTTTCTGAAAGGCATATGCATGAAGCAAAAAAAATTGAATACTAGCTAGCTGTATATGGCATGTTACAAAAATTTAGCACTGCAGTTTGTCTGTACATGAGTTGTATCTTGTTCTTATGCCCACCTACAACTTCTATAGCACTAACTGGCCACCTCATGTATTTGGAATTATTAATTCACATACCTACATGATTATCTTATTGTGTTCACCTCCTTAATAACTTTTGCAACTGATTATCATTATAGGTTTTCCTTTTACTCCTAAAAATGCATTTGAGTCTTGATTTATAAATATTTACCATACAGTGTAATGAATTTCTTATTTATATAAATACTAAGTCTCTCTGATTGTGTACAAGTCTAATGATTTTTAATCATCATTGCCTAGCATTCCTTGGTATTTTTTATCTAAGATCTATTTAAATGTGTTGATAGAACTGCTACGCTAGAAAAATGCATAATACGCTTCTTACTAGGAATCATAGATATAAGCACCAAGTTTATTATGTGCTCTTTCCGTGGACATTCAGATTCATCAATAGATTTTGTAATAAGCACATGCATATCATTGAAAACATTAAATTGTGCAATTGAATCTATACTATTGAGCAATTTATATTTTATGATGTGCGATAGTTTGTTCCTCCATGTTCATTATTAAAGTGTGCCAATACATGACAATTAACTTGGAAATTGTTCACTAGCTTGTATATCATGTTTCCAAGTCTTTTTAATACACCCCTTTTTATGGTGTTGTCCCAAGTAACTTTTTATGTGTAGAGTCTAGGATGTAAACTAAAAAAATTAACTTACCAATCCCTCTGCTATGATAAGTACTACTACCACAACACTGCTCTTGTTTGAAAATTGAAATGGAATTTTTTCGAGGACTATGATTTCTAATATCTTAATTATGGTCTAAGAATTGTTTATTAAAAATGAAAATAAAATATTTTCAAGGTCTACAATATTAAGTATGGAAATGAAAAGATTTACAATTTCAAAATAAAATTGTAATTTGTAATATAACCTATAATATATGAAATCACCTAAAATAATTAATATACAAAGAGTAACAACCAAAAATAAATAATAAATACAGATTAAAATACAAATAAATAAGTTATTATTATTGTCTTCAATATAATTTGAACTTCCATAATTACCTCTTACAATTTCATTTCATAATATTATTAAAAAATTCAAAGCTATGATATGTCTGTGGGAAGTACTAAAGTTGATGTTAAAAAAATTTCCAAATCCTTCCAATCAATAAAGGAAAACAAATGTTCCGAGCCCTTATATTGGATATAAGTTGACAATGAAGTATACGGATAGGGCATCATCATAAAGTAATCAACCTTCGTTTAGACATTTGCCCTAACTTTTTGCTCTACAAAATTCTAGATAAAATAGAAAACGTAAAGTAGTATTTTTCATTATTATTATTATTATTATTATTATTATTATTATTATTATTATTATTATTATTATTATTATTATTATTATTATTATTATTATTATTATTGTGAAAAAGGGTTAGTGTTGAGAAAGCATGCCACAATGAAACACTAGGCCCACCCTAGGAAACACAAGCAAGATAAAAATGCCAAAGAACAAAAAACTAGGCCAAGCCTAGAAAAGTTCTAGAACATTAAAAATGAAACTTACATGGCAATATCAAAGAAACCAATAGAGGAGGGGTCATGATCAGAAGTATCTCCCCATCTGAAACCTAGAAAATCTTTCTCTTCAATAATATGTTCCCATCTAAAATCAATGGCTTGTTGATCTCACATGTCTTATGCCTTAATATCTTACACATTGTGGTGAGGAGAAATAGCCAAAGTGAGCCTACAAAAACCTTTATCTATTGGTATTTACCTATCACCCTATAAAATCCCAAGTAGAATACTCCACCTGCACTGGTCTACATGAGGGAGGGAGCCCCACCCCTAGACCTATAAAGTGAGAGGAGATAGAGAGCCCTAAATTCCATACTAGGAAGGGGAAGAGAGTGGAATCACAGTGGAGAACTAGTAGTATGATTTTGAGAATGTAAATGAGAACGACTATGATTGCCTTGAAGGGGGCCACTTCCACCTCTTGGTAGTGAGTTCCATAGAAGAGAAGGTATGATGTAAACAATACTGTATGGGGAATCAACCTATTGACAAAAATGTTTCTATAGGGAATCCATCTATATATCAACTTTGTTAGTTTGCACCTGAATATGTAGAATCACATTGGAAATAACCATTGCTTATTATACATAGAAAAGTAAATGTCATCATAAACATTGGAGAATAAAGTTGAATTCCTTCTTTCCATATCTAAAATAGAATTTTCACTCTAAAATCATTTGTGGCTTGTCACCTAGAAGATTGTGAAACTAATTAAATGGGTCTAGGTGATAAGGATGGAAAACATGCATCCAAACTTAGGCACTTTTGGCTTTGGGGAAGAACCAAAGAAGCTACATGAGAGTCACTAGGTGCTTGTCAAAAGGGAAATGAGGTTGCAAGACTACTAATTGAATTAACCACTTACTAATGGGAAGTTCTCGATGGAGAAAACACTAGGCAAAGTGGGCCATCTTAGGCTCAACACACGCATCCCACACTATCTGAAATCATCTCCCCCAAATAGATAGGGAAGATTGAATGTTCCATCGACCATTAAACTTATCAATCTTAAGTAAATGCAATGAAATCCATTCATAGCCTTTTTTAGCAATGTAGTTCTATAAAAGGTCATCAACATACCATTTATAATCTTTACACTAAAGGTGGGGACAATTGATTGTGATTTTGTGAAGGAATTCCACAATCTCTTTGTAATATTTTCTATTAGTAACAGACAAATTATGCTTAACTTTGAGTTCATACTAGAGGAGCCAAAAGTGAGTGTCTTTTCATAAAAAATCGTACATTGTATAAATTATTTTATGAAATAATTTAAGAGAATGTATCTGTTGTTTACTCTAAAAACACTCATGAGATTGGGTGTTTCCATAGAGAAGAGTGGGAATAATGATGGACTTCATCATCTATTTTAGGACTAATGTGAGATCAGTCTATGGAATGGTTGTAGGTATTTGGATTCACTATGGGGCCTATGTGGAATAGTTTCCATGAGATCTGATGCCACCATTGGGGATTCAATTTTGATTTGTATGAGTTAATTACTTGTTTTTTCTACTAATGTTAGTGTGATTTATTTTATGATTTTCTAAAATAAGGGGGAGGTAGTTCAAGTTAAAAAATAAACACAAAAGAGTGGGAGAGGAAAGGGAAAAAAATAGAAGGTTACCTGAATAAAAATTACTTTGCCAATGTTGGAAAAAAAGGTATTTTATCCACCATCAAACCATATAATCATAGGTTAGCTACCACCCAAAATTAATTGACCCAATAAGTGAGCATCCATGGAAAGTGGGTCCAAACACAATGATTTTAACCCTTATTTTTAGTAAGATGTAATAACTCAACACTAGTTACATAAAGGTTGTTTCCAATAATAGATAGCAAAATGTACATATTATTAATGGGAGATTGTGTTAAAACATGTAAATCATCTAAACTAGCTAAAGCACAGTCTAAAATTGCATCAATCTTACTTATAAAATAGAGATAAAAATAAACCAACATAGCTATTACATTAATTTATTATGTGTTTACAAGCAGTACACAATTATTTCACATATTCGTAACATCAACATAAATCTCTTTACTCAAAATTGGAAGGTAAAATATATATCAAACAGAGATGAAAGTTATAGATGTAAGTCTTGGTAGCATTTTGGCAGAGTTTTCCTACATATAATTACAAACTATTAATAGATTGTCTGAGAAAAGGATAAAGGAGGAAAGGTAAGTGGAATCCTAGCACAATTCCTATAGAGCCTTAATTCCCAAAAATATTTCCCTTAATAATGGCATTTCAACCTCTTTAAATAGATAATTATAGACCCATTAGATGAGTTATCATGGATATCCATGCTCAAGAGCCCACCATGTAGTTGTAACTAATTCCCATTATTTATTGAGTTGTCACATCAAAGTACATGGGACAAATTGGGCCCAATAAACCAAATTCAATTAGTAATTCCCATCACCTCTCTATGCTTAGCTTCCTCTCTAATTATTCCCAATGGGCCTTATTAAAACATGGCACCTCATTTGGATTGATTCTAAGGACCCTATGACCCCTTCTTTTATCAATTTCCTAAGGACTCATTTTTTTTTCTTTCCCTAAGCTTTATTTTCTCATTCTATCTTACACTTGAGCTCATTCAATCCACCTACCTTGAGTTATTCAAACCTAGGTTCTGGTCATGCAACATTTATCAAGCTCACTGTATTCACCCTGGTAATTTTGTCCCACATTCACAAGGGGAAGAAAATAAAAGTGACTTATAAAGAAGAGTGTTTTTGTAGCTACTCAATCTTGAAAGATCGCTTATGCTCAAATCTCATTCATTGACTATGCCATGTGTCAACAAAAGATTGGTCCCCTTATCATGATATAAAAATGGTCAATCTTTCCAATAAGATTTCCACTTGGACATGTGCCCATCATCAATTGGTCAATATCCTACCACACTATCCTAGAGCTTACTCTACAGCTTTTACTTATCACCTTGCCATTCGATCTGGGTTCTATACCTAGTCATCTTTCTTGGTGTCAGGTCGACTAACTGACACTAGGGCTATGTGTCTCAATATCATTAATCTCTAATTCATTCCAACTCTTACATCTATGTTAGGTTTAGGACACTAGCTTGTCTAACATCTAGTTGGCATGGCACTCCCTAGTTGGATCAAAGTCTCCTAGGCTCTAACATCTCTATCATAATTAGGAGACTAGCCTTAGGATTGACAAAGTCCATATGGTACTTATTGATTGTTTTTTGTAGTTTGATAAGTCATATATTCCCTAAGATTGTACACTTTCACTAAGAATAATTTTACTAAGGGACCCCTAAGAGCTTACTATAAAATCTTAGTGAATTCTATATTTTATGTATAATTCCATTAGCAAATATTTGGTAAAATCACCATGCTAGTATAAATTGACTAGAGTTTTCTATTAGCTCTTTAAAAAAGCTTATAAATAACTATTGAGTCAAGCATCATATTCAAATAAAGAAATAATGGCAAAAAAACCAATAGAGAAATAGGCTAGAGGATGAGAAGTCTAAAGTCAATATCTTATTTATGATTCCTTATTTTTAAAAATTAAATTTGTCATTATTTTCAAATATTAAATTTTTCCTTCTTAAGTGATAAATTTTATGGCCATATGACTAGTATAAACTGATTACACACCTCTTTAAGTCTCTTGAAAGACCAACCAAATAATATAATAAACTGAGTGTGGCAAAGATTATGACAAAAAATCAAAGTATAGTGTATAAATCAATTATGGGACCATAGGGCAAGATAACTATGAAAAGCAAGGATGATATAACTAAAAAATATATTCGAAACATTTTCATAGTTTTAAAATTATAAACTATATAATAAGGTCTAACAAAATATCTTGACCACATCCATATTAGCCTTTCAAATATTTTTTTTATTTATATTAACAAACCATGCCAACTAGAATATAATTATTACCTTAAACATTTTTATAAAAAAATACAATATGATCATGTGGCTCTGTTGTATTTATTTAGTTTGTTCTGTGTGCATTGTTTAAAATAAGTATCTTGCATGTCATTATTTCTCAGAGGAAATCAATTTCTTGTTTGTTTAAAATAAGTATGTGGTAAAGAACAACTAGATAATATAATAAATTGAGTAGAACAAAAAATATAATAATAAATTCTCTGAAAAGCATTTATTTAAAGATATTTTCTTGAAACACTATCTTTAAAATGTCTAAACCATATCCATAATCAATAATGTCCCTTCAAATATTTTTTATTTCAATTAACAAACCATGTCAATAAGAATATAATTATTACCTTAAATATTTAAAAACAAAATATAGTATGATCATGACGCTCTACTACATTTATTTAATTTATTCTTTGTACATTTTTAAAAATAATTATCATGCATCTCATTATTTCTCAGAGCAAATCAATTTCTTATTTGTTTAAAGTAGGTATGTGGTAAAGACCAACCAGATAATATATTAAACTGAGTATACAAAAAATAATGACAAAAAATTAATGTATAGAGTATAAACTAACTATGGGTCCATAGGGCAAGACAACTATGAAAAACAAGGATGACATAACTAAAAATATATATTTAAAACATTTTCATAGTTTTAAAATTATAAACTATATAATAAGGGATGCCCAAATGTCTTAACTACATCCATATTAGACTTTCAAATATTTTTTATTTCATTTAATAAACTATGCCAACCAGAATATATTTACTACCTTAAACATTAAAAATCAAACTACAATATGATCATGAGGCTCCAGGACTTTTTTGGTGAAGTACATATGGTAAGATCATGTGTGATATTTAGTATAAATTGAGTATAGACCACAATTCACACTTTTAACATAGTTGGCTAATCTAATAGACTTAATGAAGTTCATGTTATAAGGGATCAATTCGTTGAGGTTGTATCCCTTGTAAGTTAGACCTTGAAATAAATTTTAAAATGCTTCTTTGCAGAGATTATATATCATTTTACTTGCGATGAACTACTAGAATCCATGGATGTCATGTACCCTTAATATTAGAAAAATGTTAGCTCATCAAATTTTTAGAATAAAATCAAAACCTTGGCCCAACACTTGTATAAGAGTGTAGAATTGAATGGTGAACAAAATGAACACATTTTAGATTTTCCAAATCTAAGGGAACAGTTTGTTTGATTTACCATAACAAGTTTTAGACCTTGATTTCAAATATGGCTCGATCACTAGACTATGGATTAACTTAAGTTTGAGTAAAATACAATATGATTTGGTATCTTATAAAATTTTAATATTGCTAATTTATGCCAAACAATGATTTTTCATTCAATGGAATATGAGAAAAAATTTAGTGCATTATCATTTTTAAAGTCAAAGTTAAGAAACAAGCTTGACAAAAATTTGAGACTTCTTGAGGCTCTATACAACTAGATATAATGTCTTTGATTTGTTTTTTTTATAGAGCTTTAGAAATTTAGTAGTTAACATATGAAAGAAGAGGATAGCCTAATAATTCTTTGAACACACTACAGTTCTGCAATACTAGATCCAACTCCAAAAACTTTAGAAGAGAATGCAAATGACAATTATCAATAACAAAATGAATAAAATTTAACATGTTGAAATTTAAAATTTAGGCATATTAAATCTGAGGTTGATCAAGGAAGGATAATAAATTTTGTGATCAATTTTGAGATTTATTTTGTCAGGGTTTTGAAAAATCTTGTTAAAGATAATACAAAGTATATAAATGATTAAAAGGTAATTTGTGTATTTTTATTTATGTTTGATTAAGAGAACATGTCTATAACAACTGTAAATTATATTATAAAGATGCATAATATGTTAGCTCCCTATTCTCCACTTGTACACACCAACACCCCCCTTAAGCTTATCTTAGGTGGGTAGAAGAAATGGGTCCTGACAACAAGGCATAACAAGGTATCCAAGTACAAAGTAACTCTCATAAAGTGGATAAATTAAGAAAACCCATAAGAAAAACTCCCCTCACCCTGCAAAGAGAAAATAAGAATAGATGGCTAGAAGACCTTTACCAAAGATAATGTTGAAGCAGTCTACACTAAAAGTACAATTATTAAGATGACCAATGTCGATAATGAGATCCTTTACTTGAAGATTGAAGAAGCTCTATTTGCATCAAATAATGTTTCTTATATTTTCTAAATGAAGAACATGATGTGTGTATTGAAATTCTTCCAATTCCATAATGAAAGATGATGGTAGAAGTATGAAAAAAATTAAGCATAGTACAAATTTGATGTGTGGCATAGGTCCAAGAAGATAATGCACAAAAGTCATATGTAATGCCACTAAAGTAGATCTATCAAAAGGACATGGAACATTTGTTGAAATAATTTCCATGTGAAGAGTGGAACATGGATAACATCCCTCGAAACTAAAGACTAGACTATAGATGAAGCATATAAATTTATAGAATAAGTATCCACAAGAAGAGATGAGTTATCAATGATACTTTCAATAAGTGCACTCATAATATTAGAGAAGATGAGATGATCCTTCAAAGAACAAATATTTTGATGACTCTAAAAGAGTAATATCTTGAATTGGAACATATGTATATTTTTCAAAAGTACAACTACGGTCTAGAAAATTCTCTTTTTGTAGTGGTGGTGCAATAGAAGGAAGAGCATTCTCCATCAAGAACATGTCATCACTACAAATAGAAGTAGGAGGAGAGAATACAATCGTCTCTGAAGAGAAAATAAAAAGAGGAGGATGAGTGATATAAATCTCTATAGGATATCCAAAACTAGACTAAATAATGATCCAAACAATGCAGGGACATTGTGTATGTTCCATGTGGTAATAAAGATCCATGGAAACATGCAATAGTGAGGTATAAAGAACCTTGTCACAAGTGTTAACCCACTGATTATATTAACCTGAGTTAGTAGGGGCAGGAATATATCCATATAGGAATCGAGAATTTTTTTCTGTTAGCAAGTGTTCTGTATACATACACCATGAATCATAGCTAGTCTTTCAAAGAAGAACCATTGGTGTAGAATCAATTCCCCTCATTCGTTGGTATCTCTCAAGTGGAGTCAACATAATTGAGAGAATACACCAAAGAAGTGTAATGATAAAAACACTACACAAGTCACAATGCGCACTCTATGAATGGATGTCAAGCTCAACATATGATACGTCCAAGAATACAAGAGTAATCAGTACAGTGATCACCAAAGTGGCACACTATTCATGGAAACTAAGTGTGCATATAAAATAAAAAGTAGGGCCCACAACAACCCCGCTGAGATAATCAATACTAAGCCTCTTGAAGTTTGTAAGTAACATAACACACTTGAGGGTTAGACATCAAACTCGATCGAGAATGTTTCTATGAGTAATCAATGTTTGTGATGTTAAAACTAAAGAACACACATGATATAAGTGAAATAAGACAAGAGGGATAGCGGGTTATACTAACAATATGTCCAAAATGAGAGAGAAGTGAGGCGTGGAACAAGCAAGGAGAAGAATAAAGTTGTTTTGCTTATGAAGGGGTTTGCCTACCTGCCAAACTAGACCTCACACTTTGTCTTCATCAAACAAAAATATGAGGTATGCCAAAAATAATAAAACTATTCTTATAATATCTTATTAATGATATCTCTCTATTAAAATATTATTTTTATATATAAAAAAAAAAAAAACACTATAATGTTTTTATATAAAAAACATGTCAAAAACATATCCCACCATAATAAATCAAAGCCCCCAACATTTTAATGACGCGACCATATCGCGGTTTCAAGCATATCGATAGGCAATTTGTTATTTGTGTTTGAACATTAGTTTATTTGAGTTTTTTAAAACAAATAAACCACAACAAACCTTTATAAGACCATGGGTATTATAGGAAAGGGTTTGACTAATGTTAAGCATGAAATATACTGAGAGGGGGTGTGAATCAGTATATTATATATCTTTTACTTAATCTTATTTATTTTCTTTAATGACTTAATCACACATTAAAGATATGCAATAAAATTGACACAATAACATGCACAACACAAGAGAGAAAGAGAGAGACACCAAATATTTATGTGGAGAACCAAAGTGGGAAAAACCATGAAGAGCGATCTCAATTATATGAATGAGCACCAACTCAAATTACAAAGCTCAAAAGCACCAACTTGTAAGAGCACCAACTCTTCTGTCGAGCACCAACACAACAACTATTTATGATCACCAACCCACAAGATCACCAACTCCTTACAAATATTTGTGAACACCAACCCACATGAACACCAACCCCTCTTGTGTATAAAACACATCTATCTCTCAATGTTTCTTACTCAATAAATGATAGAACTCTACAATATCTCATGATTTCCTCTCTTTTAAAATAAATACAAACCATGCACTCTCTTGCATATTCCAAATGGATTTTTAATCTTTTATTTATATCTTTCCAAATGACCTTTGGCATTCACCCTTTGTGACCCTTCAATCCTTATGGAAAATGGCACCAAACATGCACGACCCTTCATATCCTTGAATTTGAAAAGTCACATGATGACCCTTCATAATCAAATTCATATTTTCCTATTTTGTCTTTATCTTCGTGACTTTTCATATTTCTCAAAGTGTCCCTTCATAAAAAAATGCACCATACCCTCTTTTGTCTTCACATGGTGACTCTTGGAATTCTTCAAGATGACTCTTCATGAGAAAATGCATCCCATTCTTCTTTTGTCTTTACCCCATGACTCTTTGACTTCTCCATGGACCCGATTTTGACTTATATGTAACCAAAAATATATTCATTAATATTAAATAAATATTAACACACATTAGCCAAGATATTAGTATTAAAAAAAACCATTAAATACAATTGGGCTTTTATCACCAATGCTAGACCTTTGACATCAATGAAAATATTTCCAATAATCTCCCCCTTTGTCATTGATGGCAACCTCAAACTGAAACTACCACATCTTGAAACCTACATGTACTACCATCTAAAAACCATACAGTAACTCCCCCTTACTATAGCAACTTGTACCTCTTTTCCACCTATTTTTACACTTGTACCTGTACATATACCTATTTTTTTTCTTATCCCCCTTTGACATCAATGGAAAAGGGCCTATCCTAGAGCTAACACTTAGTTCCTCCTCAAATGATGTTGATCATCAATGACAGAAAGTAAGAGAAATTACTCCCAACTTCTCTTGTAGATACTCAAATGTGTCTTTTGGTAGTGCTTTTATGAAAATATTTACAATCTACTCTATAGTATTGATATATTCCATCTTAACCTATTGATATACAACCTACTCTCTCAAGAATTGATATCTAATAGGAATATGTTTTATTATTCAATGCATCACTATATGCTTTGAAATATTAATAGCACTTGTGTTGTCACAAATACTAAAAATAGGTTCATCATATTTTATCTTGATATCTTCCAAATTTTTTTTCATCCAAATCACTTGAGTACAACACAATACCACTGTAATATATTATGTTTCTTGCTTAGCCATGACACAAAGCTATCACCGAGGAAGAAAGATCCTCCACTTATACTCTTTCTATCATCCAAGCAACCTATCTAATCTGAATCTATATAAGCAACTAAAGTGAAATCTCTTTCTGTAGGATACCACAATCCATAATCTAATGTCCCCTTGATATATCTAAATATTATCTTCACCAACTGAACATGACTATCTTTTAGAGCTGACTAATATATTGAAACCATACCTCCTACATGCATGATGTTTAGCCTTGATGCTATCATATATAAAATACTATCAATCATACATCTATACAAATATTGATCTATAATAGGTGAATCTTCATCCTTGCTCACCTTATTTCATGTACTTATTGGTGTGCCAACTGGTGCACAATCCTCAAAACCAAATTTCTTCAAAATTTCCTTGACATCTTTTCTTTGAGATATAAAAATTCCTTTATCTGACTAAAATATTTGTAACACTAAGAAAAATGACAATTCTCCAATCATAGACATCTCAAATTCTTTTTACATATTATCAAAAAAATATTTTGTCATCTTTTAAATGTTTCTTCAAAAAATGATGTCATCAACATATACCACAACAACCAATTGATTCTCACCTTTTGTTTTGATGTAGAGATTACTATCAACAAATCCTCTCTTAAAATGTTAATCCTACAAGTACTTATCAAATCTTGCATACCAAGATCTGGGAGCTTGTTTCAATCCATATAGTGCTTTCTTCAATCTACATACTTGGCTATTAATATTTGAGATAATAAATCCCTCAAGTGGCTCAATGTAGACCTCTTCTTCTAGATTCTCATTTAAGAAGGTAGATTTGGCATCCATCTTAAACACTTTAAAAATTTTAAACACTACATATGCAAGAAACATTCTAATACCCTCTATCCTTGCCACTGGTATAAAAGTTTATTCAAAATCTATTCCCTCAATATGAGCATATCCTTTACATACTAATCTTTCCTTATTCTTGTTCACTTCTCCATTTTCATTCAACTTATTTCTATAAACCCATTTTATTCCTATCACATTATGAAATTTTGGTCTAGGCACTAATTCCCAAGTATCATTCTTTTCTATTTGATTTAATTCTTCATCCATTGCCTTAATCCAATGCTTATCATGTCTAGCTTTTGAAAAAGTTCTAGGCTATGTTTTGGATAACAAAGAGAAATTAACTTGCTTAGGTTCACTTACCATCATTCTTCTAGTGGAAATTCCTTTATTTATGTCCCCGATGATGTCACTTTCATTTTGATTTCTCTAGACATATTTGGATGGGGTTTTGATGTCAATTTTCTCCTTCTTCTAATCTTCATCTAATTCTTCAATGTCTTCGTTTTCAATTATTTCAATAATGTCTATTAGATCACTGATTCTTTATGTTCTAGCTTCTTCTATCCTAACACTTACACTTTCAACTATTTTCTTAGTTCTTTTGCTATAACATTTATAAGCTTTACTTTTACAAGAATAACCAAGAAATATACCTTCTAGATTCAAACTTACCAATTTTTTCATTGGTTTTTTTTATGAAGCATCTATTGCTAAAAACTCTAAATAATTAACTATTATTGGTTTGTCTTTCCATATCTCATGAAGATTCTTATCACTATTGAATCTTAATAATACTATGTTCTGAATATGCATTGCTATAGCAACTACCTCTCTCCAATATTTATCTAGTATCTTGGATTCATTTAGCATTGTCCTTGCCATCTCCCAAATTATTCTATTTCTTCATTTAACTACCCAATTTTTTTTAGAGTTTTGGCTGGTGAATAATGTCTCTTTATTACATGGTCTTCAAAAAATTCAATAAATTGATCTGACATGAATTCTCCTCCTTGATATGATCTTAGGCACTTAATCTTTAAACTAGTTTCATCCTCAACTAATGTTTTGAATGGTTTAAAATGTTTGAAAGCTTCTAATTTTTTCTTTAAAAATATTACCCAAGTCATACATGAGAAATCATCAATAAACAACATGAAATATTTCTCACCTTGATTAATTTGAGTTCTCATATGTCCACAAAAATTAGTGTAAACAAGATCTAACATCTGAGTGGTTGAGTACTATTTTGTTTTAAACTGCCTTCTGACCTGCTTTCCATGTTGATAAGGTTCACAAAGCGTATTGGATGGACTTATAATCTTTAGAGGATTTTTGAGTGCTTGTTTTTTGTTAATATTGATAAGATTGTCAAAATGTATGTGTCCCATTCTCCTATGCCATAGCCAACTTTATTCAATCTGACTCAAACAACATCTTTGACATTTGATGTCTATTAACATATACAAATTATTGCATGTTCTCTGAGCATCTACAACCAACATATCTGAATCTTTTCTCATAATTTCACAACCTTCTATATAAAAATTTAGTGTATTCCCCTAATCACACATTTAAATTACACTTAAAATATTATTCTTAAGAACTTCTACATACAAAACATTTTCAATTTTAGTTTTACCATTATCCAAATTTAGTGTACCTTTTCTAGCAATTCTAGTAGTAGTATTATCTCCAAATTTCACTATGCTACCATTGATATTCTTCAAGGTTATGAAATTTGTATTGTCTCTTGTCATGTGCCTTGAACATCCACTATCAATGAACCATTTATTTTCTTTATTTCTTGCATGCAAAGTCATCTGTACCAACATATTTTTTAGGTTGTTTCTTTTGCCATGAACCTGTTTGAAACTTTTTCTTGATGAATGGAGCCTTAAAACTCTAGTCCTTCTTGACTGACTCAAACACACTTATACAGTATCAAAATATATGTCTAAATTTATTACACTTGTCACATATTAAGCCTCTTCATTAAACCCTTATAGAGGAGCAAAAGTGTTGTGGCTTCTACTTGACTTTGCATGAGTTTCCATCTCCTTATTTCTAAAATTGTTAGCCCTTTTTGACATTATATTTTATTATGACTATATCAATTACAATAGAAATAGTAACCATAAAAATAAGACCTATTTGTGTATCCCTGACCTAATTTCCTTTTGTAGCTCTTTTCCTTTCAACCTTCTTTATTTGAGATGTCTTATGCATTCTTAACTTCTTCCCTTTTTATTTCCTCTTTTGTAAGAGCTTCAGCATAGCTCTATCTTTTTTCTATGTTAACCTTTTATGTGGCATCCATTTTCTATTTTTCAAATCTAATACCTATCTTATCTGATATTGATCTTTGAATTTCTAATATCTTATTTAATATATTAGTGTTATTCTCAAAATTTGAATCATTGGTTGCTCTATCATTGATTGCTTTATTTGTTTTCTCAAGATCTACTTTTAAAGAAGAAAGTTCAATAACATAACTTTCACATTCTTTACTTAATATTTAAAACTGTGCCATTAGATCTTTTTCATTCTTCTTGACTTTTTTAAAGTGTGTTTTTAGATCTTTAATTATTTCCTTTGACTCCTTTTAATTTTTCTTGATATGGAGTTTTAATCTTTGATTCTTCTTCTCAAAAGCTTTTGACTCTTCTAAGGCACAAACAATTTCTCCTTCTAGATTCACCTCAACTTCACATGTTATTCTTCTTGATCATTTGTACTTTTGCTTATGGAGGCATCTTCATGTATGGCCATGAATAGAATCTCTTCTTTTGTTCAGTCAGTGACTCCACTATCTTCGGCTAAGCTAGAATCTTTAGAATAAAAACTCTTCTTCTTGAATCCCTTATTGAATTTTCTTTGAAACTCTTCTTGTATGTAGAATTTCCTTCTTCATTACCACCATTACCCTTATCTGGATAGTTAGCTATGAAATGTCTAATTTTTTCACAATTAAAACATTTAAAAGGTAATTTTCTTTGATATTTACCTATGCACTTTTTCAGCTTGTGAATGAATAGAGCTCCATTATCATCTTCATCATTTTTAGAACCATCACTTGATACTTGAATCTTAGCCTTCTTTTTCTTTGATGTCTTGAAAGTAGATTTTCTCTTGTTCAATCTACATCTCATATGTTGTAAGAATACAATGTAGTTCATCCATATTTAGCTTGGCTAAATTCTTCATCCCTTCAAATGCCAAAACTTTTGCATCCTATCTCAATGGTAGAGATCTCAAAACTTTTTGTACCATAATTGATTATTTTAAATTTTCTCCAAGACCTTGAATCTGATTAGCTATTTGATCAACCCATAAAAGTTAACTTGTTATATTTTATTCGTCTTCCATCTTCAAACTCTCAAACTATCTTATAAAAGTCTGAACCTTAGCTTATTGAACCTTTCCATAACCTTTGTAAATATTCTCCAGTTTTACCCAAGTTTAATGAGCATATTTACATTGTATAACTTTAACAAATTTTGATTCACATAAACCACATAAAATAACATTTAAAGCTTTAGCATTATTTTAACTTGCCTTATTTTCCATCGAAGTAGTTACACGTGTCTATGGCTCTTCATATTCCTCCATCACTGATTTCCAAATGTCAAATCCAAGGGCCATCAAAGAAGTCCTCATCCTTATGTTCCAAAAATCATAATTTTCCCATCAAATGAAGGTGCCTTATTTTTAGAAAAACCTTCATGTGATCCAGTGATAATGCTTTCCCCGATCTACCTTTACTATAAATATTTTTTAAAAAGGAACTTGCTCTGATGCTAATTATTAATCATGAAATATATTGAGAGGGGGGGTGAATTAGTAAATTATATATCTTTTACTTAATCTAATTTATTTTCTTTAACCACTTAATCACACATTCAATATATGCAATAAAACTAAAATAATAACATGCACCACATGTGAGAGAGAGAGAGAGAGAGAGAGAGAGAGAGAGAGAGAGAGAGCAAATTTTTACATGGAAATCCAAAGTGGGAAAAACCATAGAGAATGATCTCAAGTATATAAATGAGCACCAACTCAAATTACAAATTTTGCAAGCACTAACTTACAGCAGTATTGATTGCTTTGCCAAGCGCCATCACAAAAACTATCTGTGAGCACTAACCCATAGGAGTACCAACCTCTCTTGTGTATACAACACAACTATCTCTTGATGTTTCTTACTCAACAAATGATAGAACTCTACAATATCTCCTACTTTTCTATCCTCTAAAATAATTACAAACCATGCACTCTCTTGCATATTCCAAATGGCTTCTCAATCCTTTATTTATAACTTCCAAATGACCTTTTGCATTCACCCTTTGTCACCCATCAATCCTTATGGAAAATGGTGCCAAACATACATGACCCTTCATATCGTTGAATTTGAAAAGTCACATTATGACCCTTCATAAGCAAATGCATACTTTCCTCTTTTGTCTTTATCTTGGTGACTTTTTATATTCCTCAAAGTGTCCCCTCATGAAAAATATGTGATACCCTCTTTTGTCTTCGCATGGTGAATCTTGGAATTCCTCAAGATGACTCTTCATGAAAAAATGCATTTCATTCTTCTTTTGTCTTTATCCTATGACTCTTTGACTTTTCCATGGGCCCTCTTTTGACTTATATACAAAAAAAAAATATTCATTGATATTAAATAAATATTAACACATATTATCCAGGATATGACTATTAAAAACACCATTAAATACAATGGGGCCTTTATCACTAATGTTATACCTTTGACATGAATGACAATATCTATAACATCTGGTCGATGAGAACTAGGTGGAGACATGAGGAATGGTTTTTTGAAGTAAATAGTGAGTAGAGACCTTTGATTGGGGAGTGATCTCCAAGTGGAGTTTAAATATACGGTGAATTCCAAGCTAAGGGTGAAAAGGCTAATTATTTTCACTTATTTGTGGCCATGTGAGAGTGAAGAGGATGACAAGTAGATTAAAGGTGTCACGTTTCTCTCTGGTCAACTTGTTTTACAAATTATTCAAACCTAACATGTATAAAATAAGAGCCATTTATGAGTAGTAAACATTGGCAAGGAGGAAGTGATGACCATGTGGAGAGTCCAAGTGAGTTAAGTCACATAACAGTCCATGGTGATAAGAGAGGTCAATTGACGGTCCTAATCTAGCATAAAAGATTGTAAGAAGTCACATGAACAAGTTGTGGCTTGATGATAGTGTGGAGTGATGGAAAAATTTATGCCTCATTAAATATCTATAGATTAGAAAAAAATTATATGACTAATACACAGAGGCATACAAATGCTAGTGATAATGCCAAACAATAGTAAGAGGAGAATAAACTGTAGATGCAACATGCAGATTCTATAGGTTTCCTCTTAACATTTTTCTTGGAATAAAAATTCAATATATACTAAAGATTTCAAGAGAATGACAACAATGATGTTCATTATACCAACACCTGCTTTGATACCATGAAATATTTATCTATTAATGAGGATGTCCATGATCAAAAACTATTTGATCCAACACATGAATTTTTTTAACAATTAAAATTTAGATGAGAGCATAATTGAGCACTATGTATTCAAAAATAGTCTTGTATTATATTAAAGGACTGGGTTAATAGCTACATGTATAGGTGGAAGATAGGTGTAACCCAACCATACCATGCATGTGGGACTAACTTCCCCAAAATAGGTGAAATAAACACATGAATCCAACATCCTCATACATGTGGAATAAACGTCCCCAATGTATGTAAAAAACACACACCTAGTCAAGATAAACATAAGTGTAGGAAAGCCCTATATGCCAACATTAATGACACTTTTATGGGAAGTATGGGAAAGTCTTGTATGTTATAAACTACATTGTAGTGTGTAAGGTGGGATACCAATGTAGATTTTAAAATGGAGTTTTTTTCTTTTTAATTAACTTGCATCATACTTTATTGACAGAGCTAAGGGCATATACATATACAATTCTATGCTCTCTTAAATTAAAGGCCCTAAAGGGCTGGTCATGTATAAATAAAGTGAAGTGTTTTACTCAATGCACATATACATAAGACTACGGGGGTTTTGAATATGGGCCATATATGTTACCATGATGGTTTGGGATTGTTATTATTTGGATCTCTTTACACAAACTACATGTAATGTTTTGAATCTAATTGTAGGATTGTATATTCATTTATTTTGTAACTTTTATATTGATTATTATTGTACTTGTGTTTCCTACACATTTAGATTTAGCATTTTAGAATTTAAGTCCATGTGATTCAAGGGTGTGTTGAAGTCCACTTGTAGGTTTATTAGATATAGGATCATATAAAACTTGATTTATTTTACAATAAACACCATTGTAAACATGGGTGGAGAGGTTATCCATATCATGAAGGCTATGACATAATGTGGTGGATAATATCATGATTGTTAACAAGTTATAGGTTGTAGTAGTGTGTGTAAGGTAATCCAAAATAAACAAAGAACCAATCACACAATCATATACAAAAGTCTAATATGATAAAATTCAATCTCTAATCAATATACAAAATAGGGAAGAGCATATGTGTACAAAATCCAATAAGATTAGGAAAGCTAATTCCTATGATCTGAAGGGATGAACATCCTTAATAATTTATCTAGAATTAAAATGAAGGAATGTAGGTTACAAATGTGTTTGATTGTTTGATAAATAAAACATGCTAACAATATCCTATATGGTCTCCTCTAAAATTTCTCTCATCTTTGTGCCCTTATGGGATAACCAGTTACAATATACATACAATTATACAATAAATAATTAAAATTGGTGATAGTTAAAAAACAATGGTGGTTCATCTCATGGCTAAGTGATGGTTGGTATTCTTGAAATTATTTAATTAGACATCCAATTATGTCATTCTAATGTGAATCATTAAATTGGCATAAACCTAGAGGATGTCAGTTGGCATGCCACATTTCATGAGGAACCTAATAGATGGATGTTATGTATGTATATGTGAAGCCTATGTAGAAATTTATGTAGTGATGAATAGTTCACAAAGATATTGCAAGACAACTCTAGTGTTACACATGTGTTGTAAATGAATAAGCTACACATAAATTTTAAGGCATGTACATAAGAAGGCTTCTAATTGGAAAGTGATAGTATTTCACAAAAATTCAAGAAGGAATCGTAAGCTTGCACACAACCATAATATGTTACGTACATGGGAAATCCAAAGTCCAATTGAGGAGTGTACTGACCTTCACAAATCCTTCACCCTTTTTAGGAAAACTGGTCCCCATTATTGCTTTGGTGAATAATGGAAAATTAAAATGTGATTACTTACCTTGATCATTGAATTTCCCTACCTTAGCCACTCAAAACAATTGATGTGTGTCTTGATCATTTTTATCCCCTTTATAATGTGGTCCTTAAGCATTAGATTAACATGTTTAAGATCCAAACCTAAAGGATGTTGTGTTATCTTTGGTTCAAGAAAAAGAGGGTAGTATGGTTACAAAAGTTCCACATTATAGATTGGATACAAACCCAATTATTATGGTTTGTAAAGAACAAAAGTGTTCTCTCCAACTATGTGTAGGATGGTACATAAACCATAAAACAAAGGTTTGATATTTTGGTGTTAACCCTCGAAGCATTCGATTTGTAGATGTAACTAGAAGTTAATATCCACCTTAAACACATGATATGTGTGATGTGAATCATGGAGTTATTTATACTTTAATTGTTGGCACAAGAGCATCTATTGAACCTATTGACATGTGGTCTTGATGTGTTGCATAAATTTTTTTGACTTGTCTATTTATTGTTCCTATATGTGTGATATGTATCAATAAATTAGATTATATCCCAATTAATTTGGAGAAGAAGAAGAAAAATAAGAAATTAATGGCTAAGGATCTAGATTCCCCTTCTTACTCTTCCACCTCTTTTGACTCCTCTTCCCAGGCTAACCCACGAGGGAAAGCCAAGCATGAGATTAGAAAGATTGTTGATGATATTGATATAGCCTCTATTGGGTATGAGTGTTTTATCAACACATTCTCCAATTGGTCCATTGACCTTGTTGGAGAGACTAATGGTGTTAGACACCTGGTCTAACCCATAAGAGCAAAAAATGTAAAGGTCAGATTTGACTTCAGGCATAAAATTCTTCCTTAGGCTAGACAATGTCCTTACTCAATCATAGAGGAGTTATAGGGCCTCTCAATTGGGATTTGCATTTGGGACCTTCTTTTCCTTTACTCTAAACAAATGGGTCTCATCTTCAATGAGATTTGTCTCCCTTGGAAGGCTCTTTTAAATTATTATGTCAAAGTTTTATTCAAATTTGATACACACAAGGAACCTCATCCTCTTATTCTATCTCTCAACCCAGCCTCTTTACTAGATGCTTTAGTTATTTCAAAGAGATCTTGTTTCCTTCTCTACATTGAGACTTTTATTGATAGTTGTCATGTCAAGTGGTGCATTATCGATGGAGTAGCATTGAACATCATACCCCTACATGTTTTTAATGTGTCAAAAATTAGTTAAAAGAAGCTCTCTGATTCTCACCATAACTTTATCAGTTTCAATAATGACATGGTTATAGTGATGGGGAAGATAAAGATTTGAATGAATTTTGGTCCCAAGATAGTCAGAATCAAGTTCTATGTGTTAGACCTTTATCTTTCATACAACATGATTCTCGGCCATCTTTGGACTGCTGCCATGTAAGCTATTGCATTGACCACATTTTGCATGGTACAATTTGTACACGAAGGTGAGGTTTAAACCTTAGAGGCCGATCCAAATCCCTAGTCATTTCTCTATGAAAAGACAAATCCCTTAAGAGAGGATTTGAATATATCCTCATGGGGGTCTATATATTATCATATACCCCCCATTTTTGAATCTCACTTCCTCAAGGATGAACATTTTGACCTAGCTAAGTATTGATCAATTTTCATTCTTTTAGATTTTTCCATGTGTTGGTTGACTCCCTATTCCACTCTATGACATAGGTTAGCCCATCTCTTTTTAGAAACCTTTTACAAGATGTCTCTCCAGATGTTGATCTCCCCCTTGTGTCATGTTTTTCCGATCAGAGTGTAGGCTCTCTCAATGCATCTCTATCAGATAAAACTAATATGGTCGAGTTTGATCTCAAGTGTTGTTTCATTCATGTTATGACATACAACCTATTCAAAGAGAGAAAGGCTTATACCAAACTCATGTAGGCTTCTTGTAAGTATCATTATCCCCTTGATCATCTTAGTTTGGATATCTCTCTCATAGATAGATCAACCCTAGGCCTTCTTATAGTGAATGTCCTTGTAGTTTAACATGAAGTGTTAGAAGAGTCACTCCCTCCCGTGCTTGAGTGTTTCAAAGAAGGTAATGCTATGGATGTTTAAGGATCCATAGATATCAACCTTGGCACTTCAACAAGACCTAAAATCATCAAGATCAGTGTTAGCCTTTCTCCAAATGAATGAGATGTTTTAGTCACCTTCTTACATGAATTTTTAAATGTATTCAATTTGGAATATGTTGATATACAGTGCATATATCCTAACATGGTCATCCATAACCTTGTTATGGATAATGGGACCTAGCCCATTCACCAAAAGCAATAACCCATGGCTCTTAAAGTCTCTTGGTTGGTCAAAGTAGAGATCGAGAAACTCATCTAAGTTGGTTTTATCCAAGTTGTTGACTATCCTTGATGGATTTCCAACATTTTCCCATTCTCAAAAATAATGGGGCCATCCATATTTGCATCAAATTTTGGGATCTCAATATGGCCTACCCAAAGGATAATTTTCCTACTACTTTGATAGACCAGATTATTGATTCCAATGCTAGTTTAGAGATCATGTCCCTCATGGATGGTTTTTATGGGTAAAACCAATTATAGATTACATTTAAAGACCTTCATAAGATGAAATTCATTACCCCATTGTTTACCTTCTATTATGACATCATGCAGTTCGGTCTAAAGAATGTTGGGGCCACATATCACTATGCCATGACCCACATTTTCCATGACCTTATCCACAAGATAGTTGAGTGATATGTCAATGATATTCTTAGAAAATCTTGTAATCTGGATGATCATGTGTGAGACCTCATAATCATCTTTTAATGTCTCCAATAATATCACATCTGTTTTAACCCCAAGAAGTGCATTTCATCATTTCAACTAGAAATCTTCTCAGCTTTCTCATCTTCTAGAGGGGTATTGAAGTGAATCCCAAAAAAATCAAGGTGATCCTTGAGATGACTCCCCCATGTAAGCTCATGTAGTTTTATTCCTTCCTTGGAAGACTCAAATTTATTAAACATTTCCTAGAGGATTATGATTACAAATCCATACCCCTCACACATCTCATGTGCAATAACACTCTATCCTTATGGTTTGATGAAGTCTAAGTGGATTTAAATGAATTGAATCATCTACTTCATAATCCTCCCATCCTAATGGAACCTATTGAGGGGTGTGAGTTAATATTTTACACCTCTATCATTGATCTTTCCATCAGGGGCATTTTATACCAAAATGACAACACTAATATGGAGAGAGTTATTTATTACATCTCTTACACACTGGTGAAACCTAAACTCAACTATTCTCTTGTTGAGCATCAGTGCCTCTCTCTCATCCTCACCATAAACAAGTTATGACATTACATTCTAGGCCAAACTACCAACATGATTTTCTAGTCTGATCCAATTCACTTCTTGCTCATTAAGACATTCTTGCTAGCAAGATCGTAAGGTGGATCATGCTTCTTTAGGAGTTTGACCTCTACATTGTTAACTAAAATCCCATCAAGGGATTTTTTTTGGTTGAACAAATACTTGAATGTCTATCACCTAGCCTAAATACAGAGATGGGTGACAATGCCTTTCTTGATGGGATGGTTTACTCGACCAATTATGTTGAGATCTCCAAGTGTGATTAGTATTAGAATATTGTTCATTACCTTGAAGACCAATCTTATCCTGACACTGAATCTTCACAAGAATGCTATCAAATACATAATCTCACCATTTTTTATGTCATAATTGGTGGCATATTTTTCAAGAAGGGTCTTAATGGTGTTTTGATGCAGTGCCTCACCCCTAAGGATATCCCTCTCATACTTGAGGAGTCCCATAAGAGAATTTATGGTGGCCACCTGAGAGGATAGGCCACCACTTAGCATATTATTATGATGGTCTTCTACTGGCTTACTCTTGTTAAGAATATATTTCAATATGATAATATCCCCACCTAGAGTATGACTATCATAGATACCACCTAGATCATAGGTTGATTATGTATGCATATGTAGCCACATGCATGGCAATTTTTGGGGACTGTGAGCCCATGTTATATACCTAGAGAAAAACTTGTATTTTTAATAATATATATAGTGATTTTATCATTATTATCACATGTGTATATGATTTTATGTGTGATATGTATGCTTCATATGATATCAACTACTAGATACAAGTGGTTAGATAGTAAGAACTGCTAATAGAGAACCCATGTACACACACATATACTAATGAAACAAAGGTTAGTGGTGATAAAAGAGAGAAAAGGTTCTCCTTAACACCATAGGAAATTTTCCTAGAGGGCCACATGGTCCTTAGACATAAAACATCTTGACGTAGAACCCATTGATTAGGTACTATAGGGGCTCACCTTCAAGAGTTGAGAGATGAAAATTCCCATTTTATAGATAGGTGATGATGACCAAAGGGCCAAACCACTTATGCACAAGATTTCCCTTCTTATGGTGTTCCTTATTAAAAATAACGACCATGTCACCCACCTTGAATTGATGAGGGTGCACCAACTTCTTTAATTGGTGGCATTGATGGTGCTAATAAGCATAGTTGTACTCAAGAGTGGCTAGGAATCACTCATCTAACTAATCAATCTTAGTGATGTGAGAGATACATTATTCCTCATTAAAGAGAGAACCAAATATCTTAACCCATAGTAAAAATATTAAGACATCTAATAGAATAACAATCTCAGACCCATACATGATAGAGTATGGGGTTGCCCTCATAGCTATTTAAAAGCTAGTCTGATACTCCCATAGAGAAGGATAGAAAATGAGATGTTAGTCTCTCTTAGACTGGGAAATTGTATAGAGAATCATTTTTTTCAAATTTTTATTTGAAGATTCTACTTTCTCATTTCCCTACGGGTAATGGGTAAAGGATAAATAGAGTTTAAACCCAAAATGTGCGATGAGTTAATACATCTCAAGGTTTTGGAAGCTTGGACCATTGTTAGACATAATCATAGTAGGAACCCTAGACCTAAAAATAAGTTAGTTCAAGATGAACTTGGTTACGGTCTTCCCACATGTGCCATTAAGAGGCATGGCCTCAGCCCATTTCATAAAATAGTCAATGGTGGTGATCAACCAGTGATGGCCATGAGAAGAGGTAGGTTTAAACTCACTAACAAATTCAAGGGCCCTAATCAAAAAAGGCCAAGTGGCCAAAATGGAGGGTAATAGGTTGGTTGAGGCAATGATAGCATCCCCTTTGACTTGACACATCTTACACTTCTTAACATACTAAACTACATCCTTAACCAGAGTAAGCCAGTAGAAGATCATCCTAATAATATGCTAAGTAGTGGCTTGACCTCTCGGTTGGCCACCATAAACACTCCTATGGGACTACTCAAGCATGAGAGGGATATCTGCAAGGTGAGGCACTGCATCAACACAACAAGATGCCACCAATGATTACATAGTAGATGGTGAGCTTATGGATATGATAGCATTCTTGTCAATATGCAGTGTTAGGATAAGATTGGTTTCCAAGGTAACAAACAATGTCCTAATACTAATCACACTTAGAGACCTCAACATAATCAATCAAAAAGACCATCTCATCAAGAAAGGCATTGTCAACCATCTCTACATTTAAGTTGGGTAATATACATTTAGGGAGTTTTTCAACCAAAACCAAGCCCTTGATGGGATTTTAATTAATAATGTAGAGGTCAAACTCCTAAATAAACATGATCCACCTTGTGATCTTGCCAGCAAGAGTGTCTTGCTAAGAAAGTAGAGAAGTGGATTAGACTAGATAATCACATTAGTATTCTGGCCCAAAATGTAATGTCATAACTTATTTGTGTTGAAGATGAGTGAGAGGCACTAATGCTCAATAATATGATTATTGAGTTTAGGGTTGACCAGTGTTCAAGAGATGTAATAAATAGATCTCTCCCTGTTAGTGTTGTCCTTTCGGAAAAACATGCCCCCGATGGAAATATCAGTGATAGAGGTGTCTGAGATGAATTCAAACCCATCAATTGGTGCCATTAGGATGTGAATTTTATGAAGTAGATGCTTCAATTTCTTGAAAGCTACTTGGACTTCAACAAACCATAAAGATAGAGTGTTCTTGCATAAGAGATGTGTGAGGGGTTGGATTTGTAAGCATAATCCTCTAGGAAATGTTTAAGAAATTTGAGTCTTCTAAGGAAGGACTAATAATAGATGAGGTTACATGAGAGAGGCATCTCAAGGATCACCTTGATTTTTTTGGGATTCACTTCAATACCCCTCTAGAAGATGACGAAGCTGAGAAGCTTTCCATTTAAAATGATGAAATGCACTTCTTGGGGTTAAGACTGATGTGATATTCTTAGAGACATTCAAATATGATTCTAAGGTGTCACACATCATCATCTAGCTTATAGGATTTTCCAAGGATATCATCTACATAGCACTCAACTATCTTGTGGATAAGGTCATGGAAATTTTGGGTCATGGCATGGTGATATGTGGCCCTAACATTCTTTAGAATGAAAGGCATGATTGCATAATATAAGTTACCCCATTGGGTAGTGAATGTCATCTTATGATGGTCTTCAAATGCAATATGGACTTGGTTGTACCCATAAAAACCATCCATAAGGGATATGATCTCGAAACTAGCAGTGGAATCAACAATCTAGTCTATCAAAGTAGTAGGAAAATTTTCCTTTGGGTAGGCCATATTGAGATCCCAAAAGTTAGTACAAATATAGATGGCCCCATTATTTTTGAGAATGGGACAATGTTATAAATCCATAAGGGATAGTCAATAACTTAGATAAAACCAACTCAGATGAATTTCTAAATCTCTGCTTTGACCAACTGAGAGACTTTAAGAGCCATGGGTTGTTACTTTTGGTGAATGGGATAGGTCCCATTTTCCATAATAAGGTTATAGATAACTATGTTAAGATTTATTCCCTTCATATCAGCATATTCCCAAGTTAATGCATCTAAAATTTCATGCAAGAAAGAGAACAAAACATCCAATTCCTCAAGAGAAAGGCTAACACTGATCTTGATGATCTTAGGCCTTGCTAAAGTGCCAAGGTTGATATCTATAGATCCTTCAACATCCATAGCATTACCTTCCTTGAAACACTTACGCACAAGAGGGATTAACTTTCTAACACTTCATGTTCAATTGTAAGGAAATTCACTTTAAGAAGGCCTAGAGTTGATCCATCTGTGAGATAAATCTCCAAATTAAGATGATCAAGGGGATAATGATACTTACAACAAGCCTGCATGAGCTTGGTGTAAGCCTTTCTCTTCTCAAATAAGTTTCACATTGTAACATGAATGAAATAAAAATTGAGATTAGACTCAACCATATTAATGGTATCTACTAGAGATGCATGGAGAGATCCTACACTTTGATGGGCATTGTGTGAAATAAGGGGCAGCTAAACATCTAGAGAGACATCTTGTAAAAGGTTTCTAGAAAGAGATGGGCGAGCTTGGTGTCATAGAGTGGAAGAGGGAGTCAACTAAGACATGGAAAACTAGGAATGAACAATGATCAATATTTAGTTGGGTTAAAATGTTCATCCTTGAGGATGTGAGATTTAAAAATGGGGGGTGTATGATAATCTATAGACCCCCATGAGGATATAGCCAAAGCCTCTCTTGAGGGCTTTGTCTTTTCATAGAGTAATGACCAAGGATTTGGGTCAACCTCCAAGCTTTTAACCTCACCTTCATGCACAAATTGCACCATGAAAAATGGGGTTGATGCAATGGCTTGCATGGTAGCAGTCCAAGGATGACCAAGAATCATGGTATATGAAAGATCAAGGTCTAACACATAGAACTCAATTTTCACTATCTTCGGGCCAAAATTGACCTAAATCTTCATATTCTCCACTAATATAACTATGTCATTATTGAAATAGATATAGTTATGATGAGCATCAAAGAGCTTCTTTTGATTGATCCTGAACTCATTAAAAACATGTAGGGCATGATGTTCAATGCAGCTCCTTCATTGATAATGTATTGCTTGACATGACAACCATCAATAAAAGTCCTAATGTAAAGAATGAAATGAGCTCTCTTCACAAGAATTGAAGCATCTGGCAAAGAGGTTAGGTTGAAAGATATAACAAAATGATGAGGTTTCTTATGTGCATAGAAGTTGAACAAAACTTTGACATCATAATGTAATGGAGCCTTAGAAGGGAGACCAAGCTCATTGAATATGAGACCCCTTTATTTAGGGTAAAGGAAAATAAGGTCCCAAATGCATATCCCAATTGAGATTCCCTATAACTCCTCTATGATCGAGTAAGGACATTGTCTAGCCTAAGGAGGAATTTTATGCCTAAAGTTAAATTTGACCTTCAAATTTACTTCACCTATGGGCTAGACCAGGTGTCTAACACCATTAGTCTCTCCAAAAAGGTTAGTGGCCCAACTAGAGCATGTGTTGATAAATAACTCATACTTGACAAAGGTTATGTTGATATCAGCAACAACCTTGCTACTCTCATGCTTGGATTTCCCTCGTGGTTCATCCTGGGAAGAAGAGTCAAAAGAGGTGGAAGAGTGAGAAATGGAATGTGGGTCCTTAGACTTTGATTTATTCTTTTTTCTTCTTCTTCTCCAAATTAATTTGGATATAATTTAAAATTTTCAGACCTTGTTGTTAGGACCCATTTCTTGGAACATGTACTGACATAGATAGATGTAGTAGGGGTTGGCCCATTACCTAGTTGTGATATCGAAGGCAACATCTCCTCCTGAAACACAAAAAAAAAACATATATAGTATTCAATTTAAATCTGTAAATTGATTTTTACCTTTTTAACTTTCAAATATAACTTAAGAATGTAACATTAAATTTATATAAAAGATACATGCATGTGTGTAGAGACTCCTGATGTATCAAAACCAAATGTGTGTGCTAACAACTCATCAATGAAGACCATATCCTCCAAACCCCTTAAATCACCATCATCATCATCTAAAGGTTTAGTGAATATATCACCATAACATTTACATGATTGGGGTTATGTATGGTTAGTAACTAGAGTATCTCGTGCATCTATTTCTAAAAATCTACTTGTATGATGAATGAGTATATCATTAGGTGCACTAAGCACGTGAAAAGTATCTCTATCCATAACCTTTATCACCATAAAGGGAATCTCTAGATGAAGTGGATTTTAGGTAGGGATCATTGCAGTCTAATTAGGTGTATGATGTGCCCCTAGTCGATCCTACATGAAGCCATTTCCTTAGACCTAAAACTCACCATAGTCAAATTAGTTTGGAATTTGATTGAGGACAAACACACAATACTTTTTCCTCAAAAATTACAAAGTAACCTCATGGTTATTACAAGGATAATAGTCAAAGACCATCTATCATCACTCCCAAAAATTAATCAAATCATGTTGGCATCAATGGATTAGGAAACATTGAGTCGTTATGGGAAATGGGGCATTGGTGGTTGGGTTGACAAACAAGGCACAAATTTGATCTTTTATTATATTATGTTCTTCACCTTAAATGCTAACAATTTATTAGAATAGTAAGCCCTAAAACTATCCCTATATAACCTACATATATCAATTTGACTCATTATCAAATAAACTTGACCTAATACTAAATCTAGGTTATTGGAAAAATAGGTGTGGTGTGTGTTCATGCAAGTGGGCTCCCTCATTCTCCTAATTATCTACTCAATTTAAATTTTGTTCTCCACTATGTGATCAATTATATCATCATGACTACCTAGGGATCTAGTGGAACTATAGGAGGGTTAGGCAAAGGGTTAGGAGGATTGGGTGGAAGGTTAGGTGGAGGGTTAGGTAGAGCATGCTGACCTTTTATAGAAAAATAAAAAAATAAATTATACAATTCACATTCACAAAAAATAAAAATAAAATTCAAAAAATTCAAAAAAAATGATTTAATATTATAAAAAAATATACCTCTTTTCATGACATCATCATCAATCTCATGAATGGAAGCTAAAATGAAGATA
>JARHVA010003120.1:1180000-1282500 GCA_037957365.1 Torreya grandis
GATGAAGGAGAAGCTCAATCATAATATGACTCATGTACACATAATTGAAGACATTTGGGTAGAATGTATAACTAATGAAGACAAAAGAAGACTTGATTATAGTCACCTCTCTATTGATCAAATTGTCAATTTTAAATTGGTAGATATTCTTGAAGATGTGATAGATGATGAGAATATATTAGATCCATCATATGAGAAAAATCAAGTGGCTTAAACTACTCTTCCTCCCATCAAATGGTTTTCTAAATAATCCACTTCTATTAGAGACAAATTCAAACCCATTATTGCAAGAACTAATGCTTGGTTGGAAGGACAAAAGATCAAATTAAAGTCATTCAAAATTTGTTCTGAAGAATAATATGATGAGGATATGACAAAAAAATGTGAAGAGCTAAGAACAAAGAACAAGGAAGATGCCTCTACCTCGACATAGAAAGTTAGGTTTGTGTTCAAAATTCAAGGTTAGGGAAATGGAAAAAAAGTAGATACAAAAAATAATGACCAATTTGGTCAAAAGAGAAATCCAATCACAAGTGAAGCACCAGTGCAAGTTGAAATTTCACCACCAATGACCTCCCAAGTAGAGACTTCTCAAGGGGAAATTTCTCAAGTTGATGTATCACAAGTAGCATCTTCTACCCTTCCTCCTTCCATTTCCACTACTCTAGATGATTCCACAATACCTCTCTAAACCATTCCCTCATCTCCCACTTCACCCCTAAGTGATACTCTTTTCTATGTTCCTCAGTATAGAACATTAGATCAAGTTTTTGATTCTTTATCTAATTTACCTAGTCCTTCTAAGTCAATAGAGTGAGGCACCAATTAATATATCACTTAACAAGATATGGATATGTTCATGTCTACTTCATCCTCCAAATTGACAACTAAGGCCTTCACCCCTATTACCAACTTGACAAAAACTAAAATTCCTACCATTTTCACTCCAACTTCATCTATCATAACTACCACTCCATCAATGTCCATCCTGTTACCCGTTACGTCCATCCCACTTTCCATTACACTTAAATCAAAAAATATTGATCTTCTCCCAACATCCCAAGATTTGGCATCCTTTGTACAAGGATATCCATCTTATCTTCTCCATTGGTTGACATTTAAAATACCTAAAAAGCAGAGGTGAATAGTGAAACTAGAAGACATTGATTTTGGTCAGCTTGTGTCAGTAAAGCCCAAAACAACAAAGAAGGCCAAAACTATGTCAAGAGTGAGTTTTTAATCTGGACACAAGTATGTTGAGGTTGTAGTGCCTCTTGAAGATAGAAACATTGAAGATATTCAAGCATACAAATATGCAATAGGATGAATAGATCTTGGAAACCAAACTCATGAGTGTAAAGGAATATTTGTAAGTAGCAATGACATGCTTGATTGAGAGATATGAAAAGGATAAAAAGATTAAAGATCAGATCAAAGTGTAGGTAGAATAACTAACCTCTATTTTACTAAATATCACACAATCCTTCAATTTCATTTCACCTATTGAGCATGATAACATTGAAAAGGTAATTCAACAGGCTAAGAAAATTAGATCTTAGGGTCAAGTGATTAATGCATGGATTGAGAGATTAACAACACAGGGTACTCAATAGTTACTTTATATCAATGGATTATTGAAGAACCTAAGTGAAGTGAAAATATAAATTCAGTAAACAATTAAAACACTCACTCAAAATTTGGAATTGACTGAAAAAGATATCGATAAATGGACTGAACTACACAAATTCAAAATAGACCTTTTAGTTGAGTAGAAAGACATTCCAAATAGGAAACTATTTATTGAATATAAGGAAGCTATAAAGAATAAAAGAGAAGTTCTTGAGAATCTAGTTAAATATCTCAAAGAATCTGAAGATATGTGTGATAATAAGATGCTAGATCTTATAGATAAAATTAGAGAACTTCCTTATCAGGTGATAAATGATTCCCAAGAAATTCTTCCTATGGAGATAGTAATTTACGAGTTCTCATCTTTGATTCAGACAAAGATTGAAATAAGAATGTTTGCACTAGATTATATTGATCAATTGACTAAATTTCAAGTCATTATGGATAAATTACAAAGCATCTTGGTCAAAAACAAGGATTTATTGGTTAATGTAGAATATTCTATCACAAGGGTCCTTGCCATCTCCAGGAGTACATCAGGCCCAAATAACCGTGAGGTCCAAGCTACATTGAATAGATACGAGGAATATTTAGAGAAGAATAAAAAGGAATAAATTCTTGTGCCTAAGGACAATTATTTTATTTTTGTAACTTTTCATATATGTTTTTGTTCAGTGTAAATTACATAGGAAAAGTACACAGTCTTAAGTCGAATAGGACTCTATCAATGAATAAGTTAATGTATTTATGTTTTTACTATTTTTGTTCATAGCTCCTCTCTATAAATAGGAGGATGCCCTTTGTAGAAGGGATGACCAATTTCTATAGAAGTGAACTGCTACAAAAATTGAGAAGCAATATTAAAACTTTGAATTCAAATTATGAATCTTTTATCAATCAATATATGAGAAAACAAGTGACCTTTCAATCCTTGAGTTGAAATAAATTTGTGATATATTGGAGATGTTCATATGTCATTTATATTACATTTTATTGTGTAATTGATTGAATTTCAATGTTAATTTTTATAAATGGAAAGGTACTAGGTATCTAGTTTTGAAGTTTTTGAGCTATTTTTTAGTTACTGGGTTTGTGTTCATCATTAAAAGTGAATTACTGAAGAGATTTTGGGCTACCAGTTATTCTTCTTTGGTAATTTTAATTCTTGTCGGAAATAAGGTGAAGAATTTGGGTTGCAACTTATTCTATCTTTTAAGTTTACTCTGTTGGTATTATTTGTGTTAATCTTTTGGCTAACAAATCTAGATATCAGTTATATTTAGTCCATAAATTAACTTAGATTTTCAAAATATATCACAAAGAATAGAATAAAGTTTGTGATTAAACATCAATTTAAAAAAAAGATATTTGGATGATATGACAACACCCACTATGATAAAATTAGTGTAAATAATAACTTGTTAGTTTAGTTAACAATAGAAAGTGAGCCTCCCCTTGTCTTGAGGAGAGATTTCATCTCATCACACTATGGATAAAATAACTATTTTGATACCATTGCATTGGTAAAAAAATATTCACCCAATAGTTTTTGGTGATTCCATTGAGGAATGAACACAAAACCAAGTTCTACACTTATTTGGTTGACATAGAACTAACACCTTATTGTTTGCTAGCTTTTTGTTGTAGTTAATTTATTTTCTTTTATGAATACTTTCATGATCTTTTGGAACAAAGCTACACTCATCATAGAAGGTAAATATGATAGATTGATCCTACATTTGAGTTTTTACAAGATCATAACTTCAATATTTTATTGGCATGTACAAGGTCTCCTCTTCAACATACAAGAAGTTTTCCACCTACCAATACATGATTTCCTATACCTAAGGAAGCTTCCAACATTCGTAAGGTCTTGCCTATTTTTCCTTTGCATGGATTTCTTATTCCTCCATATAATCCACATAGAATGTTTGATTAAGGTCCATGGGGGATTGGTTTTGGTCCATTGAACTTAACACCTCCATCTCATGAACTTACTCTTAGTTCACAAAATAATTTCCCAAAGTTCTATTGTGATGGCAAACAACATTAAAATGAACATATTGTTGCATTATACATTACATGTGGATCTCATGGAGTGGAATATGAATATGTTTCTATAAGATTATTTTTTGAAACCCTCTAAGGTGTTACAACTAACTGGTTCTATCATCTTACAACTGAAACCATCACAAGTTGGGCCATGCTCAAAACTAAGTTTAAATAAAGGTTCAAGTTGATAGAAGATGCTCATGCCTTGTTAGCTCAAATCATGTAACTAAAGAAAGAACCACATGAGACTATGTGTGAGTTCATGGTGAAGTTTAATAAGATGAGAAATAAGATCCCAATAGTTGTACAACCAACACCTAAAAACATGCTTCTTCATCAATTCACAATTCCCAGAAGTTAGTTTTTTTTGTGAAGAGTAGCCCCAAATGATCTTGATGATGCTCAAATCTTGGATAATAAAATAGAAGATGATTTGATCTTGGTAGGAAAAATAATAAAGGACAAATCTAAAGGGTAGCTCTCTTCATCATCACCTTCTACTAGCACCATGGATTTTATGGTGCAGAAGTTGGCAAATGAATTGGTAGCATTCAAGAGGCAAATGTCTCAAGGTATGTCATTTTATCCACACAAGGATACTATAATAATAACATACCAAAACTCTTATAATTATTTCAATAATAATTTAAATAACCAAAATTAGAATAAAATTCCTTTACCACCAGATAATGCAGCAGTTAATTGGTTGGAACCTAAAAATGATGATGTTCCAAAATTAGAATATGTTCTAAAAGAAGATGCAAATCCCTTAAAAAGAGATGAAGAAGGGAAAATTTGGTGATTCTGATATTAGGTTTCTACACATTGAAGAGGAAGAAGTTGAAAAAGAGGAGGATACACATAGCGAGTCTTATGTCATCTTTATCCATTCATAAAATTAGTTGAATCAACAGTAGAAGGTTGATAAGGTGAAGACCAAAGATGAATTATAAAAGGAGGTTAATATTAATAAAAGAGGAACTCCTTTACCAATTCAACTAAATGACATAGTGATAGATAAACAAGTAAGTGACCCTCCTCATTCTATTTATTCTCCTTCCTTGTCTATACCTAGTGCCCAAATTTCAGAGTCTGAAAATGAAAATATATTTTTCTCCTTGTCTTCCCCATATCCATAGTTTGACATTATCGACCATGATAATAAGACAAAGATAAAAATGTTTGAATCTAAGTACCTCTAATCTAATCCTGACCAATTTGAAATATTTGCAAAATTTGTAAAGGGTATGTTGGCCAATCCCAATCAGACCTATGCTAAAAATACACCTATGTAACCTAAACAAAATCCTAAGAAGACTAATTTGGTTGTAATTCCCACATATAACTATGGAAAAATACAACCTTTCTATATTTACCTATTTGTTAATGGTTATAAGATTAGCAATTGTGTCATTGATTTGGGTGCTTTTGATAATGTGATGCTAGCCAAGGTAGCTACCGCCTTGGGATTGACCTTAACAAAGACTTTTTTCCATTGTTTTTCAATGGAATATAAAATAAAAAAATCTCATAGGCCAAATCAAGGATGCACAATTTGCATTTGTTGTATTTCTAGATAAAAATATCAAGATGATAGTTCTAGTGGTTGACATTCAAGCCTCATATGGAGTTATGTTAGGACACAAATTTTGTAAATATGTTTGTGGAGAAATCAACATGCATTTTTCTAAAGCTTCATCCAAAAAAATAAGTAAAGTATATTATGACAAAGACTAAGGACCCAAAATCCAAGATTCTTTTTGAAACTTCTAGAATGGTTACATATTCTTAAGTACCGATGAAGATCTAATATATTCAAATGACATTTTAGAAAAAGATCAAGAAATAGATGAACCATCCACTTTAGATGAACAAGTTTTAGATTTTTAAACTATCAGAGTTGAAATTTAAAATGATGTTTGGACTTTAGAATTTGATGGTAGTTATTCTTCAACATGTTCTAGAGTTAAGATAGTTCTCTTGTCCCTGAAAGGAAAAATATTCCCTTTGTCTTTCAAGTTGTAGTTTGATAACAATAATAATACTAATAAATATGAATCCTTGCTATTATGAATGGAGGTTTCACAAAAGAAAGGAATTATAAACCTTCACACTCAAGGTGATGCCAAGCTAGTAATTTGTCAAGTCAAAAATCTATATCAAATAAAGAATGAAAGACTCAGGCACTATCGCAATCCAGTTTGGGACTGCATGAATAATTTTGACACTTTCAATATATCAATAGATATAAGAGAATATAATGATAGAGTTGATTCATTGGCCATTTTAGTCACTCTCCTGATTCCTCACAAAGATTTCCAAGGAAACAAGTGTACCATTGAGTTGGTTTTTTAGCCCAGGTTTCCTGATAATGTTAATCATTGGAAAGTTTTCAATAATGATGAGAAAGTCACCTAATTTTTGTAGAAGGTGGAAAATTTTAGTGCGTTATATTTCAAAGTGACTCCACCCATAAATAATCCATCTTTAAAGTTAATAATAAAAATGATGAGGAAATCTTGCAACTGAAAGGGAATAAGATTCCCAAACGGTTAGTATCTTTGGACAAAATTTTTGATAAACATGATCGATTCATTAAATGTCAACAATCAGAATCAAATTCATCTACAAAGACTGATCAAGTTAATATAGGGATAGAAGATAATCCCAAGATGAAAAATATTGGGAAATGTTATTCCTTGAAAGAAAGGGAAAAGTTGGTGAGACTCCTACACTGATACATTGATGTAATATCATATTCATATACTGATTTAAAATCTTTCCAACCAAAGGAGGTGAAACATGAGATCCCTCTCAAGCTAGGATCTGAGCCTTATAAGAAAAAACAATGATAGTGTAATCCCAAAATCTCAAGTACTATTATAATTAAATTTTAAAAGATGTTGAAATATCAAATTATTTTTACTATATATCATTCCACATGGCTAGCCAATATTATTCTCGTGAGGAAAAAAAATGGAGAAATATACATCTGCATTGATTTTCATAATTTGAACAAGTCATCACTTAAGGATAATTACCCATTACTAGTAGTGGATCAAGTACTACAAATGGTGCTAGGTTCAAAAATGTTATCCATGATAAATGGATTCTTGAGATACAATCAAGTGGAGGTCTATGATGAAGATCAACACAAGACAACCTTCACTACTCCATGGGTAACTTTTGCCTATTGTAGGATGCCTTTTAGATTGATTAATATTGGTGCTACCTTTTAGAGGGCTATGGATTTGGCTTTTCAAGATATAATCAATAATTTTATTGTAGTCTATCTAGATGATCTAACAATTTTCTCAAAAATGTTCCAAGATCATTGTGACCATTTGTAGTAAGTACTTGAAAGATGTCATGAACATGGGATATCTCTTAACCCCAAAAAATCTATTTTTGGGGTTACTGAAGGTAAGCTCCTTGGACACATATTATCTAAGGAAGGAATCAAGATTGATCTTGAATGGGTTAAGTCAGTTCAAAATCTTATGCTACCATCAAGTAAGAAAAGATTTCATTCCTTCTTTGGGAAAGTTAATTTATTACAAATATTTGTTCCAAATTTTGTTGAAAAGACATGTCACATCATTGATATGATGAAATGGAAATCAATATTTCATTGGAACACAATGGGAAAATGGCCTTTCATAATATTAAGGAATCAATTACACTTGCACATGTCTTAGTTTTCCTTGATTATACCAATATTTTTATCATGTATAGTTATGCTTAAGAGCATACCTTGTTCACAATCTTGGTATAGTAAAATGAAGAGGGGATTTCATCTCCCATAGCTTTCATGGGCTGCCCTCTAAAAGCTCATGAGATTAAGTATTCATCCATGGAAAAACATGCTTATGTAGTGGGAAAGCAGTTAAGCTTTTTAGGCACTACATCCTCAACTCTCATACCATTGTGCTAGTACCAGATTCTACAGTCAAGTTGAATTTGACTCAGCAAGAGTTTAGAGGTAAAAGAGGAAATTGGATTGCTAAAATCCAAGAGTATGATACGGATATTAAGCTAAAAAACCTTGTACATGGAAAAGGTTTATGTCAATTCATGGCAAAAATTAAACCAAAAGAGATACCTAACAATGAGGGAGATATGGAAGAACTTCCCATGGTCTTTCTTGTGAGCATAATGGATGAATGGTATTCTAACATTTCTTATATGGAGAGTGTCTAGAATATTTGTCTCCTAAAGAGAGGAAGATGATCAAGCTTAAGGTTAAAAACTTTGTCCTTTGGGATAATGGTTTATATAAGCAAAACATTGATCACATTTTTCTACAATGCATAGATAAAGTACAATAAGGTAATTTGTTGGAATATTTTCATTATTTGACTTGTGGAGGATATTTTTTAGCCCTAATCATAGCTCATAAGATTTTAATAGAAAGATATTATTAGCCAACACTTTTTTAGGATGCATACACATGGGTGCGTGAATGTGAGAAGTGCCAGTAGTTTGTGGGGAAACCCAAGTTAGAAGCATTACCTCTCAATCCATTAATGTTTTTAGCAATGGGTTATTGAATTCATTGACATGGTAAATCCATTATCGAGTGCAAGTCATATTTATGTTTTTATAGCTATAGATTACTTCACCAAGTGTGTGGAGGCAATTTCAACTAAACATGCAACTTCAGAGGTTATTTTTAACTTCCTCAAAGAAAATATCATCACATGTTTTGGTATGTCAAGAAAAATCATAACTGATAATGCTTCTTGTTTCACATCCCAAGAGATGACTTATTTTTATTTTGAATATGGAATCATTATATCTCACACCTCAGACTACTTCCCTTAAAGAAATGGTCAAATTTAGTCCAGTAACAAGAATTTAGTTACTATCATTAGAAAGTTGGTAGAGAATAATTAGAGAACTTGGTATAAGGAATTATATGATGTATTTTGGGCTGATCACATCACTCCTAAGTGAATAATTAGTATGTCTCCTTTCCAAATTTTTATATGGATTAAATATAGAAATACCTATCATATTGGAGTTTCTCACTCTCAAATTGGCAAAGGTAATTAAAGATGCAACATTTGAAATATCTATAGACAAGCATATTATGTACCTTTCTAAGATAAAGGAGCAAAATACAAAGGTAGTGGACTACATTGCTAAACATCAAAGTCATGTCAACGAAATTTTTGACCAAAAAGCCAAGACATGAGATTTATGAGTTTAAGATCTCATTCTTTTGTGGGAAAAGAGAAGAGAACCAACATAAATGAATGGGAAATTTGATTCCTTATGGAGGGGTCCTTTCTTCATAAATCAGTTTTCTAGTGAGCACAGGTTTTTTTTAGCTATACTTGGATGGAACATCATTATCACTACCATATAATAGATAACATTTGAAACATTTCACTAAGTGAAGTTACATATAATTTTGTATATATTTATATATTATTTTAGTTTTATTTATCATCTCATCTGTTGTTTGACTTCATAACCCAATGGAGAAAGGCACTTAAAGTTTTGGGTTTCTCTTTCCTTCAAGAATTTCAAAAGAAATCCTGAAGGAAACTTCCTAGTCAGAGCCAACTATTATCCTTAAATTTAATAGGATAAATTCATGGGATAACCCCTATGAAACTTTTTTATTTCATATCTCATTATCTCTAAGAATGCAAAATGAGGTAAATCTCTATCTCTTTACATTTTTTTCCCAAGAAAGTTAGTCTTTTGAGGGAATTTTGCATCCTATGCAGTTCGGAGATTTTTCTCTGAACTACATTTTGTTTCTTTTCATGTTATATTAGAAAAAATTTCAAACCTTGCAAATTTTTTGTGCAAAGTCAAAGAACTTTTCCAACTTTGCATATACAATATCAAAGATTTTTTTTAACTTTACATATGCAAGGTTGGGATTTTTCTCTTATCTTGCATATGGGACCCATCACCCATTATAATTAATGTGAATTAATTATCACATTATATATACATATTATGCTTGGTAATTTTTTATTTTTACCTCTTGTTTTTATTTTCCTCATCATTTTCAAGTTCATCAACATTTTTCATCACCATTTCTTGTGCTTGTGTGCATTAGTTACTACATTCATGTTTGATCTCCTCCTATGTTTTTAGACCTCATCTTCAATTCAGGTAGGTTTCACTTTTGTTTTCTTTATTTCCTTTATTTCTTATTTTTTTCTCTTTTTTCCTTAGTTTTTTTATTGTGTTAAATTCTTGCATGATTTACTTCATTTTGTTTTTAAACTCATAGGGTCTCTTTTTATTTTCTTATCATGGTGTAAATTCAACATTTTTTAATTCCTCATTCATCTTAGAGAAAATTCTCTGAGTTTCTTCCTTTCACCCTTTCATTTTTGTTGTGCATGCACATTAGAGAATTTTCTCTGAAGTGCAAATTCTTATTGCATGCACTATGGAGAAAATTATTTGATGTGCATAAAATTAAGTCAATCCATTATGGATGTAAATCAGAGAATTTTCTCTGACTTGCATCCCAAAGACCATTTACCTCATTAGGTGCAAGTTATAGAATTTTTTTTGACATGCACAAAGTAATCAAATTGGATGCAAGTCAAATAATTTTATCTAACCTACATCTAATATTACACTGTTCTTGTGCAAGTTGGAGAAGTTTATCTGACCTACACTTAAAAAAATAAAACCAAGCTATGTAGGTCAGAGAATTTTATCTTAGTTACATCTTAGAACCATTTAGCTCTCGTGCAGTTTGGGGAAAAATCTCTGAACTACACAACCTTCACCATACTTCTTGTAGGAGAGTTGATTTTTGCCATCCTAACATTTTCCTAAAAATAATAAAAAATGCTAACTCTAGATAATTAAATTTTCCTACTTGCAGCTATATGATCAATGTCAGACAATTTTATAAATAAGAAGGTAATGAAATATAAGTTTTAGGGTGTGCTTCCATTGTCCATTGTTGATTCAAATGTAGATTAGATTAAGGACACAATGATTGGCCATGTGGACATGGTTGAGTTATTATAGAGACTAGGAAGACATCCCATTGTATCTCATATGTAACCAGTGCTTAATAGTGAAATACATTTGGCTATCATATTTCTTGTGTCAGCAAAAGATTCTAAATTCATCTTGACCATGGCTACACATTTTGATAAGGATAGTAGATTGGTTAAGGATTTAGAGGGTAAAGTGGTCATTCACCTTGACAAAGAATATTTTGATAATGTCTTCCACCTCTTTGAGATTGAAGAATATTTAGACTTAACTATAGAATCAACTCAGGAATACTATGATAAAGATCCTAAAAAGTGCAAGAATTAAATCAACTCCAAATGGCTCAAAACTCTTTGGCACACCATTGATAGATGGCCCAAGTATCTATACTATAGTGATTTTATAGAGGAGGTAGGGGATTTAATCACCCTCCTAAGTAGAGTGAAAAGACTACCAACTTCAAATATTTTTAAATATTGGATGTATCAATACATTTGGATTATCAAAAGAGATAAGTAAAGGATCTTTTGGGGCAAACAAATCAGTGACACTATCTATCATCAAATATCTAAGGTGGCCTCTTTATTTAATATTTATATGAATTCATATCTCATTTATGTTGTAGCCAATATATATTCTTTCTTAGGTTTGAATACTATTGGTGAAAGACTAATTTTCCCTATATATGAGCATAATCCACAATTGACTCTAAAAAAATCATCAAACATTATAGGAGAGTTAATAATGATTTTTTCTACAAATTCATTTTACTTTTGAGAAGGATCTCAAAAAGAAAAGAGTTTTAGATCAAGTATGGGCATAGGTCAATAGGGTTGGTTGTATTTTCTTATAGTTCCCAACCTTTACCTATATTAAGGTAGGAGGGTTTGACAAGCAACCTTACATACTACATATGTACCCACGTGACAAGTTAGAATTAATGGAGATGTGAATATAAGTAATGAATATGTATAAAAAACAATTAGATGCCCATAAAAGAGGGTTTTAATTTTCCAATTAGTATTGGTTGGTACATAATTTCCACTACTCCAAAGGCCAAAACCATGAAAAATGAGTTGCAATGGATTACGCTTAAGAAATTCAAGAGTAGAGAAAATTTTGATTATAGGTTGATCAAGGAGAAGCTCAAGCATAATATCACTCACATAGACAGAATTGAAGACATTTGGGTAGAATGTAGAACTGATGAAGACATAAGAAGACTTGATTATAGTCACCTCTCTACCAATCAGATTATTAATTTAAAATTGGTAGATATTCCTAAAGATTTGATAAATGATGGGAATATATTAGATCCATCATATGAGAAAAATAAAGTGGCTTCAACTCCTCTTCCCCCATCCAATGGTTTGTTAAAGAATCCACTTCTATTAGAGATAGATTCTAACCCATTCTTGTAAGAAATAATTCTTGGTTGGGAGGATAAAAGATCAAATTGAAGTCATTAAAAACTATTCATAAGAAGAATATGATGAGGAGATGACAAAGAAATGTGAAGACCTGAGAACAAAAAAAAAGGAAGATGCCTCTACCTCGACACAAAAATTTAGGTTTGTGTTCAAAATTTGAGGTAAGGAAAAATTCAAAGAAGCAAATACAAAAAATAATGACCAATCATGTCAAAAGAGAAATCCAATCACAAGTGAAGCACCATTTCAAGTTGAAGTTTCACTGCCAATGACCTCCAAAGCAGAGACTTCTTAAGGGGAAATTTCTCAAGTCGAGTATCACAAATAACAACTTCACAAGTAGCATCTTCTACCCTTCTTCGTTCCATTTTCACTATTCTAGATGCTTTCACAATACCTCTCCAAACTATTCTCTCATCTCCACCTTCACTCCCAAGTGCTGCTCTTTGTCAAGTTCCTCATTATAGTACGTTGGATCAAGTTTTTTATTCTTTATCCAATTTACCTAGACATTCTAAGTAAATAGAGTTAGAAACCAATTTATATATCACTTAGCAAGATATGGATAAGTTCATGTCTACTTCATCCTCCAAATTGACAACCAAGGCCTGCACCCCTATTTCTAACTTGTCAACAACAACTAAAATTCCCACCATTTTCACTCCAACTTCATCTATCATAACCACCTTTCCATCAGTTTCCATCATATTACTTGATACATCCATCCCACTTTCCATTCCACTTACCTTTCAAACCATTGATCTTCTCCCAACATTCCAAGCTTTAACATCCTCTACATAAGGAGATCCATCTTATCTTCCCCCCTTGGTTGATATCACAAACACCTAAAAATAAGAGGCAATCAGTGGCACCAAAAGACTTTGATTTTGGTCAGCTTGCGTTGGTAAAGCTAAAAACAACAAAGAAGGCCAAAATTATGTAAAGAGTGATTTTTGAATATAGACACAAGTATGTTGAGGTTGCATTACCTCTTGAAGATAAAAATATTTAATATATTTAGGCATCCAAATATGCAATAAGATGAATATATATTCAGAATAAAAATCATAAGAGTGCAAAGGAAGATTGTAAGTAGCAATGATATCCTTTATCAAGAGATATGACAACAGCAAGAAGATCAAGGATCTACTCAAAGTGCAAGTAGAACAACTGACCTCTATTTCACTAAAGATCACATAATCCTCTGAGTCCATTTCATGTGTTGAGCATGATACTAATGAAAAGGCAATTCAACAAATTGAGAAAATTGGATTTCAAGGTTAGGTGGTTAATGCCTAGATTGAGAGATTAACAACACAGGTTACTCAATAGTTACGTTATATCATTAGGTTCTTGAAGAACCTGAGTGAAGTGAAAATATAAATTTAGTAAATGATTAAAACACTCACTCAAAATTTTTAATTCACTAAAAAATATATTGATACATGGACTCAACTACGCAAATTCAAACTAGAACTTTTAGTTGAGCCAGAGGTCATTCCAAATAGGAAAATATTTATTGAATATAGGGAAGTTATGAAGAATAAAAGAGAATTTATTGAGAATATATTTAAATATCTCAAATAATCTAAATATATATGTGATAGTAAGATGTTAGATATTATAGATAGAATTGGAGAACTTCTTTATCAGGTAAGAACTAATTCCCAAGAAATTCTTCCTATGGAGATAGTAATTTAGGAGTTCTCATCTTTTATTCAAATGAATATTGAAAAAAAATGTTCATGCTAGATTATATTGACAAATTGATTTAATTTCAAGTCATTATGCATAAATTACAAAGGATCTTGGATAAAAACAAGGATTTTTTGGTTAACTTATAATATTCTATCGAAAGGGTCATTGTCGTCTCAAGGAGTACGTCTAGCCCAAATAACAGTGAGGTCAAAGCTACATTGAAGAGATACAAGTAATATTGAGATAAGAATAAAAAGGAATAAATTCTTGTGTCTAAGGACACTTAGTTTATTTTTGTAACTTTTCATATGTTTTTTTGTTCAATGTAAATTACACGTAAGTAATGTATACAGTCCTAAGTTAAATAGGACTCTATCAATGAATAAGTAAATGTATTTATGTTTTTCCTATATTTTTTCAAATCTCGTATCTATAAATATGAGGATTTTATTTGTAAAAATGATCACTAATTACTATAAAAGTGAAGTGCTGCCAAAATTGAGAACCAATATTGAAACTTTGAATTCATATTGTGAATCATTTATCAATCAATATACGAGAAAATAAGTGACCTTTCAATATTTTAGTTGAAATAAATTTGTGATGTATTGGATATTTAATTATGTGTTTTCCATTACATTTTATTCTATAATTTATTGAATTTCAGAGTGAATTTCTATAAATCGAAAGGTACTAGCAAGCTGATTTTGAAATCTTTGAGCTACTTTTTAGTTACTAGGCTTGTGTTCATCATTGAATGTGAATTATTGAGGATAATTTGGGCTACAAGTTATTTTTATAAATAAGTCAAAGACTTTGGGTTTCACCTTATTCTATCTTTTAAGTTTACTCTACTAGTACTAATCTTGTTAATCTTTTGGCTAACAAATCTGGATATCTATTGTATTTGGTCAACCAAGTAATGTTAGATTTTTGAAGTATATCACAAAGAATGGAATAAATTTTGTGATTAAACATCAATTCTAAAAAAAAAATGGATGATATGACAACACCCACTATGTTAAAATTACTGTACATAAGTGTAAATAATAACTTGTTGTTTTATTTAACAATAGAAAGGGAGCCTTCCCTTGTCTCGAGGAGAGATTTCATCTCATCACACTATGGCTGAAATAACCATTTTTATACCATTGTGTTGGTAAAAAAATATTCACCCAACAACTATCAATGATATCTTGAATCTTTTGTTGTTGTTTGTATCATCAATTAGTAGAATGTTTAGAAACTCTATGATAGTCACAATATTTATTATCATCATACCCTTTAGGCAGAGGTCAAGATATATCCAATTGATATGTCGTAATAAAATCAATCAAATTTCATTTAATAAATAATTCAATAACTTTGAGAGGAGGGTCAAGTAACCTTTTGAATTTTTGTGTGTTATTAGAAGGTGAAAGGACTATCTTGCCAATTAGTTATAACACTATGTTTATAGTTTTGATTTTAATATTAGCTTGAATGTTAGGTGCTTCATTAGTATTAGCTTTGAGTTTTGATTTTCCCTGATATTTTGAGGTAATAAATATTTAGGTGATAGATGTATAAATGATCATATTGGTATTTCAATGTTTAATCTCAATATTAAAAATCATGTGACATTGTTTGTTAGAATATTGGTAAGTAGTAAATATAAATTTGTCTTTAAGTGGTGTAAGTAAACTATTTAAGAATATATTTTTAATCTCACTATCAGGGATTTTTTATAACATTTTTTATAAGAATAGTCTTGAATCTAAGTACACATCGTAAAATTCTTGTGAGTTTCTTGTTTGAATTAAGCACTTTGAGAAAATGTAACTTTTGAGTAATGTTTATAAGAAAATAAACTAAGAACATATCATCAAAATAGTTAACTCAATGCAAAAATATTATAAATAGAGTGTATAACACATCTAAGGCATAATCCTTTAGAATTATAGGAAAGATATTGGCCATAAGTAATCATTATGAAAAATCAAAGTCATGATGAAAAATAATCTCCAATGTGATGTGAAGGGTCATTATTTCCATTGTATTAAAAATTTGGCATTGAAAACACATGATTCAAAAGGTGAAAAAAAAATTAAGTAACTAATTTGTTGTGTAATATTTTGTAAGTTGAAACCACATGAATAGGATTTTGAGATTCTTGAGATAGTTTTATAAGTTACAATTGCATAGATTTAAGTTGTTTTTGAATCAATGGATATTTTGATGTACTAATAGGTATATGGGTTAGACCATTATTAAAATTTATATGTGTATATGTAGGAATGGATGCTTTAGTAGGATTAGCATTGGTAGTGATGGAGGTATGATTGTTATTTTGACTATCTCCAATACCAAAAGATGAAATATAATAATTAGGCACATTGGTCATTGTATTTATAGTAGGAGGAATTATAGAATCCTTAGGTTGTATAATAATAGTAGGATTAAGTTAAGTATGTGTAGAAATAAGTACATGCATATAAAGATTAGCATCACTATCATCACTGATAAAAATAGATGTGGAGCCTCCAATAGGAAGATTATTAGCATTCAAAAGATATATAGGATTATTTAAAAATATAGGTTCATTATCCATTATTCATTGTTATACAAATTTCAATTTAAGAAATAAAGGTTATAAACATGAAGGATGCTTATTAATCATATATTTAAATTTATAAATTCTAGAAAATCCTCATGGATTAACATCATCAATAACATCTTCATCATAAAAATTATAATCAATCATTTTCATCATTCAAAGGAATAGTAAAATACATTTTATTAGCAACATTTTGACCATTCATATTTATATTAACATTAATTGTAAGAAGAACACCACATAAACCAACCATGTTTTTATTTCAAAAAAATGCGAGTAAAAATAAATACAATTTAAGTAAAATTACAAGTAGCACCACTAAATCTAACACTTTACTTAGTAAGTGTAGACACCCAATTTTTGTACAGATTTGTATCTCTCTACAACCTTAAACCTTATATATTTGTTTAATATTCATTATTTTCATCTTTTAAGCTTTATCTATATATGTTTTGAGTAACTTTCACCCTTCTTGAGTTTCTCTCTCCTAGGATTTACTCTTCGACCATAGATCATATAAAAAATTATGTTCTCTTTATTTTTTTATTCATTTTACCTTGACTTGATTTAGTTAAAATTTTATTTCACATATCATTAATTTCTATGATTGAACATTACACTTATTTTGTCTTAAAAATTCTTTTATATATAAAAATCATTGCTATATCATTAAAAAGGGGGAGGGGGAATATCAAAATCATCCAAGCATCACCTATGATTATATCTCCAAGTTATATCCTTAACAAAATCCAACTACAAAAGGACAACATATTTTTATGAAACAATTTTTATGACCAGGTTTTGTGAAATGATTTTTATGGCCTACTTTTCTTGTATCTCCAAGTTAGGCCATGTTTGATCAATGTACTCAATGATGAGTTGGGATTCACATATCAATATGCCATTGTGTAGGAGTAGATGAATCCTCTTGTGTTGGTAGACATGGTCTTCCTTTTAGCTCAACATAGCATTTAATCTTCTCTACCACTCCCTTCCAACTCAACTCACGTTTACCACTTTTGTATTAAATTATTTTAAAGGTTTACAACTATCCTCCTACCATCTACTACTATCACCAAATTTATGTAATGTTTTCTCTCTCTCATCTTCTATAGACTTTGAGAGACTTAAAAAAAAACTAACTTTATTTCATTTGCATCTTTTTAATACTTTGTTTTTAATGAAAGAAAATATTAAAAAATACAGTAACAAAGCTCTTGTAGAAAATAGAAGAATATTACACACCTTTATTAGCATAAGAAGATAAAATCTTGTATTACATCTGCCCTGCATATTAATGAAATATATAAATTTTTGATTTTGAGTTTTGTGTCTTGATTTATTTTCTATGAATTTTACCCTATTTTTTGTATGTTTTATCTTCATTAATTTGGCTTTAGAGTAGCCTATCAATTGTTTATTTATAACAACTTGGTATCAGAGCACAGTAAAGAGCCTGAGTAACTCTAAATTTTCAAAGAGTTTATTTTCAGAGCAGAGAATATCCTGAGAAGAAGAGATCAAGTTTTTCAAAAGGCATAATTCTTTTTAAAAAAGGGATAAACTCATAGCTAAAATCAAAAGAAACAGACTATTTTTTTAATCAATAATGGAAGGTGTAGGACGTAACATCACTCAACCCCAAATACCAACTTTTAATGGAAAAAATTATTATTTTTGGAGCATTAAAATGAATACTCTATTCTAATCACAAGATGTGTGGGATTTAGTGGAGAATGTATTCCCTGAGCTAGCAAACCAACAAGATTTTCAATATTTTTCACAAGTAGAGAAGGATTTACTTAAATAAAATAAGAAAAAGGATGCCAAAGCATTATTTTTTATCCATAAATCTATGGAGTCAATATTTCCAAGATTTGAAACTACTACAAGGTCAAAGTAGGTATGTGAAAGTTTGTAGACTACATATCAAGGCACTAGCAAGGTAAAAACTATTAAATTATAAATACTTAGGAGAGATTTTGAGAATCTTCATATGAAGGAGTCAAATAGTATAGATTCATTCTTTACACATGTAATGGGCATTGTGAATCAAATTATAACTCATGGTGAGAGTTTAGAAGACCAAAAGGTTGTAGAGAAAATACTCAAAAGCTTGCCTCCAAAATTTGATTCAGTTGTAGTGGCCTTTAAGGAATCCAAGGACTTATGCAAATTATTAGTTGATGATTTAATGGGATCATTATTGTCACATGAGTAAATATTAAATCGATAAGGGGCATCATCACTAGAGAATGCCTTCAAAACTCAACTTTTATTTGGTAGAGCAAGAGAGAGAACAAATAATAGTAGAGGTAGAGGATGTTTTACACAAAGAGGAGGAAGAGAAAATACACAATTTAAAATCAAAATACCAGTATCAAGCCCACATACACATTCTACACCAACAAGAGGTAGAGGTAGTAGTCATTTTAATAGCCAGCATCAAGGTGAAAGGTATGATAAAACAAATATCCAATGTCATTATTGTAAAGGATTTGGAGATTTTACATATGAATGTAGGAAAAGGCTATGCAAAATGAATCAATAAAAGTAAAATTTTATAAATGAAAATCAGTCCAATACTAGTAAACAAATACAATGTTGATCACATGTAATGTTGTACAAGAGAGTTCTTAGGAGGTATGGTTTCTAGATAGTAGATGTAGTAATCACATGACTAGGAGTAAGGAGATATTTTCAATAATGGATAAAATATAAAATCAAAGGTAAAATTGGGCAATGATCACTGAGTATCAGTAATGGGAAAAGGGTCAATTAACATAATAACTAGGAAAGGTGAGAAGAAGCATATCTTTGATGTGTACTATGTTTCTAGACTACAACATAATCTAATAACCATTGGGAAATTAGTGAAAAAAGGGTATATAATATACTTTGATAAAGGTTAATGTGTAATTTTAGACAAGAAACCAAGTAATAAGCTGAATGCAAAAGTTGAAATGACAAAAAAATATGATGTTTCCTCTTAGAATCCAAAGTGAACTATTATTAGAAACTCAATGATTGCAAAGGTTTCTAAATTAGATTTCAAATATTAATACAAAAATGAATCTTAGCTATGGAATTTGAGATTTGGACATTTAAAATTCAAAGGATTATAGTTATTATATAGGGAAAGAATGGTGTATGGATTGCCATCAATAGAGCCACTTAAGAGAAAATGTGAGAGATGTATACTAGAAAAGTAACATAGGCATAAATTTCCAGTTGGAAAATATTATAGGTCATGGAAAACACTTGAGATAGTCCATTTAGATGTTTTTGGACAAATGCAAACACCATCCATAAGTGGAAGTCTTTATTTCTTGACATTTATTGATGATTTCAGCAGGAAAGTTTGGGTTTATTTCTTGAAATACAAATCAGATGTGTTTGATGTTTTTAAGGAGTTCAAGGCAAAAGTTGAGAAATAAAGTGGATATTATATCAAAATATTGAGAATCGATAGAGGTGGTGAATAAATATCAAATGATTTTTTGAATTTTTGCAAGGAAAATGGGATAAAAAAATAATTTACAGCAAGGTATACTCCTCAACAAAATGGAGTAGGTGAGAAAAAGAATATAGCAATTATGTAAATGGCATGAAGCATGATAAAAGACAAATACCTAAAAAATGAGTATTGAGATAAAGTGGTTTCATGTTTAATATACATATTAAATAGATGTCTAACAAAATTAATGATAAATAAAATACTAGAAGAAGCTTAGAGCAAAAGGAAGTAGAATATTGTACATTTAAGTGTTTTTAGATGTGTAGCACACTCCTTTATACCTCAAGAGTTGAGAAAGAAACTATATGATAGAGGAGATAAGTTCATACTTGTGGGATATAGTGAAAAATTCAAGGCATATAAGCTATACAATCCTATTAGTAAGAAGGTGATAATAAGATATGATGTTGAGTTTGTTAAAGAAGAAGCATGGGATGGAAGGATAAATAAAACAAATACTATTGTAGCTAGTGCTCTGAAAGAGAATGAAGAGAATAAAACTCAAGTTGTGAATCCTAATACATAGGAAATTGTTTTGACAATGCCTTCTAAGGCACCTACCACTCCAAATCCAACTATTACAACAAGTAATAACAACAATGATTCTTCTAATCCAACACTTTCGTTATTAAGATCTGGGTCTATAAATACATCAAAAAATGCACACAGTCTAAGGGAGATTTATGATGAAATACAAGTTGGCATTCTTAATACAATCTAATCCAATTTATTTTTAAGAAGTAATTAAAGATGAAAAATGGATTGCAGCTATGGATGAGGAAATTCAATCAATTGAAAAGAAACAAACTTGGAATCTAGTAGATTTTCCTAAAGGCAAGGATGTGATTGGAGTTAAGTGGGTTTACAAGAAAATATATAATGCTGATGAAAAAGTAGAGAAACACAAGGAAAGAATAATAGCTAAAGGCTTCACACAATAGTTTGGTATAGACTACAATGAAACATTGGCAAGATTGGATACCATTAGAATTGTATTATCTATAGCATCTCAAAATAATTAGCAGGTTTAACAAATGGATATAAAATCATATTTTTTAAATGGTATTTTGGAAGAAGTGTACATAAGACAACCCCCTGGTTATGAAATTTTAGGACAAGAACATAAGGTATATAATCTAAAAAAGGTACTATATGTTTTCAATCAAGCTCCTAGAACTTGGTACAATAGAATATATTTTTATTTAATGAAAAAAGGGTTCAATAGATGTGGAAATGAACCTACCTTGTATGTGAAAGTGAATAATAAAGGTCATATATTGATAGTTTATTTATATGTAGATGATTAGACATTCACAGGTAACATGTCAATTAACTTATTTAAGGCAGCCATGTAAAGTGAATTTGATATGACTGATTTGGGGCTTATGAGATATTTTCTTAAGATAGAGGTAAGTCAAAGTTATCAAGGAATTTTTATATGTAAAAGTAAATATTCTAGTGATTTGTTGAAGAGATTCAAGATGAAAAAAATGAATCCATCCCCTACACTAGTTGCATTGGGTTTAAAACTTAGCAAGGATGACAAAAGCCTAGTGTTGATGTAATTTTATTCAAAAGATTAGTTGGAATCCTCATGTATTTAACTACCACAAGACTGGATATCATTTATGGGGTTAGCCTCATTTATAGATTGATGGGAAAACTAAAGGAATCACATTGGAAAGTTGGAAAAAGAGTTTTAAGTTATATAGATGGAACAAAGAGCTTTGGGATTTTGTATACATCTTTAGATGAATACAAACTAATTAGATATATGGATAGTGATTGTGGAGGTAGCTTGGATGATAGGAAGACTACTTCAAGATACATTTTCCATCTTAGATTTGATGTTATCTCTTGGGCATAAAAAAATCAACCAATTGTGACACTCTCATTAGCTGAAGTAGAATATGTATCCTGTACATAAATAGCTTAGCAAGTAGTATGGATGAAAAGATTACTTTTAGATTTTAAAAATTTAAAATAAGAACCTATGAAAATTTATTGTGATAATAATCTAGCAATTTATTTATCCAAAAATCATGTTTTTTATAAATGGAGTAAGCATATTGATACAAGATATCATTTTATTCAAGAATTGGTGAACAATGGAGACATATATCTTGAATTTTTTAGGGTCAAAGATCAACTTGTTGATATCTTTACCAAGCCACATTCAAATAATGTATTTGTACATCTCTAGGAAGGAATTGGAATAACTGATATACGTGGCAATGAAGATTAAGAGGGAGCATTGGTAGACATGGTCTTCCTTCCATCTCACCATAAAATTTAATATTCTCTACCATTCCCTTCTAGCTTAGCTCACCTCTGCCACTTTTGTATTAAATTGTTTTAATAGCTTATAACTATCCTCCTAACATCTACTATAGTCACCAAATTTCTTTAGTGCTTTTTATCTCTCATCTTCTACAGACTTTGAGATACTTCTTAAAAAATCAACTCTGATTTATTTGCATCTTTTGTATACTCTATTTTTAATGAATGAAAACATAAAAAAATATATAGCAATGAAGTTCTTGCAAAAAATATAATAATATTGTGCACCTCTATAGGTATAAATAGATAAAAGCTTGTATTGTATCTACCCTATATATTAATGAAATATATAAATTTTTGAGTTTGATTTTTGTGTCTCAGTTTATTTGTTGTGTTTTTGTGTTTTTACCCTATTTTTTATATGTTTTTTCTTCATTAATTTGGATTTATATCAACCTATCAATTGTTTGTTTCTAATATTTGTAGATTGGATTCAATCCAAAATTAATTATAAATTATATTTTAGATCTTCCTCCACTATTTTGTACACTATGCCCTTCATCTTTAGGTCAATATTAACCTTTCTCCCCAATGAACATAACTAGATGGATATTAATTTAACTTCATTCATATTTATTCCTTTAGATGGGAATCTATAATTATTTTCATGTTTCAAGGGTTCCATATAATAACAAAATTTTACAAGATGATAAAAAATGGAATCTTACCTGAAAAATAGGAACAAAAATTATTTAAGAAATATTTGATTCCACTTTTAGTTCTTCTTTCACCATTTCATACAAGATGCCCTTCACCCTTAGGGTAATATCAACTTAACCAAAATGATATCAATTTATGTACTCAACGATGAGTCTGAACTCACATTGTCAATCTTCCATTATGTAGCAACAGATGGATATTTTTAGGAGGAAGATTTTTAGAGATGGGAAAATGTTGGGGACTAAATATGTATGAATACAAAGCATAAATTTCTTTTAATTATCTTTCTCATTATCTAAGGAAAATATTATCACATTTAAAAATCTACAAAATAATTTTACTATAGATTTATGTTTAGAAGACTTGTCTATGAAATTGTAGGCACTAACTACTTGTCGCTACCCCTCATGGTTCTCTTATAATATGCACCATAAGTTTGATTTGTTTTTCCATTCAAAAATGAGAATATTCTTTTTAGGGATGCCTCCAACTGGTTGTAATTTTTGACATGCAACCCAATAAGAGTAGATAGAAGCCATTATAATTTTAGGTTGTCCATTTTTATTTATATTTTTCTAGAAATAAAAAATTATATATTTTTTTATATTCATCCTTTATCAACCTTCTTCTTGTCTCTTCATAATGCCTCTAGTAATCTTACTATCTTAAGAATCTAAATCCTCCTTCATGTATTTACTTTGTGCTACAAATAGATAGATCTTAATCAAAATTATAGAACATAAAATTAAGCTTAATTTATATATTAATTATAATATAATAATGATAAATAGAGGATTTTACAATAATATTTGATATTTCATGAATCTAGAAATAGTTATCGCATGCTGAAAATATAAAACTGTCCAAACATGAAGAAAAAGCAAAACAAAAAAATGATCCAAATGTAGAATGCTCAAAAAATGTTAAAACCATGCATGGAACCATAGGTTGGTTTTTGATAAATAATATACATGTATAAAATTATTTAGTGAATATATTCATCAGGTTTGGGACTTTGAAAACATTACTCATATTTATGAAATTCTATGTAGATCTCTTGAAAATTGATCCCTATCTTCAAAATCCTAATAGGGCAACTAAACCTATAGAAGATAAGGAAAACCATTATTTTGGGAATTATGCCGAGGCTCAACATTGATTTTAAGTGTCAAATACATATCAAGCTCCTTAGTGGTTCACAATATTTGAAACAAAAAACCAAGTGTAATGTAATTCAATAATGAAGTCTAGTGTGATGTAATCTCTACTCTATCATGACTTTTGGTGCTAAAATAAATTTTATATTTCTTCTTAAATATAATATTAAATTCTTAATATTTCCTTATGATCTTGAATATATGCCTAAATATTTGAGTTGATTTTTTTATCTCAATCACTACATGCCCTAAATGACTATATATATTTGGGTATATGAATGAAATTTGGGGGCCAAAAGTACAATAGAATGTTGATTTTTCCCCCAACAACCAATTTTAATACATGGTTACTAGACCTCATATGTATTTATTTCATTTATCCTTTGTGGTTATCAATGCCAAGCCAAATATACAAAAAATCATGTATGCATTGTTTACACGATAAAACATAAACAAAACATGAAAGCCAATTCATTTGACATTTCACATAGAAGAAATCACAAACATGAAAAGGAATACAAAACCCATGTTTTTGAGCAACAAGTAGGAGAAATAAATATTTCATATTTTGGAGCCACCCACCCTTAGATTCAATAGTACCACACTGAAGCAGAGGTAAGCCAACATTTTTTTGTGCAATTAGACCCTAGTTTTTTCAAATTTATTAGATTTTTCTTGAAATTATTTTTATTTTTATGTTTTTCACATGGAGTGGCTAATGTGCCATCCCATGACCTCTAAAACCCTCCTAACCCTTCAATCTCTCCTCACATGAAAAAATCTTCTAACTCTCCTGTCCTTCATGTAGTTACTCAAGCCCCCCAAGGTAGTCGAGAGGATTTAACAAGCAACATAATATAAAATAATTTCAAAATTAATAATTTTATTAGGTCATTAAGGGATCCAAATTCAAAAAACACCCATTAAATTTCATTGTAAAATAAACTATAGATATTAGTAGATCAATTTGTATCATTAATGGGTCAAATGGATAGGTGGGATGACTATAGAAATATATATAGGACACATTATTCCAATAAACTATCAATAGCCACTATAAAAGATAAACACATAACCAATGTCCAAATTTATTCCCTATTCATTGATGATAATATTGGTACATTGCTTGATATGATGGCCAAATAAATTTCAATCCATTAGTGCACTAATGACTTATTCAAATAGAATTTTTAGGACCAATGGTGGATGGTCTTCTTTCACCCACCTTGAAACAATAATGACGTCCCTCTATATTTTTTGAGAAAATTTTATAGTGAGTTTGTGATAAATGAAATCCTCATTTTTTTTATTTCTTGGAGTTTTAGGGTTGGGGAAAGGGCTTTGCACAAGATATATCAGAGGCACATTGTTTACCTTATCAGCTAATGAGAGAACATGTTAACAAACCCCATCTTCTTGAGACACTACCCTCTATAGTCAAGGATATTGTAGAGATTGATAGCTTGCATGTGCTTATGGTGTTGTTGACACCCTCACCTAACATATGATCTAGGTTTCTCTTACTCCACCTGTGGAGAGTGGACATGGTGAGGCTTCATCTAGCATTACTACCCAATGAGCTCACTTATCCAAAACATGTGGTAATGCATGCACTAGGCCTATTGAGGATGAGGAAGATTTAATGTAATTAGATCATGGTGGTTTTTCCATAGGCCTAGATGGTATTTTATATTTCTATGTTTCAATAATTTACATTTCATCTGGTCACCTTGTGTAACACTTCCTAGGTATGTCTAATATTTTACTTATTATTAAAAAAAATTTATACTTGTTAAATTTAAAATATTTGTACAACTTAATTGGTAATTTGATGTATATGAACTATTTGTATGTTTTATTAAGGTTTGTGGAGTCCAGACAAGCACATGTGTTTCTTAGAGTACACCTATAATTTATACCTATATGGAGGTAATTTATAATGATTAATTAATGTTATTATTCATTGTACATATATGTTGTATGTGTGTGTGTGTGCACACACATGCATGTGCATGTTGAAATGAATGATAATTATATTTTATATGTTTAGTTGATGATAACAAAGGACACTTCATCATCTATTAGGGAAGGAATAAATATAGGTGTTGTTATTGTGATTTAAGCTAAACAATAACTCTTTGAGGTACATGATCTAGTTATATATTACATAATGTTTTATTATAAATATGGATATGTGTTTTGTAATTTTCCTCTATATTTGTGTAAATAGCTGGCACAAAAAATAATTGTCTATGTAAAATCCTCCAATGATGTATTTTAGTCCTATCAAAATGATTAGGAGGGGTGGCATGGTACAATTAGATAATTTAATTTGTAATTTTTCATATTATATATTAGTGATTTAGTTTATGAGCTTATTTTGAATTTGTATTTTGTATGTATATATATGTTTGTAAGGACTTAATCCTTCCATCATGAATATTATGTCACTAACTCATAGTAGTGATCCATTTCACACTCCTACTCACTAACGTGACTCTATTATCAACCATGTTGAGCACCAGTCTCACATTGATCATGAATACTAGCTTGCGGTAAGTGCACCTATGAATAATTTTTATATGATTTGAAAAAAATTACATTTTTTGTAAGTACATTGTTATAGAATGTATAATTTATAAAAATATTTGCATATGAATAATTGCACCTATAAGTGATTTTACAACTGAAGAGGATTTGTAGTCAATCTACTTAGAGAACTTCAATTGCGAGCAAGGTATCCAGGGGAGAGGATTTGAAAAGAAAGGAAAAGAGAGAAATTCATTTTGATGATTAGGATCTCATGACTTATGACATTTTTTGTATTCCTATATGGTTTGATGTATATTTATTTGGTATCTTGTATATGCCTATATGGCATTGACCTCGGATATTATATTGTGTTCACATTTTGTACACCTTTTTAGATTTTATAGATATATATATTTAAACATTTTAGTATGTTTAATTTTGTTAAAATGTATGGAAGATTTACATATACTTATGTTAATAAATTATTTAATTATTTCTTTTGATTTTGAATATCTTTGATACTCTTTCACAAATCTTTGTTTACAATATTTCATATTATATTTTATTAGATTGGTATTACAATACCAATAGGTTCTGATGTAGTTAATATTTGATCATCTACAAACCTTTGCAAAATATATACCTTTGATACCTATGACTATAATGTTGATCCCAAACTGACCTAGCTCAATGCTTTGTCCTTGCTATTTTCGACTAAGTTCATGGACTTCCTCACTATACTTTCTTATTTTCAATACCAACACTCTATTATGCTTCCTAAAAGTTTTGATATTCACCTTATTCACATGTCAAGGTTCAACTGACTCTAGAATCTCCACTCTCCTTTTGCAATCAATCTTGTCTCACTTTTTCAATGCACCTTCTAGGCTTGTCTAGGCCTATTGTCATTTACCTTATCTATATGCACTTAGAGTAACCTCCAATATATTCCAACCTCATAAAATATCTTAAAAAATTCCAAAAAACCTTCCTTAAAGGCCCTAACTCCTCCTTGTACATATCTTCCACTTTTGTCTAAATAGGGCCTAATAGGCCTAATTCACATTCTTAAAGATTCTTCTTGCCCCTGAGGCCTTCTTGATCACTCTTGAACCCAAATATCATGCTTATAATACTAATTTAAATCTCAAACAATTATTCTCACAAGCTTATACCTACACTCTTCGACCTTATCCACTTATTTCCCCTTGTTGGATTCAAAGACTAGGCCTAACAACTACATTCTATTTCAGACCTATCCCGATAGGGTTTTAGGCTTCTTTGGGACTATGTTTTAGCCATATATTCTCTAATAGACTTATAATAACCTCTAAACCACCTTCAACACTTGAATTATGGAAGTTTTACATTTATTTATCATAATTGTCATTGCATTATGTTGAATTTATATGTTATGTGTAAAGAGGGTTTGTGGGTACATGTTGGGTGGACTGGAATAATTGATCCAACTTTCCACTCATTGACCTAATTTGGCCAATTAAGGGGAAAAAAACTTTAGTTTACGTCTAAATACACCAAAAACCCACTCCTTTTCATAATTTTAAATGTCACATTGATTAAATTAGGTGATAATAAATCTTTGGTATGAATCTCATATTCCCCTAATTACAAATAGGATCATAAGTAAATATATATTAAACATTGATATAAGTGTGTTCCATAATGATATGGAATGGTGTAAAAATTACAATCAACATGCTAGTTTCATTAAGATTAATTTCAAAAATGTATATTATGATTACATTAAATGGCCTTTTAATCATGTTAAGTTATAGGTTTTAGGGGTTGGACATAATTTTATTCATTTTATTTAAATGCTTTTTTTTTCCTTCAACTTGTCTTTTTGTTAATGTTATGCAATATAAATTTTTTTGTCTCTTTTACTCCATTGGATAAGGATGTCCTCTTATCCTAACATTTTTGTTTGTTACAAGATTATTTGGGTACGTGCTAGTTAATGTTATTTCTTGAGAACTTATTTCAGGATTTTCCCTCCCCATGGAGAGCTCTCCTCAAATATATAATGTAAATTTCGTTGATGGTTCTTTAATTAAATTAAATGAAGAAATAATTATCAAATAATCAATATAGTGCCTTGAAAAAGTCTCCAATAATTATAGAAATAAGACAAAAGTACTTTACTCACATCCCTTATTGGCTTTAGAAATTTGTTTGGAAATGGGTTCAACATGGTAAGACTATTTGCTTTCTTAGAGTCACATTATATTTTTAACCTACCCCTTATTATTGTGAAAGTATGATGAACCTACTTCTTTCCCTTGAGACCATCTTGCTCACTCCCGAACCCACTCTCATGCTTATCATACTCATTTCATTCTCAAACAATTGTTCTCACAATCTTAGACCTCCACTCTTCCACCTTATTCACTTACTTCCCCTTATTGGATTCAAGGACTAGGCTTAACAAATACACTCTATTATAGACCTATACCACTAGGGTTTTAGGCTTCTTTGGTACTGAGTTATGGCTATATCTCCTCTCATAAACATACCCTTTGTACAAACCAAATTCAAGTTATAAGCATTTTAGTGCAACAAGACACTAACCAAGAGGGATGATGGCCTTATATTACTCATGAAGTCAGTTACAACAGTAAAATTAGGCCATAAATAGTTTTATCTTCCCTCTCAATGTGTGTTAACTTGGTGTTATGATGGCCTTGTAGAGAGATGGAAAAGGAGATGTGTCATTTTCCCATTGAAACTTCCATACCCTCTTTGATTGAAGGGTTACACACATTCATAATTGCTTCCACCAATTTATATCTCTTATTAACACCTCATGAGATTATTTTAAACTCATCAAACTAATGCAACATGTATGATATCTCATATGCTCAATTTGTCATCTTGTCAAGATTGCCAAATACCTAGTAAAAACCTATGACTTGGTGAATTTACATTTTTTGGGAAGAGAATAGGCCTAATGAGGATTGTAAAATCACTTTCATGTTATAACATAATTCCATGAAATTTTTTATCCCTCTACTCTGCTTAAAACTCCCAAAAATACCCAATTTGATCTTTTTAGGCCTTAAGAAGCCCTAAATTGGCTTAGGGGGTAAAAAAGAGTTTTAATGTTCACTTATATCCCTTATTGGGATCATTGTATAGGTTTCAATGGATCATACCTATGGGAGTTATAAAAACATATAAATTATTCATAAAACTCTGAAACAAAAAGTCTTTCTAAACTACTTGTTTACTGCTCTATAGCGGACATAAAGGTGTTTTGAAGTGAATTGGGATCATTTTATCTCTTTATGAATTGGATGATAATTAATTAAAGTATAAAAAATATTATAATTTATTATATTACCACATTATTTTCCTTTGATAATTCCCAATTAGGATATGAAGCACCCATTCTGGCCTCAAGTAACATTAACAACAAATATTGTCAACATGTGAGCCAAGTTGGATTTCTCTACCTTCAAGGCCTTGTGGCTTAAAAATAACATTAAAAACATGTTTTTTGCAGTTATAAACATCTAATAATGTATTAATTTTTCTCTGATCACTCTCGGTTATGAGACAGAGCACTCATTTTGGCCTCAATACAACATTTCCCTGTAAGGCAAAATTGATGTTTTTTAGGCAAACCTTGGACTAGCATAAAACAAAAACCGTAAGTCTTATCCAACAAAAAAACTCAAAATTTTTAATTCTTATATTTTCACCATGAATCCCATGAATTGAAAATAATTGACGATCTCATGGTAGAAGATTCTGTGATCAGTCCTACAATGTAACTTTTATGTAGTTAAGAGACAGGTTATTTGTCTCCAATAGACATTTCTAGTTACTATACCTAAGATTAAAAATACATCACTTATAAAACCTTTGTATGTGAAAATTACATGTTTTATCACTACCGTGGCCTTGGAATTCATGCTGATATGTAATTTTACAACAATTCTAGCCTTAGCAACATTGACAACAAATGTTGTCAATGTGTGAGCCAAGTTGGATATTTCAACCTTTGGGGTCTCATGGATGAAAAATATCATATACAAAATTTCAAGGTTTATATTAACATCTAGGGCCACATTCTTGGCCTCTGATCATGACTTATTAGGAGATGAAGCACCCATTTTGGCCTCAAGCAACATTGATAACAAATATTGTCAACATGTGAGCTAAGTTAGATATCTCTATCTACAAGGCATTGTGGTTGAAAAATAGAATTTAAAACACATTGGGGGTGGATATTAACATCTAGGACCATATTTTTGGCCTCTAAACACTCCCAATTAGGAGACAAAGCACCCATTCTGACCTCAAGATAACATTTCCCTGTAAGGAAAAATTGATGTTTTTAGACAAACTTTAGATAGGCATAAAATGTAAACTATAAGTTATATTCAAAATATGAATGAACCATAAATTTTTACCTAATTACTCTATGTGCACCCATAATCCCATGAATTAAAAATAATTGATGAATTTGAGGTAGAATATTCTATGATCAGTCCGACAATGCAACTTTTATGTAGTTAAGAGATAAGTTATTTGCCTTCAATAGACATTTCCACGTAATGTACATCTAATTACAAATACATCAATTATAAAAGTTTAGGATGTTAAAAATATATGAATTCCCATTTCCATGTCCTTGGAATCCACAAGGATACTTAATTTTGCAATAATTTTGGCTTTGAGTAACATTGACAATAAATGTTGTCAACATGCAGACTATGTTAGATATTTCAACCTCTAAGGTCTCGTGTCTAAAAATTAATATTTACACCATGTTTTTGGTTTTTATTAACATATAATAAAATACTATTTTCCTCTAATCATTCTTGGTTAGGATATGGATCACCCATTTTAGCCTCAAGCAATATTGATAATAAATGTTGTTAACATGTGAGCCAAGTTGGAGATCTCTATCTACAGAGCCTTATGGATAAAAATTAGCATCACCAACATGTTGAGGGTGGAGATTAATTTATATGACTAAATTATTTTCCTCCAACATCTCTCTATTAGGATATATAGCACTCATTCCAGCCTCAAGACAACATTTCCCTATAAGTCAAAATTGTTATTGTTAGGCAAACTTTAGATAGGCATGAAATACAAACCATAAGTTGTATCCAAAAACGAAAAGAAGATTATTGTGCATGTATAATTCCTCTATGTACAATACAAATATTATTAATCTAAAATAATTGAATTATTCATGGTAGAAGATTATGTGATCAATCCTACAATGTAACTTTTATGTAGTTAAGAGATAGTTTATTTATCTTTAGACATTTACACTTCTTGGACCTTAGATAATGAATCCATTACTTAAAACACCTTAGTATTTTTAAATTACATGACTTATCATTGAAAAATCCTTGAAATCCATATGGATATGTAATTTTGCAACAATTTTGGCCTTGAGAAGCATTGACAATAAATGTTGTCAACATGCAAGCCAAGTTAGATATTTCATTCTTCAAGGTCTTGTGGCTAAAAACTAGCATTTCCACCACATCAAGGGTTATGAATAAATTATAATGCTAAATTATTTTCCTCTTATCACACCTAATTAGGATATGGAACACCTATTTTAGTCTCAAGTAATATTGATAATAAAGGTTGTCAACATGCAAGCCAAGTTAGATATCTCTACCTCTGGGGCCTCATGCTTGAAAACTAGAATCACCACCACATCAAGGGTGGAAAATAAATTCTAAGACTAAATTTTTATCCTTATAGTATGCCCAGTTAGGAGATGAATCACCTATTTTATCCTCAGGTGATGTAGGAGCATCAATCCCAACCTTGTATATTTGTCAATATAGTAAAAAATGACTGTTTACGAGTCCTATTCATGATTGGATTTAAATTTTTAATAATGGATATTTGATGTTATTATGGGAATTAAATTTATATATCATATTTTCTAGGTGATGTTTACTTTAAAGTCAATTTTAGCCTTTAAAGAGTGCAATTGTGATCTTAGAAATCATAATACTAGGTAAAGGAGTTTGCAAGGTCATGTTTATAGGTTTTTGTGATGAATAAAGGATATTCAAGATCTTAATAATTAGCTTTATCATATGAATTATATGTGTGTTTTATTCTTAATTATGATTCATGTTTATATGTGTGGTTGATTTTTACTTATGATTCTTGTATGAATTTGCCTTCACAAATAAAGGAAAATGAGATTGCAAGCATAATTTGACTCAAGAATGAGTTGAAGAAACATATTTTTATAATATACACCTTGTATGAATGAATATTTGATGTATTTGATCATGATTATTAATTTTTTATGTTATTCTCAATGATATTCATGATATTTTGAAAGATTCAGTCAATTCTTGTCCTAAAGTAGATCTCTAAACATAGTTTTCAATACAAATATTTTAGTTGGAAATGATCTAGGCAAAATCAATTCATGATAATAAAAGAAGAAAGTTGTATGGAATCCATACAAAGATATAATATTTGAGTTTAGACATTGAAGATAAAAATTTATCGATATGTTCATAAACTCAAGAAAATCTATGTTTCTCATATATAACATATCAGTAAGTTGTTGTTTCCTTGATATTGATGCATTTTGGGAAGTTCTTGTCAACTAAAGAAGTGAAGAGGAGGTAAAATATAAATTTAGGATAAATAATGGGCTTTTTAATTGACCTAAAACTCAATTTATGAATGTTTTCACTTGATGCCAATGATATAATCCTACCTAGGTTTTAAGTGAGAATCTAGATTTTAAGAAGTTATAGCAAATGGGAATCAATAAAATTGGATTTTTAGAATTTTTATAACATGTTAAAAAATATTTTATGGTTTATAAATATATTTCCATGTGTGGAATTCTCATTCATGAAATAGCTCAATTTGGAAGCCATTAAGAGCCCTGATTGGAACTCTCTTAAAGCAAACTAGACATGTTTTTGAGATCAATACCTATAGGAGTCTTCATAAATAATATATTTGGACAAATGGGTATATTTAATGGTGTAATTTTTTTTATATGGTGTCTTATATGAAATTTATCTTCAGAATTCAGTGTTTGAAAGGCTATAAGGCTTAGAGGGCTAATGAAGGTAATTGTATGAGTAGAATGATTCTATTTATTTTCAAAATGTTGTCAAAAGGTTGAATTATAATGATATGAGTATAATAATATCTTTTTAATGTTTAAAATGGATCTAATGTGACACTAATCATTTATTTATCAATATTGAAAGGTAAAGAGGGACCCATGGCATCATCAAGTAACATTGACAACAAATGTTGTTAATTGACAATCAAACTTACAAGAATAAAAAGCTTTCTTTATCTTAGAGAATATGGAATACTATACTAATGATACTAACCACATGAATGTGGAAGATAATTTGGCACCACTAAGATCTAAAAAAATATGTTATTATCTAGTTAAATTAAAATCTATATGTAAAACCTAAGAAATAACTAAAATTGATTAAAGTAAATACATTTGCATTTGAGAATTCAACATACCTTGGGGGTTCAATCTGAGGAACCACTAGGATCAGCTATATTATCTATATTATCAAGAATTAGTTCATGTTCAAATTCACAAAACATCCTTAGAGTCTTTTTCAATGGCCTACGCTAATATTTGTGCATCTAAACATTTATTGTAAGAACCAAATATGAATATTTTATAATTCAAAGTCTTCAAACAACCATACATTATAATTTTTCATAGGATATTAATGATTCCAAGTTTAATTAAATATAATAGATTCAAAGGGATAGTGAATGTTTTCCCCATCTACGACAGTTAAAGTCAATATTTATTTTTCCTCTACACACCGACACAAGTAGCAGTTTGTCCCATCCTCATTCTCCTCATCTACAATAACTACATAAAAATAAATTACATCATCAAATAAACATGACTTAATAACATGATATACTAATATATTTACCAAATTTAATACATAAAACACATGTCAAATATATGGTACCTAATTTCACTAGATCAAACACATAGTCAAAGTCATGTGATGATGTTAGATCTATAAGTTGTAATGCTGGTGGAACATAATAAGTGTCAATTAGAACTAGATTCATAGAAATATATTCATCCACCCATTCTTGTGGCTCACACTTGTTCCAAATAAATTCAATGCATGCATAAAAAAATCATGCCATGTGCCTTGTATGAACCATCCAAAAACCTATGTTTAAGCTATAAAATGAGTGTAACTCACTTGATCCTATTATTGTCATATAATATCGATGTATTTCCAATTGTTCATCATTCATGAACTAAAATTTTTTATGAAAAGTGGACTTTTATTGAGCACCATGGCCCATATATTCATTACACCATTCAAATATGTTATTTGCATCTGACAAATCAGTAACTTCTTCAAAATTCAACTTCTCCCTTACAAGTGATATTTTTGTATGGAATAAAAAATGCATCAAATCTACAAATCAATCCTATCTCAAACAAGATAGATCCTAATTACACTTTTGATCGGGGATACATTAGATAATTGGGAACATGACCAATACAAATATATTAGACCCATTTACGGGATCTCTTACCATAACAATATCACTCGAGAGGGTTCCAAAGCCTCTAGTCAAGTAAAACTATAAAATAACCCTAGCTAAGTCCTATGTTTTCATATTCACTATACTAACAAAAAATAAATCAAATAAATCTAATCTAATGCTCAACAAAGATTGTGACATTAAGTGGTGGTTGGTAAATAAATGAAATTAAAACATGCATAAGAGAATCCTAATTAATCTATGTATAGGTAATACCCTATTGCATTGAGAGGAAGAGTAATGTTATTAAAAATCCATTACTTATTCTACTTCTATCTACTAAAAAGATGAGCAAAGTTAGATATACTTACATGGAAGATGAACCCATTGAGACTCAATCTCTCCCTTGGACAAAGATCCTTCGCAAGAGGTTGTTGTGGTTTGTATGGTTTACTAAGAAAGGCTAAATCATCCAAGACTTCTCCAAAAGATTAGATTATTCTCCAAGTATAAACCCTAAGCTAAGACTCCTAAAGTATAATGGTGGAAGAGTAGATTGTAAATAAGTTAAAATAAATAATAAATATTGATGTCTCTCTAAGAATGGTGAAATGGATGTGTTTTTATATGTGGATCTAACCTTAAACCCTTTTAAAAGTATCAGCAAATAGAGTCAACCTAGTCGACCTAGTACCACTATTGACAAAAACCTGGTAGTTCATGGACTAGTTCGGCCAAGAGCTGACCTAGACCCTAAATAAGTTTTGGAAATAAGAATATAAGGTCAACACAACCAACATAGTCATGTAAACTACCAAAAGAGGTTTTAGGTTAGGAAAAACACTGATGAAGCTTGAAAATGATTAGAGGAGTGTGAAAAATAAGAGGCAAAGGTTAGGGGAATGGTTTTAGGAGCTAGATGGATTGCTAATAAGTGGTAATAAGGTGAAACAATCCTATGAAGCACCAATTGTTTACCCACCCCTTCTTAATTCACCCATTAAGGCATGCACTCAAAGAGATTGAGACTTGATAGGTTCCTGAAAGATAGAAAGCATCATTAATTGATAAAGTTTGAAAATATTATGTGTATATATATGCCCCAATCAAATCTCATCACGTGTCATTTAGGTACAATGGGGGCTCCTGCTTTGCTAAAATAACATAGTAACACACAACATTGTTGGTAAAAAAAAAATAGTATTTTAAATTAAAAAATAACTAAAAGTAAATGATTGCAATGGAAATAATTAAAAATTAAATGTAATGTGTACCTTGACTTACCTTTATCATTGGATGGTTGTCTATTGTGTTTGTCTTTTTTGTTATGGAGGGCATAGAGACTGCTCTCAATAAACCCAAGAATACAAAACTAAAGATCAAAATAAACAAACATAAGAAAACCAAGATAACTAATGCTATGTGGATGGGATGTACTCAAAATTTTGGCAATCTGGGGTGACAAGTGCTATGTTATGCCAAATGACCAAGTCAGAACTTAGAGTAAATTACATAATCAAAAGTCCAAGGCTACTAGAGACCAAAAAAATTAAACAAGTAAACCTTAATTAAGAAAGGCAAACTCACCAAGTCAAACCAAGGATACATGTCAAAATGGATGGTAATAAAACAACTATATGAAAGTAGTAACAATATTTACTCTCATAAAGATGGGCAAGTAAAATGGTAAAATAAAATTTATGAGTGAGTAGTAACAATCCTTAATTAATCGTCAATGGAAAATTTTTCTTAAAGGGGAAAACAACATCGATGAGTGAGAAGTAACAAGCCAACCTCACTCAATAATGTAAAAAGTACATAAAAGTAGAAACAAATTCATGTGTCTGTAAAAAGGGTGGTATAATAATGATAAATGGTGAAAAAAAATCAAGACATGTTTATAAATATAGAGTTATTATGTAAATAAAGTAATCCATAGGTGCTCAAGCATGTTGTTGTTCTCTAAAGATAGATAAAACTGAAACAAAGTAGTGCTAGCATGTTTCTAAGATGTGAAGAAGAAGGAAGTAGAGAAGAGGGAAAATAGATTTAGAATCACACATGCCTGTCAAGGGGGGAATGAAATGGGTGGAGGGGAGAATGAATGGAAATCCAAGGTATAAGAACTCTTTATCAAAGTCAAGATACTCAGACTAGGGTTGTCAAAATAGAAGGACTAATGACATTAAGGACTCTAAATAAATTTTCTTACCCACAAAAGTCTTAAGTCAACAAATTAAGTATGTAGATAATCCCATAAAGGCTATATGCATGAAAATTAAAATAGACCTACCTTCTCATGATGTGTTACCCATTCGTTTGAACCCTTGAAAAATCTATTGATCTATTATGAATATTGGATACATGGATCAGAAAGTAGGTAGTATCATAGATTTTATTGAATTTTCCTATTCTAATCTGCTGGCCTACTACACCCCAATGGATCTCAACTCTATTGTGAGGCCAACTGTGGAGTTTGAGCTTTGATTGGAAATAGGAGATGTATTTGTAATCATGTCTTTTGGTGTGATTTTTACTTTAGAAATTTATATGTTGCCTTTTGTATATCATTTACTTTTATTTCAAATGATTTAGCTTTTAAATTTTTTGATGGATTTTTCTGTTCCTCCTCTATACATATTTCAAAAAACAAACATGGCTGTTAAAGATGACTTTTATTTGAATACTTGGGACTTGATTTTTAAGAGAGAGAGAACTCAGAGATCATGGTGTCGATGAGTCTCATAAATTTATGTGAAATAAAAATGATATCTTGACTTCAACCTTGTTTTTTTATAGTATGGATTCAAAGGGAAGGATATCAAGAGGAATGAAAACATGAAACAATTTGAATTACTTCAAATCATAAAAAATATGACAAAGGGAAAAAATAAAGGATACAATAATAGTAAAGAGTGATTCCTTATCATAATAATGATATAAATTTAGGTAAACATTTTAGCATATATTGTTGTGAAAATTTCATCTATCAAAACATGTAAAAGCTGAAGTTGAGAATAAAGGATAATAAACTCATAACAATTGATAAATAAATTATAGAAAAGGAATGACAAGATGGTGATTTTATGAGGAAGGCCAAGTCCTATCCATGGTCTTACACTATAACTCATAAAATAAAAATACATGAGGGTGCAAAAAAATATTAGAAAAATAAATGAGATAGGAAAAAAAGGGTATTTATGAGGAAGGCCAGGACCTATCAATGGTCTTACACTATAACTCACAAAAGAGAAACCCAAGGGGTGCCAAAAAGTGTGTAAAATTATGAAAACAAGAGGATAAACGTACATCATGATGATGACTAGGTTCTATCCATGGTTTTACATTGCAACTCATGAGAATAAGGGAAACTAAATGACCAAAAGGAAGGACTAATGTTTGTGAAAAGAGAAAACTACTGCGAAAGGGTGGGACCCATGTATTTATAATAAAAAAGTGTTAGATAGATAACATATAGAAAGCATGTAAAAGAAGGGAAAGATTAGAAAAAATTCTTCTTGAGGAATTACGTGTTGGTTAGCTCATTAAAAATATTACCTTCATTGGTTTGAAGGCAGTAAGTACTTGGACCAAGAATATCTTTGACTAAATAAGGGCCCCACCATTTTTGGGTGTATTTACCTTATTTGTCATGAGCTTAATTTAATTTAAGGAAAAGATGACCAACATTAAATGTGTGAACTTTAACATGTCTGTTATGTTATTTGGCAATACAAGCCTTATATTGGTGATTACGTTGTAAAGTAGAAAGATGGTGTTGATCAAGAATATCGAGAGCATGAAGGTGAGATTCACTTAATTCTTCATCGAGGATGACACCGTGAAGAGATATATAAAGAGAGGGAGTCTCAACTTCTAAGGGAAGGACTGACTCAGAACCATAGACTAGAGAGAATGATGTTATCCTAGTGGCAGTGCATATGCTAGTGTGATAGGCCCAAATAGAAAAATAGATATGTAGGTATGAATTTGTGCATGTTTCATGAATTTTATCTTGGAGAATTTTATTAATAAATTTTTTTGTGGCCTCATCGTGGCCATTACATTGTGGATGATAGGGTTTGGAGAATTTATGATTGATTTTAAATTTAACACAGAGCTATTTGACATATTTATTTTTGAAATTACCACTATTATCCTAAATGATAGTATGAGGGACACTAAACCAACAAATTATTTGATTAAGGATGATTTATAGATAGTGGTACTGGTGACATTTACAAGGGTCATATCTTAAACCCATTTGGTAAAATATTTTGTGGCTATGATTATAAAGACATGACCATATTGAGATCAAGGTTATTTGCCTATGAGATCTAATCCCCACATGGAGAATGGCCAAGGAGATTCTATAGTTTAAATCTCAACTAGAGGTGAATAAATTAAATTATTATGAAGCTAGAAAGGAGTACACTTTTAGTAAATTTGATGGCATCTTTTTCAAGAATGGGAAAAATTATTCCATACGTAAGCATTTACAGGCTATAGCATGTCCACTACAATGGCCACCAAAAATGCCCCCATGTGTTTGCTCAAGAAGAGTACGGACCTAGTATTTCATAACATAGTAAAACAAGGTGCCTTTACTATTGAAATAATAAAGTATGTTATATAAAAATACATACTTAAAATCTATGGTCAATATTGAAATAATAAAGAATTTAGAATTTTGATAGAATTTAGTTGTCTTATGTTGGTCCTTGAGGGTACTGTGAATTTTATTATAGCCTAAGAAACCATCCATAAGAGATCAAATTTCATAACCAGTTTTGGAATCAACAATGGAATCTATTGAGGGTAAAAGGAAATTATCCTTAGGATAATCAAGATTAAGATTATGAAAATAAATATAGATATGAATGACCATGGTGAGTTTTTTTTAATAGGGACTATGTTAGAAACCCATTCATAAAAGTCCATTAGTTTTATAAACTTCGCATTAATATGTTTGATAATTTTTTGTGACATAAGGTGGAAACCTTGGGTGGAAATTTACATTACTTTCGATGCTTATGCACCATAATGATAAGGTCAATACTAGGCATGTCCTCATAGGACCAATCAAAGGTCTCATGATATTTATCAAAATATAGGCTAAATTTATCATGTTTAGTAGGTGAAAGTTCATGAAAAATGGTAATAAGTTGAAGGCATGATGGAATACCATATTCAATATGAGTATTTTCTTCAATAAGTATGTCATTACCATCTTGGAATTGGTATGGTGCATTTGGTAAAAAATAAATTGGATTAGCTTTAGGGTTGATGTTAACGATGAAGTTGTTGAAATAAGGGGATTTATTTTTAAAATTCCCAAGTTTGTGATGTTGCAGAGGAAGATGAGGTTCTCAAGCATGAATAAATTAAAGAATAGATTCATCACTAGGAAAAGTGGGAAGAGGACCATAATACTCAAAATCCACTTCAAGATTGAGATTTTGATTGCCATGGTGATCATATTCAGACTATATCTGATGGACAACTGTATCCTTGGCATTGAGTGTAATCTCAGGAGTAAGAGTACTATACTGATTAGATGGGATTGGTATATCACTAGTTATTTTTACAGGGGAAAATCAAATGTAGTGATGGGATCTATGGGTGTTAGAGAAGATGCAAGAATTTTTAAAGTTTCAGAAGGTAGGATTTGTTCCACCACCTAAGGAGTATCAAGAAGTGGAGAATTAATGGGAGGTATATGAACTTTGGGAGATAATTCATGATTCATATAAATGGGGTGAACATCCTAGCTGAAAACATGTATTTGATATAAATTTTTATAATCATTTCGAACATCCAAGTCTTTAGATTGAGCTTGGGCCATGTTGCATTTATCATCATAGGTTGGATAAATGGTAAATGCTTGAGATTCATGGGGAGTTTCAAAAGGTGAAATTCAATGGGTTACTAAACTTTTATGGAGACATGAATAGAGGGTTATGGAATAATTTGGCCACTTCATAGTCATTGTAGGTAAAGTAATATTCTAGGTAAGAAGGTTCATAAGCAATGCATGTAGGGGGAAAATCAGTGATCTCATCAATGAGAGGAATAATGTGATGATGAGGTAATAAAGGAGGAAACCACTTTGATATATAAGGATGTAGCTTAGTAGTATTTCAATTATGTTTTAAGTCATTAGGTTCTTCATCATCTTAATCAGTAAGAGTGACTTTGAGTCTGAAGAAATGTTGATGAACTTAGGTAAAGGAGAACTATTGATTGGAGGAATGGTAGGGATGCGATATTGAGATTTTACATTAGGAAGTTGAATAGTCCAAGGGTTAGGATTAGCCTCATTATTATACCTTTTACCATTATGTAATAATTTGATGCATTGCCTACTAGAAGAGGTAATGGCTCTCATTCTATGAATCCAAGGGTGACCAAGGAGTATGTTATAAGATAAGGGTAAATCAAGGACCATAAGTTTAGTTTGAATGATCTTAGGTCTAATTGTTAGGGGAAGTCAAATACAAGCAAGCAGATTTTGATTAGTTTTATGAAATTCATGATAGGTAAGATGAATTTGCTTGAGATGTCATTATTATATCCAAGTTGTTGGATACGACACAAAGATGTCACATTAATACTAAACCTTTTATCAATTAAAACTTTATAAATGAGGGTAGTATTAATGGCTATTTTAATAAATAGTGGTGGATTAGTGATGTGAAAAATGATTTCATCATTAATCATGTCCTCTTAAATAAATTCAATAGAAGGCTTAGAAAAAGGGAAAATAGTTTCAATGGTATACACATTGGTGGGTTGAGGCTCCATAGGGGGTGGTTCTTCATATATAGAAGATGGATCTTTGATTTCTTATAACTATTGCATAAGGAACTTGTGATGATAAGGGGAAGTACAAACTAACTGCATAAGTCAAATCTTGCAAGGCATGGACTTAATTATTCAAGAAATTTCGAATGGGATTTAAAAGAAGAACCAATGTGATTTTTGGAAGGCAAGGTAGATTTTGAAGCAATAGAGTTTGTTAGGGGTTCAATAGAAGGAGGTGGTTCCTCATGGGATTTGAAAGCTAAATGGGTGGTTGTATTATCTTTGAAAAGTTGTTCTTCCAAATATGGTTTCTTAGGTTTTGTGATAGGAACTTTGTGAGTTGGTTTGCAATGATAATTAACCTTAGCTATGTTAGCATATTCATAATTTTTGTAATATTGGTCATAGTCAGCATCAATCACACAAGCATCCTTGGTAGCTTGTTGATTATTAGTTGTGGAAAAATACTTCTGCTTATTAGAAGAAGAAGCATTGTAATCTTTTCATTTTTGAGAAGCAAATGTTTTATTATTGGCAAATAAGTTGGATCATATATTCATGATTGAATAAATCACCAAACATGTAGGAGATAGAAAATTTAGTAAGCACTTCACAAGTTTTATGGGAATGACCAATGTTGGCATGGAACCAATAAAATTGATTGAGGTCATACCATTTAGGAGGATTATTAGGATAAGTAAATGGTTTAGAGGGTGATAAGAATTGTTTCATTTGATGCATAGTCAGTGGTATGTGAGAAGATGAGGGAGTGTCGATTTTGGCAACTCCTTGTTTGGTTTGAGGAGTATTATTGGTGATGGCATTAATATATGTTTGAAAATATACTTTAAAGAATTTAGTATTAGGTTCAAATTACTTTATGAGTAAGTATTGACATTTAGCTTGGTCAAGATCCTCATTAAGTGTTTGAGGAGTAAAAGTGTGAACCTTATATTGAAGTAAAGGATTTAAATAAGTTATAAATATTTTAAACAAGTTATCATCAGTCATGTTAAGGTCATCTTTATGGGCCAGATATTTCCATCATTTGATAAAATCATTAGCTGATTTGGTGCGAGATTTCTTACCATTGATGAAATGGCTAAGATAATTTTTAGGAAGATCATTATGTTGAAACTATTTAACTAAAGGATTGACTAAATCCTTAAGTTTCCAAATGGAGTGTTGGGTAAGTTGGTTCTCCCATTTTAATACATCACCAATGAAGGTTTTAACTATAACTTTATTTATGGTGAAAGTATTAGTTTGGATCTAGTTTGACGCACATAAGTGAGTCCCACTTGGCATCCAAGCCAAGGTAACTTATGAAACGTGAAGAGGGGTTTGAACAAAGACCATTTGTTTAAACATAGTTTGAATAAAACACATTTGTTTGAACTATCATGTGTACATTTGACCTAGGGTTTAAACAAAGGTGTTTTATTTGCACCATGTTCAAACAAAGGGGTTTTGTTTGAACCCACTACAAAAAAAACATGCCTATCATTTGATTAAATCCACAAACTACACATTCCTCCACCAATTAATTATAATCCACTACGTTTGAAGCCAATTCATTCTAAGATTTAAGCGTAAATCTATTAAATCCAATCTAGTTGATACAATTCAAGGTTGGATCTCCATATTCTTCTAAACAAGGTTTGATTTGTATATTAATCTTGTTATTAAAGCTTGGGTTTGATTTAGATTTTCTTCTAAACAACTCCTTTGTCCCTCCTCTATCCCTCCTCTAGGTTCAATCTACATGATGTATACCCATACCCAATTTAAATGATAATTCTCCTTTCTTACCTATTATTGTTCTACATTTTGGAGGCCTATGTGGACTAGTTTTGTGTAGTTTCAAGATGATGCACTTCATGGTGGTGGTTTCCCAATAGATCTTGCCTCACTTTAGCCCATGCATCATGGGAGACATTTATATTATGGTTTGCATTTATCCATGGATCAATTTTTATTTGGTTTTCCCAAGGCCCAAATTTTTGTGGCCTATTTTGATCTCATGGTCTTATATGGCTGATTTGTTAAGACTCTCATGCAAGTATGCAGTTCTCATTTTGGTCCTTGGAGCAATGCCAATTATCTATGTTTTTGTGATATTATTTTCATCTCTATGTTTTTTTGGTATTATTGAGTTAAATGGTATTTATGGTTTGGGTTTTTGGTTTGTATTTTATGCTCTGGTGAATGCTAATCAGTTTGGGTTTTTAGTTTGTTTTTTATGCTAAAGTTTTTTTTTATTTATTTTTTCATCTTTTTAATTTGTGTGTATGAAGAGGTAAATTTTTTAGAATTTATGCTTGTGGGCATTGATGAAGAGGTCCAATTTTTAGATTTTTTGCTTTTGGGTATTGGGGATGGTTGTGGGTCTGTTCATGGGGTGTCAAGGTGTGTTAGGGGTTAATAGATTTAAAATTGAATGGGTTGTGGTTATGTTCTCAGCTAATGTGCCATGCATTACTATTTTCCCTATTTGGGTAGTTCTTCATTTTTGTTTGATCCTAGTTCTTTTAGTTGCAAAGTAATAATGGATAAGCATGTTTGATGGAATTCACCATAGCCTGATGAGATGCATTTTTGAAGATCACGTTGCTTAGTACCTACACATAAAATTAGTATTACTATGAGTATGAGTAGTGGGACATGCATTTTATCTCCCAAATTGACTATAAATGCCCCATCAATCAATTTTACCATCATTTCTAGTGACCTGTAGTCAACCAATTAATCAAAATCACTAAGGAAGTAGTCCCATGGGAGGGGGATCCAATATTTTCTTAGGGGGTAGTGCAGAGGGAATTTAGGAGAATATATAACAAAAGGAGTCTCAAGGAATAAAAATTCTAAGTGTATACTGCTATTTTATAAGAGATAATATTTAAAATTATTATATTTTTATTTATAAGTAGAGTTTACATAAATTTTGTCCATTCATATATTTTCAACTCATAGAATATATTCCTACGAAATAGAAGCACATATGGAGAACTCCCAACCCCTCTTTTTTCCACCTCCTCAAACTTCCTCCCAAAAAAATAGTCATCTCCTCACTTTTAGTAAAAGATTTTAAAATTTCCTTATACCCTGTGTTTCAATTTTCATGGGGCCACCTGCTCATTAAAAATAGGACTAGCAGCGCCCTCCATGGGACCCCTACCTAATAATGAGCTATCCATGCTACAAATCCTTTTTCTTTCTGGTCTAGCCAGTGCTACAAAATAGGAATTTAGATGTTAAAATTAGGCGCAAAAAGGTTTAAGATTAATTTCCATTTATTTTTGGTTATTTATTAATAATTATTACATGGTGGCTCTCCTGATCTGAGTCAGCTTGATCCTCTAGGGCTCTCTTTTAGAGAGTAAAAACCATGATATAAAGTAAAAGGAAAGAGATCCCCTTGCCGACTAAATTGGAAATTGGTTTGTTAGTAATTGGTTTCTATATGCCAGTTGATTGCATTTACCTTGGCTTTCTGGGCCTTTTTTTGCTTGCACATTATCCACTATTGATCTTAGCAGGAAAAAATTATTACATTGCCTTTATAAAGGCTCAACCCGTTAACCAAGAAAAGAATACTACATGATCCACGCATCTTCACTAGTTTTCAATACCATGGAGAAATCTAGATCTTATTATTGAATATAGACTAGATACTTTAGGTGCTTTATGAAATGGTAAAAGTATAGGAGGCCACTTCTAGTTACACGGTAGATATGCAAACCACTTTTTTTTAAAAATAATGTCCAATTTAGTACACTTCACTAAATTTTAAAGCAAAACTTTTTCATAGGGTTGATAGATGGGTGATTTGGGGATCCAAATTGGCACTGGTATAATGGTTTGCTTTATGTTTCCTTATAATTCTAAAGTTGGTCATGGTACGCTTACAAAAAAACATAACATAATCAAAAGTGTCCACATATTATGCCCCTTTTAGAAATTAAATGGTCCAAGTAAAACCTATTTGATCCAATCTTTATCAATTCTTCTCTTTGAACCAATGAGGTGACACTGTATTTTTTTTAATCAATATATTGGTAATAAATTATAAACTAGCTAAAATATGTCAATACTTCAAGTGAATATTATTAGTTGTAGCTTTGTTCCTGCCATAGTTATCTGATTTAATTGAACTTAATCTTACCATTAACCAAAAAAATAAAGAAGCAAACATACGTGAGAAAAGAAATCAAATAAATAATGAGCATAGCTATTCAATGTTTTGAATTTTACACAAATAGAAATATGAATAACATTCTAAATGAATGAAATAAATAGGGCATTTAAAGGGATTCAAATGGTCCATGGAACCTAGTTTAGTTTGTATAATTAGAATGGCTTTGTTTTTTGGGCATTAAATTTGGCTCCACAATAATTATTATCTTTTTGTTTAATTATGATTTTTAAATTGGTGATGGTGTACTTGAAGAACAATAGAATTCTAACTAAACTATCCACATACTATGCTTAACAAAAATATAAATGGATTTCAATTTAAAGGATCTGATTGCTTAACAAAAATTTAATGAGTTCAATCTAAAGGAATCTCGGATCCTATCTTGATAGGTTATCCACTTTGAGGTTGCCTATTGATATAAAATCATAGATAACACCTTTCAATCACCCTTTCAAGTAGAAAACTAAAGACAAACAAACAAATAGTCTTCTCTTCCTATTATGATAAGACTTTTTTTTACCATGCATCATCCAATGTTAATTTTGACATATCCTTGCATGCATCCGATTTCTAGTTAATGTTTTAAAACATCAATAGTTTTTGTAGGGATCACATTATGTGTATGGTAAATAGGTTAATTATTACCCATGTACTATTAATGAGAAGAAGGTAGGAAGAAATGATTGTAGAAATTGAACACCTGTAACTTATCCCCAAGACAGCGTATACTACAGGTCCATAACACAGTGGTTAAAGCTCAACCTAAATAGACATTGATCAAGCCTACCCAACTAAAAATCAAGTCATAGGAATTTGGGGTAATAATCCATGAGGAGCTTCTACTCTGCCTCCTCAAATGCAATCTCAATGTTCTTAAGTGCAGCCTTAGAGACTTAGATAATTGGATTGTGAATACTTTCATTTCAAATGCCCTGTCTCTGCTTTGCTTTGTGGTAGCATGTGACAATGTATGGATTATGCATATGTAGCAACCACTTTTACTTCAAATGTAGTTTATGTTTTGTAAAAAAAAACTCTTTTTTAAATATTCCATTTGGATTGTCATTTCATGCCCACTAGTGTTTATTGAGTAGCTAATTTAAAAAAACATTATACAACCTTTTATGTCTTCTCTTATGTCTTTAACTAAAGAATTTGTTCCTAAGACTATTTTAACTTTTTCTAGACACTTAAAATGATTAGGAGGGGCTTAATTTTCAATGTATGAGACATAAGCACAAAGTTCAGAGTTCAATGATTTCATAGAAAACACACTAGTTTGTATTCATATTTTATATATGCATTAAGTTTTAACACTACATAGCTGTATCGAATAAAATGTGTTGAAGGTTTTATAAATTTCAAGTCCCTTTTTGAAGAAGGTTGACTGTGTCTCTAAGTAATTAACTTCATAAACTAAATATTAGTAATTTTGTCTAAAAATAAGTAATTTTTGCATAGAGGTCATTTGTATGATATGATCTTGAGGAAAATACAGCTTTTGGAAATAATAATGCAAATAAATTTTGATCAACATTTCAAATCACACTTCATGATCCATTTTTCCTTCTTTCTTGTAGCCTCATTAAGATAGTAATTTTTTAATTTATTGATTGACCTACAATGCTTCACCTATTTTGTCTTGTAAATAGATTCAAACTATGAATTTTAAGGTTGTTTGAATTTAGTAGCTCACCTTTCCTATTCCTACCAAGAACAAAAGTACCTTCCTATTAAACACCAATGCTTGTTCACATTCTCACAATGATCAAGAAAATCTTCCATCCTTTGATATAAATGAAATCAACCTCCTAGTTATTTATCATAATTCTAATTTTTTAGATGCATACTATTTTTACCATTGCTAATATATGAGAAGCCATAAGAATAAATCTCAAGACTACTAGAAAGGTACAGTAGTTAACTTAAAAATAATATCCTTGAGAAGCTATATTGTATTTTATTTGAGGGTAGGAAGAGTAACATATAAGAAACATTGGGTGTGAGTATAAGAGGAATCAATTTAAGGCATGCACATCACATAAGTCTAGACAAGCAATGTGGGGTGTGAGTATAATAGTAACCAAGTTTAGTGGATGGGAATCATGAAGTAGTTTGTCATCTCCATTACCAATCTAGCAAGGATGGTAGTGAGACACCATTTTGACACTGTATTGTTTAGTTATATCCTTTAGTTTCCATTTTAACATGGTAGTTCATAAATCTGAGTTTGAGTTACCATTTAGTTTCCCTATTAATTTTTTGATGAATTCATCATTAATAATCTGGTAATGTCATTTTAATTTTCATTTTAGAATTTAAGATAATATTCAAGTATAATTTTTAATGATTTAATATCCCTAATTTAAAATAACTAGCTTTCCCTTAGATTTTCCTATTTGTTCATCATTTTGATTCTCTATAAAAATAGTGAATGATTATTGATATTAGTATTAAAAACATTATTCTTTGAGATAATATTTGATATATTAGGTTGAATTGTCTCTCTATATTTTATCCCTTGATCTTGTCCTTTATTTATAGATCATATGTTTTCAAGGAACCATTTCATCATTTTTCATTTACAATGTCCACTCTTTTTTATTATATTGTAACTCAATAATTTCATCACAAATCCAATTCAATTCTTGATCTTTGACTTCTCACTAACTTCTTGTCTTAACCATGTATTTTGGTGTGCCTTAAAATTAGGCACTTTTATCTTTAGATAAATTGACATATTACCTTTATAGAGGAAATATATTCATCATCAAAAGTCTATTGGAAACTTCTTATTTATCTGTATTTCACATGGCAATTGTGTCCTTTTCAGTTCTAGTCTCATTTTCACATTGTGAGCTTCATTCATCCATTAGTATTTAGATGTTCTTCAATATTTATAGCTATAGAAACCATTATATACATCTCCAAGTGACCAATATGTAATAATGTTTCAATTCTCATGACTACCAATGTCATTTAAACTATTCAATCATTCTATTCATGACACTAATATTTTGGCTAATAGTTCATATGTCTTGTATTTACCCCATTTCAAGTTTTATAGGAAAGCCACAAATACCAATAATATATTACATTAATTATATAATATAATAATATATACGTATTATGATTATAAATATATATTAAAATAATAAAATATAAAAAAAACTATTTGTGATACTTTTAAATTTGTTTAGATTGTTTGGTTTGTTAAGAATAATTTGCCTCCAATTTCATCTAGTGATGTTATTTATTTTATATTGTTTATCCAAAACTTATGTTTTATTGTTTTGAATAGTACTTTGTACTAACATAAATAACAAACTCCTTTTTGTCATAATTATATATAGGTTTATTTTTTTAATGATTAATAAATATATTGATAAGTTCTAATTAAGAAAGATGAAAATGAGAATTAAATATTATTAAAAGTAAGATAAGAATAGCTTAATTTTTTTTAATAATTTTAAATTTTGTTGACAATTCAAATTAATTATATTTTAGTAGAATATATATTTTTTAATACTTTAATATTAAAATAAAATATATTGATTATAAGTTTATTTATACCAGATCAAATTAATGAGGAAAAAAATTTCATCATAAATTCACTCTCATAATTTTTAATTCAATTTTTTTTAAAGTTTAAAATATATTTACATAAATTATTATTGTAAATAACATTTAAAAAGGAATTATCATTTCTAAATAAATAAATTATATTAAATATTTTCAAAACAAAATGATGATTTTCAAATACAAAATATGTAATAATACTTTTTAAAAACAAACAAGCTTATAGCTAAATCACACCCTCCCCCAACTACTTTTAGATTTTTCTACATAGATATAGGCTTAGAAATATTTTTACATCTTGCTTGTAGATTATGCTTATGATTTGATGTTTGAGAAAGTCTTGCCTTGTGCTTATGATTTTATTTCTTTGTTTCCATTTAGTATTTCTTCCAATATTGAAAATATGTACATATTTCATCGTATGGCCATCCCATTTAATTTGAAACACTCAAATATCAATAATATCAATAATAGAAGCCACCTTGATTTAGAGTCCCTCATTAATATAATATTTTTTTAATTGATGTACATGTCTTTAATGCTTTATGAATTTAAGAGTAATTTTCTTCATTATAAGTATCCATATACTATGTTAACCTCTTTGATTACATATTTAATTATTATTTTTATGTACTTTTTCAAATTTTTAATTTTTCAAAAGTTTTAATTGATTCAATTTTTATCTGTATGCAAAATAGAACAAATGAGAGATTTCTTTAGTAGAACTGATATCAAAATAGAGAAATTGGAAAAATATTGAGAGATCCTAACATTCAAGCATCGTAAGGATTTATTGTTAAAATATTTTAATATACTTGAAAAATATTCAATAAATGCTAAAAATACACAACCCTTTCAATCCAAAAATCTTGATCAATTTAAGCAAAAATTAAAATACAATGTTTTGGGAATAATGGGATTCAAAGATTTAGTGAATCTTCTATCAAAACATATGATTAAAAATTATTATTTTCCTGATTACAATGGACAATCTAGGGTACAAGGCTACTTAGTATCCAAATGTAAGTGTGATCTTATGTCACCCTTGATATATCCTAGGTTTGTCACTACACATGGTCAATATCCAAACAATAACCAAATTCCTCTATATTTTATACAATAGTTATATTCTAAGGTTCATTTAAACCTTAGTGTAAATTATTATGATATACCTACATACTATGGACCAGGGAAGGGAAAAGTGAAAGATCAATATGCTTATCGACATGAGGGAGTATCTTTACCTCCTAAAACTGATGAAATTGTAGGAGATAGATATCGAGTTTTTTTTACTTAAATTTGACCATGTAAAAACACCTTTGATTATTGTAGGGTAAGGGAAAGTAATAGAAGGTGTGCCAAACATTTCTCACCACACACAAGAAATTTCACAAGATCGTGTGGGTGACTTTTTGTTGCAGCGACTAGATATGAGTATCAGATCATCAAAGGAGGCTTATATAAGGGCACATATAGTGTCACCTACTAAGATTTATTATATTGGTGATATGATTTAGATGCATAGGGTTACATAGATTCTCATCAATGATTTATTACATGCTTATCAAGTCATAAGAGCTGATCATGGTATCCCTCTATCTTTTGTTACTAGATATGTGGAGGACACTATCTATAGTATTGATAGTAGATCTGAGACATTAGACTCAATTTTTGATGGTGTGAGAATTATACCACCTGACACTCACAGTGCACATGATCAGGATATAGGACCGTTATTAACATTATTTTCCCTTGAGCAAATTTTGAGAGCCCCTATGCACAATTTTGATCAACATGCAAGTGATGTTAATGTTCATCAATATTTTGTGGTATAATTTAAATAATAATTTGTGTTAATTTTAAATTGTGTACATTTTAGTTTTTTTTAAAAATTTCCTAAATTATATTATAAAACTAATTGGAATACATTTTGACATGTACATGTATATAGCCTTCTACCTCTTTCCCTCTTGCTTCACTCCACACAAAGCTAGTGTTACTATCATTGTTCATGCATGATACATGTAGTCAGTTAGAACCTTAATGTCTTTATCACCCCCAATGATACAATGTATTGTTTATGGATTAGGGGACTAGTTTATCATTGGTGTATCTTGGATGTGACTTCATTTTACATGAGGTTGAGGGGGATATGAGAGAGACAGTTTCTATTGCTTATGTTATTAATCATATTGTTCTGCATGAGGATCATATGTTATCATTGGGATAATTTAGAGGTGAGTTCAATTTACATGAGGTTGAGGAGGATAGGAGAGAGATAGTTTCTATCTCTCATGCTATTGATCCTATTTTTCTAAACACAACTGAGGGTAATGTTGTGCATGTTGTTGAGCCTACTATTCAAGTAGTAGAAGAGGTACATCCTCAAGGTGACATTCATACTAGCTCGTTAGAGGTACATAAAAATTCAAATAAATTTAACTTATATTTTTAATTGGTTATTAAAAATTAATTTGATATAATCTAATATGTATGTATTTTTTTGTATACATTTATCTACTAGGCACAGTTTGACATGGAGTATGTGTCGTACTCATAGGCATCCTGGTTTGGAGGAGACATATACAGATGTGTAATGTTGTGATATTTATTGATTGATTAATTAAAAAATAATTTTAATTTTTTTATAGACAAAATAATTAAATAATTATCAAGTTAATAATTTATGGAGTTTTAATTAAGAGATTTTTATCTTTTAAATGGAAGATCAATAACATGATGGTAGTGAGGGATCAGAAACTCACACTAACTAGTGGAGATGCTTGTAGTATTTTATTTGTAATTTTATATTCATGTATATATATTTTTCATGTATATTTACATCTACACTTTTATATATGGCAAACACTCAGTGACATTTGATTGTTTATTTACATGTGATTTTGGATTAGTTGAAATTAGTAACATGCTTTGTGATGGTGAATAAAAATTAGTAATATTATTATTCTATTTCTATGTATTACTTGATATATAATTTAATCTTATTGTCTTACCATATAATTTGGTTAAGAGTATGTTATTCAATGCTGCAACTTAATTCAATGCATTTGTAATCATAATTTTGCAATAATGTATGTCATCTTTATTTTGATTAAACCTATAATCTTTATTTTGGAATAATGTATGTCAACTTATTTTACAACAATGTATCTCATAGTTTATTCACACCAATTTTTGATATGTGGAATCTAATTATGTCTATATAGTTATTTAGGACTATTGATGAATGATGTCATCTAATTTCACATGGATTACATGAGGTCATGCACCCCTACCCTTAAAATATTTTAACTTGTTTATTGATAAGTAATTTCACAACTTGATTTCCCAAAAACCGAAATGGCATTAATTGTGTTATAACCTCTTCGATTTCATTTTTCATTAAACTTCAAATTATCATTAAGATAAGATCACTAATATGTTTCATTTTATTCTTAATATATGTTGTTCAGTCTATTTCATATTTTATAATGCTTTTGATCTAATTAACTTTAATTTTTCATTCAATTACCTCCTCATTATTTAGTTTTGATCCAAGATTAATTAAGATTCAATTATTTTTTATCTATTTATTAAGAATACCTTAAGGTAAAACCCTTCATTCAAGCCTTTTATGATCATGTTTTCACAAATTTCTTAATAATTCTATTGAAGCTTATTACTTTCTTATTAAATCAATGTATGTTTAGTCAAATAGATCTAATATTGACTTAATGTTGTATTTTTATCATAGAAAACACAACACGGTTCTTTAATTGGACATAATTTATAAAGGGGGAAACCCATTCCATTTATTTACATGTTTCATAGTTTTTATCTTGATCTGATAAATATTCCATAATGAGTCAAATTGAAACAATATTCATTACATAAGACAATAGGGTGACACATGAAATCACTTGAGCATCATTTATCTATTTATAGAGAAAGACCTTCAATTTATTTAGTTAATTTTATGATTACAATGAAATGTAGAGTTCACAACATGAAGGAACCAATTATGTGATTATAGAAGGAAAGAGCTAATTTTTATCATTCCATGATATACTCAATTATTTAAAATTTCCCTTATTTTAGATATAGGAAACCTACTTAAGATGGAATACATTATATATAAATATTATAATAAGATTAGGAGTTTTAATAAACCAAAGGTAGAAGATTTGATGATCTAAGCATCCACAGATCTAATAAATCTTATTGTAAATAAATTTGTTGTAGCAGTCTAAATAAATTATACATCATCCAAAAAGGAAATCAGCATAAAAAAAACAGGAAATAACTTCCATTTTAGCATAAATATTACATGTTTATATTTTTTGTAAGAAATGAATAAATTTTTGGCAAAATTATTGTCATTGATGTCAAAGGTAATGACAAAGTTGTGATTGACGAAGGATGATATCATGAAGTGACAAGGAGGCCTTGTGTGATTGATAAGTTATCCATGTGTTTTGAGATGTCTTGATCAATGTAGAATGATATGAAAATATTGTAAGATGTTCTCAAGTATTATAATATGCTTTTTGAGCTACAAGAGTGGTTTGGTATAAGCTCAAGGTGGTTTGGTGACAAGGAATCTTGAAGAGAGGTAATTACTTAAGCATGGTCATGGCTTGTAGAGACAAAATGGAAATAAGATAAACCAATATGAGTTGGATATTGAGCATGGAATGTTTGGATCATGTGTATGAATTTTTGACTTAATTCATGACTCTCAAGAGTGAGCTATAGTTTCAAAGATTAATCAAGGGCTTGCATCTAGGCTTAGCCTTATGACTCTATGTAGTCTAATGAAGTAGTTTGAGCAAGATTAGTAACTTATGAGATATTGTGAGTTCTGTTCATGATATAATAAGTTGTATCTAGTGTATCTATATAGTTACAGGTCAAGGAATGAAGACAAATTTACATGAATAATGCCTTGGTGATCTCAAGGGTATGCAAGTCTAGGTAGGCCTGACCAAATGAGATAGGTTGATCAGTGCTAAGTTCAAGATGGAAAAGGTGAGTGTTGATAAATATCTAATATGTTATCTTGGAGTTGTATGTATCAAGTTTGAATTCATAAATTTGCATCAAATCTCCTAAGAGTGGTTTTGAATTTTATTGAGTGTTTCTTGAGTTCCACCCTTGTGATCTAATCATATGGCTATGTGGAAGATTTGAGTGTTTGCCTCAGATTTGTGGATATAGTGTTTTTAGGATATTTAGGCCTAATAGGTTAGGATATTTAATGTTTCCTAAGTAATATTTAAGTATTAGTTGATGTATGTAATGTGCTTTGGCCAATAGGCAGAGTTACTTGAGTGAGTGCCAAGTATTAAGGCAAGGCCTAATTGGCCTATTTCGACAAGTTGAGATTATGAGGATTTAAGTAAAGGAAAGATATCAATAAAGGAGTAGAATTAGGTTTTTGAGGACCATCAGAGGGTGAAGAGGATCATTCATTCATATCTAATCAAGTTGTATAAGGTGGATACATAGGTCATTAGACCTAATAAGCCTAGAAGAGGCATATTGACCGAAGCAGCCTAAGTGGCTTGTATGAGGTAGAGAGGGAGGGTTTCATGTGTTAGAGAAAGATAAGTCCATCATCAGGTGTGTTAGGCATTAGATCAGAGGTAGAGATTATTTTGGAGGTGATTGATTTTGTGCTTGATCTTCTAGGGGTTGTAGCCTCCTTGCTAGTTGGTGCTAGTTAAAGGTCAAGTGGGTGTTTGACTAAATTGAGGGGTGGCTGATCCTTAATCAGTTGGTGATGGTATAAATTGAATAAATAACTCTATATTATAGTATTCCAAATCTTTTTTCAATGGGTTTTATCCCCCAAAATGGTTTCCCACATAATATTTTTTATTTGGAATGTACTTATGTGATTGTTTGTTTATGCATTGATCTCTTCTATATGCTTCCTGGAATGGTGTTTGGAATTGAATATGCACTATTATGTAGCTATTCACCTCCCTACTTAGTAGATACTTCCAACATAAATAATGAACAAGTGTATGTTTATAGATAACTACATTTATAGGCTTGAAATCAATATAAAAAACTGACCAAGTGTATGTTTGTAGATAGCTACATATCAATAAAATAATGGCATTAATTAAACCTCTACTAAACTTCAATATTTCCTAAAATTTTTAAGTTAATATTTTTAAATATAAGAAAAAATACAAATTGTGAAAAAAAGAAACATCAATAATAACATTAAATTATGTATAGATTATGTGTTTCATTGACTTTAAAAAATGAAGGCATCTTTAGTAGATTATAAAATGAGAGTAAATTGTCATTATAGATTGTATACTTAACATCACAAAAAATAAAAAATAAATTAACTATGAAAAACTATAGAAGACTCCTACCATGCAATCATAACAAAAACAAGAATAATCTCTTATTTTTAGTGCCCAGTTATGATTATTGGTGCTCATCACAGAATAAACTAACCTAGTATTCGGTATTATTTGAAAACCATGCAATGATGTATGATCAATTACTATTCAAATATGAAATAAATTTAAGAATTAAACATAATAACATGTGTTTAATAAGAATGAATGGAATAAATTAAATTCATAACATACCTATAATTTCCCAAAACACCATGTGTGGAGGTGGCTTCTTCGTAACTAGAGATGCACTATTTTAAAAATGCAACCTACACCATTAAATGAGAGTATGAGAATCACTCAACCAATCTCCATCATATTTCATACTTTGTTTCCTTATAACACTCTTGATGCAAGCACCCGTACCATCATGTTCTCCCTTCCCATGACAACTTGTAATATCCCCTTTCAGTAGGGAATATCTAAACACAAATAGCTCTGATACCACTGTAATATCCCCTTTCAGTAGGGAATATCTAAACACAAATAGCTCTGATACCACTGTAATATCCCTTAGAATATCAAAACAGAAGCTCCAAATTGCTTATCTGAATTTCTGCAAAATATCTTTAAATAGATGAATAAATCATAGTATAATTTCTTATTTATTTGCTCATAAGCTTACAATAGAGATCCTCTGTCAAGTATACAAAGAATATCAAAAGTTCGGCCTTATAGCCTGAATATTCCGCAAACTGGGCTGAATCTGGCACGTCTCAGCTTGCTGTGTAAAAAACACAGTCGCCGACGTCAGTTATACCGCCGTCGTCGGTCGACCTGTAGTGGTCCCCTTGCCGACGTCGGTGATGAGTCGACTGATGTCGGTCTCTGTAAGTCTCTATTCGCCGATGTCAGTACCTAAACTTTCTGTAGATGCGTATGGATTTTCACAGATCTGTACGGAAGTTGTACGGCCGCTGATATTGCTCAACCTATATTCTTGATCCTGATCTGTAAAATTATGGGCTAATACAAAAGATCTATATCTGTATAATTCTAGAATCAAAACCCAAATAATGAAAATACCTTTAAACCCTCATGATAGCTTCTGTGTGAAGTTATCTCTCAAACTTGTAAGTACATGTGATAGCTTCTGGATGAAGTTATCTCCCAATTCGGCAATAGATCGGTTGATCTTTCACAACCTCTAAATCACTCACACTGAAGAGTTGACGTTCTTTAATGCAGTTTGGCAATACATTAGCTGATCTTTGACAGCCTCTGAATCGCGCACAATGAAGAGTTGATGTTCTCCACTGTAGATGGAATACTGGAACCCTTGGCTCAGTCTTCACAGAAGAATTTCCTAACAAGAATCAATATCAATAATCATGAATTCAAACTCTCTCCCATGAGAGATTCTTATACACCTCCGAAGGTGTGCTTGCTAAAATTAGACTCCCTTAAATTAGACTTCCTTAATTTAGGACTAGGGTCTTAAAATTAGACCAAGTCTTAAATTAGGATTAGGATCCTAAAATTAGATCCAATCATTAATAATTAATAATTAATTAATAATTAATCAATAATTAATAATTAATTAAAATGAGATCAAATAATTAATATTTGATTAAATCAATCAAATATTAATACCTCCCTTAATTCATGTCCGAAAGAGCCCAAACGAATTCCAACCCATCTCTATCAAGACCCTCTATCCATCTCATTAGCCTACGAGGGTCACATAATAGGCTAATCATCTACTCTACACATGTCAACTAAAAAGGGGACATGACAATCCGCCCCTCCTAAAATTGCTTGCCCTCAAGCAATCGCTGAATACCTAGATCCCAAATGAAGTCTCGATCTACAGTGCTGTCAACCAACACAAACTCCAAGCCCTGTCCATCACCACTCTCATCCAATGGTGTCACATCACCTCTGTCTCCTGTACGTATATCGTCATCAACATGTGACCCACCTGTAAAAGAAAGCTAAGACTCTACCACATGTGCTAACCCTTGAACTGAACTCACCTCAAGACAAAGCTCGTCCTCATATCTCTCCTGTGTTGGTGCCAATGTGCACTTATCATCGCACTCTTTCATGTCATGTTGTACAGGCATCTCCATCCGATGAAAAAACATATGTTTGAAGCTGCTGCCCCGTATTGCCTTAAGAATATGTGTTTTCCCATCAACCTGAAAGCGAACCTCCATATCTTTGAGATGAAGAGTAACTTCCTCAAATGAATGAAGCCACTTCATACCCAAGACTAATTCTATGTCCCCCATGTTCACTACAAAATAATTAGCCTTGAACTCATAGTTGTTCAAGCGCAATGGGAGGTCTCTAATCATGCGCTCACACTTAAGAGTGTGACCATCGGCTACCTTAACTCTAATTCCCTCAAAATCTTTGGTAGTGAGTCCACGCTTCTCCACAAATGTAGCATCTATGAAATTATGTGTGGCTCCTGTATCAAGAAGGGTGGTAACCTTCTGCCCTGCCAAAACTCCACGGAGTCTAAATGACTCATCCGACTGAATTCTGGATAGGCGTGCCTCCTGTATATGAAGCTCTAAATCTACCTCTGCCTTAGGCTCTAAAGCCTCTGCCTCCTCAGAACTATCATGCTATTTGAAATCTTCTGATTTTGACTCCTCATAATATACCCACATCATACGATTCGTCTTGCCCTTAGGCCTCAAAGGACAATCGTGATGGATATCATATGGACCTTTGCAGTAGAAGCAAAGCTTCTTCCTGCGTAAATCATTAAGCGCCTCACGATCCAAAGGTGGTGCTGCTGGATTAACCTTTGAATCATTTTTAACCCCAAATTTATCTATGTTAAAATCCGATCTCTCTGTATCCCCGTTGGAGTGCTTATGGTCTCTAGATGAAGAAGTGCCTCTGGAGTTAGATCTACTAGATGGGGCTGACATCTCCATACTACGTGCCTTCTTCATAGCTTCCTGTAAGGAAGGAGGATCAAAGCCTTTGACCCAACCTCTCAGTGGTTCTGTCAATCCCTCCATGAAGAGTACTACTAGTCGCCTCTCTGAAATGTCAGGAACCATGACTGATAACTTCTAGAAGTCACCAATGTATGACTCTAGACTGCAAATTTGGCACAACTGTGCCAACTCTCGAAAATAGTACTCTGGATCCCTCCTGTCAAAACGCTCCACCAGCCTGTCCACAAACTCCTGATAAGAAGTGATCCGATCATGATGGAGTGTCACCATCCCATGGTGCCACCAATCGTGAGCTACTCCCTCAAGATGTAGTGTCGCATATCTGATAGCATCTTCCTCACCCATCGGTCACAATGTGAGAAATGTATCCAGCTTACTAACCCAGGCCTGTGCTGTCACCTTACCACTATCGTCAAATGTTGCTAGTGTGAGCCTACTCGTAGCATGCTTCAGATCATTGTTCTGGGGTCTTGGTCTCCCATTCTGTCGACCTCGGTAATGTTCTTTCCTTTGTGTGAGGAATCTATCAAAAGTAATCATCTCCCTGACCATAGGTGGTAATGACTCCCACTCTTCAATTGCTGCCCTAAGTGTGTCTGTAAATGCCTCCTCATGCTCCTCACCTGCTATCACCTCCTCTGCTTCCTGTCTCACAAAGATAGGTCTAGTAGGCCTATTCGCTGTACGAGAAACAGTCCCATGGCCTCTCTGTGATCCTGCAACACTTCTGACATCTTCACGGTGTGGGGAATGTCTCCTCGGAGAACCCAATCTTGGCAGTGCTGCTGCCAACTACTGTAATACATGGTTATTCTGCCTTTGCCCTTCTCGTAGTTCTCTAAGAGTAAGTAAAACCTCTGGATCATCTTGATCTCTCGGATGGTGAGGAATACGGGCCCTGCCAATATCATCACCCATGTCTTCCAGCGGTTGTTCTAGAACTTGAGTACCTTCAAGCAAAGCTCTACTGCCCGTGAAATACCCGTGTGGTCCCAACCCTTGTGGCTGCATAAGATCTGTCAAACCCTCAGGATGGCAGGATTTAGCTCTGATACCACTGTAATATCCCCTTTCAGTAGGGAATATCTAAACACAAATAGCTCTGATACCACTGTAATATCCCCTTTCAGTAGGGAATATCTAAACACAAATAGCTCTGATACCACTGTAATATCCCTTAGAATATCAAAACAAAAGCTCCAAATTGCTTATCTAAATTTCTGCAAAATATCTTTAAATAGATGAATAAATCACAGTATAATTTCTTATTTATTTGCTCATAAGCTTACAATAGAGATCCTCTGTCAAGTATACAAAGAATATCAAAAGTTCGGCCTTATAGCCTGAATATTCTGCAAACTGGGCTGAATCTGGCACGTCTCGGCTTGCTGTGTAAAAAACACAGTCGCCGACGTCGGTTATACCGCCGTCATCGGTCGACCTGTAGTGGTCCCCTTGCCGACGTCGGTGATGAGTCGACCGATGTCGGTCTCTGTAAGTCTCTGTTCGCCGATGTCAGTACCTGAACTTTCTGTAGATGCGTATGGATTTTCACAGATCTGTACGGAAGTCGTACGGCCGCTGATATTGCTCAACCTATATGCTTGATCCTGATCTGTAAAATTATGGGCTAATACAAAATATCTATATCTGTATAATTCTGGAATCAAAACCCAAATAATGAAAATACCTTTAAACCCTCGTGATAGCTTCTGTGTGAAGTTATCTCTCAAACTTGTAAGTACATGTGATGGCTTCTGGATGAAGTTATCTCCCAATTCGGCAATAGATCGGTTGATCTTTCACAACCTATGAATCACTCACACTGAAGAGTTGACGTTCTTCAATGCAGTTTGGCAATAGATTAGCTGATCTTTCACAGCCTCTGAATCGCGCACACTGAAGAGTTGACATTCTCCACTGCAGATGGAATACTGGAACCCTTGGCTCAGTCTTCACAGAAGAATTTCCTAACAAGAATCAATATCAATAATCATGAATTCAAACTCTCTCCCATGAGAGATTCTTATACACCTCCAAAGGTGTGCTTGCTAAAATTAGACTCCCTTAAATTAGACTTCCTTAATTTAGGACTAGGGTCTTAAAATTAGACCAAGTCTTAAATTAGGATTAGGATCCTAAAATTAGACCCAATCATTAATAATTAATAATTAATTAATAATTAATCAATAATTAATAATTAATTAATAATTAATTAAAATGAGATCAAATAATTAATATTTGATTAAATCAATCAAATGTTAATATCTCCCTTAATTCATGTCCGAAAGAGCCCAAACGAATTCCAACCCATCTCTATCAAGACCCTCTATCCATCTCATTAGCCTACGAGGGTCACATAATAGGCTAATCATCTACTCTACACATGTCAACTAAAAAGGGGACATGACACAACTCTAAAAAAAATTCCACACATGAGGCTTGTTAAGAAATAAATCATATCTACAAATTAAAAAATAGGGCTTTGAATATTTTAAATGTGATGCAAACCTATTTGATCAAACATAGTGTTTTTCAAAATTTACATGGTGCTTATCAAGATCTTCAAAAAATATCTTAAAACAATGTTAAACAAATTATGTGTCATGGTCTTTATCATCACTACTGTAGAAGTGATATTATTTTATGATAAATGATTTAATATAAGAACTAGAAAATCCATATAAATCCATTTGTGCATGCCTGTAACACACATGCACCATGATATTCACCTTCTCAATGTGATAGGATTGTGTTTGAATATCCTTTTGATGAGAAAATGAATATTTTTCTACAAAGTCAACCATTGACACAATCGATCCTAGGTGGAATGTATTATTCAATATTTTAAAATAATTTTATTGACACTTTTCATAATGATAATGTTTTATATGAGGACCAATCAACTTACATAAACTTTCCATGAATGTGGCAATAAGGACCACATCCTCTAAGAAGTCTAACCTTATAGCAATTTTCCTATTTTTATGTCATATTTGATGTATTTGAACCTACATACAAACACATATATTTACATGTTATATAAATTTTAAAAAAATAATTCATATTTACATTTAAATAATAGTTATACATAAATTGAAACTCACATATTCCAATTCACACTCTAAATTGTGTCATTGTCTTCACTACTTAATAGAAATTTAGCCAAATTTCCACATGTTTCACAAACACCTTTAATGCAAGGCATGGGACCAACCACATTATCATTGCACTTTTCACATAATAGATTCTAGAAAGGCATTGATGTATTTAGGGGGTGCATTTTGGAAACCATACTTTGATTCCATTAACTTCATATACACCTAAATTAATTTTTTGTGAAAATACATGTAAATAAGATAACATTGTGAACTTAAATATAATTTAATAAAAAATGTGATAAATTCCATGAAATTTTAAGTAAATATATTTATATACATGATAAGGAATATAAAACTCAACATGATAGTGACAATAACATGTTTTGAGGACTTTATTTTGCTTTACATACCAAGGTTTCAAAATCTCAAAGATTCATGGCCCAATCTTAATATGCATATTTTCTTTACAAAATTTGACATACCACTCAAGTTGTGTTATATCAATACAATGTTTATCATGTTCTTCATATTACTTAGGAGCAATCCTATTCTTTAGAACATCCCTAACATTTAAAGAAGCTCATGTATGATGATTTTATAAATCAAAAACTAACCTTTGAATAGCCTCCTCAATCTTAATAGAATGAGGAGCCTTGATCATTAGCACCTAATTCATTTCTATGTTATTATCATCTAGGAAATTTCTCCCCCACATATCTAGTAATTATATTTCTAGAAACACATAATACATTTAACATAGCACTGACATGTCAAAATTTTGATGTTTTTGCACTTACAATTAAGCTCAACATCACTCTATGTGAAATGCTTTTATCAGTTGTGCGAGTGTTTTTACCCACTTAATCCAACCCCCCAAACACCTTTTTCACTACTTCCTCTCCAATGGTTTGTATCTTCTTTTGTTTTAAATCCACTCCCAATATCTCTAGACAATCTTCCATCCCATCATGATTTATAAAAGAAAATAAAAATTTAGAATGACCAATTTCATTCAAACTTCTAAAGTAGATCGTAAATATGTGGTTAGAATATCTACATATTGTCCTTTGTGGTTGCCTCATATCTTCTACATATTTTCCTAGATTCCCAATATCTATATTCATTAGATGGTTCACATTGTTATTTGGTAGTTGATTCCACACTTTGTCAATAATTTTTGAATGCGGTTCAAGAGATATGGCATGCTCATGGTCATTAGTCAGATTAATATTAACATACCTTTCTCTGTATCTTCTTCAATCATATCAATATTGGTAGGTTATTATATATCTTCTTTAGTAACTATAACAAAAAAAATTATTGAATGACATCAATTGTAGATTACCAGTCATATTTTTACAATGAAATGTACTCATAAATTAAGTCATGTGGTTTAATAATGCATTCATGAAGTTTTTAAACACTTGTGCAAATACTAAGTAAAGAGGCTCCCTCATTCATGTGGATAGTTTGATCAGATTCAACATTAGCAGTCATATAGTTTTTAGGCTTCATTTTTTTATTCTTATATAATTCACATCTTACTCTATTTTTTTATCTTTGTCTTTAATATTAAACTTTATTTCCATCTTGCTTTGCCTATTCCTTTTATTTTACATATTATAAGTTCTTAACTTTGAACCTGCACAAAACTATACCAAAGTGTTTTTTAATTATTCTATAAAAGTAGAATACAATAAAATTTCCCCTGATACTAGTCAACGTGACTCCTTGTACTAACTTATGCCACATGAAATAACCTATGTCAAGTTTCACAAGAAAATATTTTTATTTTCCACCACATATGGGAACTTTGGTGGGTTAAATTGGAAAATGCTAAGGGTTAAATTGGAGTTTAAAATATATTAAATATGAATAATAAATATACATAGAGAATTAAGATATATTAAAAACAAAACTTATTTTAATTAACATATAATTATTCACAACTTTGATTTATACATACCGCAACACTTGTTTACAGAAAGAGATAAAAGAATCCATCATTCATCATGGAAGTACATCTTTACAAGGACGAACAACATCAAATCATTATGTTTTTTACCTTTGTTATTCACTATAACTATAGCTAAAATATAAAGTGTAATATTGATCACACAGGGCACACAAATACCACTTAAACATTATACAACCCTTGACATTATGAATTAATCCTTTATGCTTTAGGCTTAGATATTGATATTGTCTTTATTGGGGAGATTTATTGTCCATATATAGTCCATAGAAGGATTACATAATTTTTGTGTGTTAAATATCACATGATCATCATTAATATCAATTTTTATTAAAGGAGAAATAGTATCCATTACATCAACATGATTATCTTTCCAAGGAATATTGTTAATGGAAAAAAAAGAAAATTATGTTATTAGACATTGGACCATATCATTATAAGGGATAAGTTTTTTGGTGTTGGAAAAAATGTTTAAAATTTTGGAATAAATCATTAATATGCAGGTATAGGTAGAAAATATACAGGAAAGTGTGAAGATGTCAAATAGTGCACCAATAAAGTGGTTATTTGTATAAGGTCTATTTATAGTGCTAATTAGTCTATCAATAATCCCCATAGTTATGAATTGAAGAAGTGATAACCATGGAATCAAACTGCTCACTAAATGTTTAATATGTGGAGTTGTAGTGGATGAGTGATGGGTGCTAGATTATAATCTTGATAAGACTATGCAAGTTGATAATACCTAGTCCAAGGATTTAGGAAGTGATAATGAAGATTGAAAAGGATGATGGGAGAATATGAAATGAGTGTGAGATGTAAGATGAGTGTGGTTTAGAATGATGATAATGGATCTTAGCCTATGGGTGTCTAAGGTGTCATACACAAAATGGGGTATGGATGACTCAGTTTGCAAATAATATAGGTCCAACACAACACTCAAATAACTCACACAATGATAAGTCATAAATATAGTAAACTAAATAGGGTTTGTAACTTGATGCTCATATTATCTAACAACTTCCTAGATGAGGTTGTAGGTTGGTAACCTATTATAGAATCAACCAAACCCTCTCGACCTCATTTGTACTTAATGAATTCTCTAGGGTTTATCATGCCCCTATAGTGAAACACATGTTATGGCTAAAGGGTCCTATGGTAGGTTTACACAAGGGTTTCTAGGTGTATCCTTGATACACATGAAGGTATAGTGGGGCCTAAATTTATATCATATGTTGTCTAACTACCATATGTATTGGAGCTTAACTACCCCTCACTTTATAGAACCCATTATAGGGAATTTTTCTTCATCATTGAACGATATCTCTCTTGATTTTTATACTCCACCAGAACATAGAGTTTGGTCTAGTCGATGGTGATGAAATCCATGTCACTGATCCCTAATTGCTAATCCTATGCATGGTTATGAATTCCATATCACATGTTATCCTAGACTCAGGCTGGGGTAATAAATAGGGATAACATGATTAATTTACCAATTAAATATTCTATGTGAGGAAAATAGAAGTGTATGCAATCAAACTACACATAATAAGAAAATATATATAAAATAATAAAATTGGTAAATAACTATTTTGGTACCCCTCTTATAAGCACAAAGGTTGAAAAACATAATGGGGTGCCTTAGTCTTGAGGGGTCTTACACCAAAAAGGGTTAGTAGTTTATTTTTTTATAGAACTATAACTCCCTACAAAATCATAGTTACATGGTGCAAAATCGTAACCAAAAACATGTGGAATTTGGTATAATTAGATCGAGAGTTAAAAATTTTCTACTATTAATATTATTCAATTTGTTTCTACTATTAAGACATGTGGAATTTGAATTGTGGGAATGTAGATGACACTAAAAAGATTGAATTCTATCGAAAGTTTGAAATATTATTCCATGAATAGTAATATTATCATTTATATGAATGGTAATATTATTATTTCCCTTCGCATATGATAATATAATTATATAACAAACATCACGAGGTAAAGAAACACATGGATAACCTCCTACTCTTCAAATAGACAAAGAAGGATCACATTTATAACTTACATTTATTTCATGGTTTAATAACTTGCATCAATTTACCCATAATTCGTAGGACTTACATACATCAATTATTATGGATTTATATCACTTAAGGCTATTCTTTCCACTCATTCGTGGGGTAGATGTATATTTTTATCTTATTTTTATTTAATAGATAAAAAAACATTAGTTTAGCTTAATGATTCAGAGTTGTTTGCTCTAATATATGATGAACTCTTTATAATTATTTAGACGATCTAAAGTGACAGTCACCATGCACCAAAAAAAACATACATGACCAATAAATTAATAGACTATAGGTTATTGGTTAAAAACTACAATGGAATTATCTTGTATGGCATAAAAAAATTGTAGCATCTTGGGTAGAGCCCTGAGTTAAAATACACACCCCATCAAAGCCACTACACCTCCTGAATGTGGTCAAAGGAAATAGAAATGTACCAAATTATTACATTTACACAATAGAATTATAATCACTCTAGCTCAGCAAATGAAAATCCAAATAAAAAGGGGAAATCTCCCTTGAGTAACACAAAGAAAGATAACACAAGAATATGATGTAATAAGTATCTTTCTATTAGCATTGTTTTGCATAAACTTACAAAAATTAGATTTATGTAATATATTTAGAATGTAGATACTATCACTTATAGGTTATGCAAGGCACTTGTGGGCTTACTCATGAGTCCAAACTATGGAAGTAACATGGAGGAGCTAAATTCAAACCATAGGGTTCCAAGGGAACTCGTAAAAATTTGCTTATGTAATGAGCTTGAGCCATCATCAATACTACGATATCACTATTGTTTGATCACATATAAAATGATGTTTGTTTTATAAAACTAAGAAGTGGAGGAAAACATCTCTAAATCAAGATTATTGGTGTGCAAGAGGAAAAATAAGGTAAATTCACTAAAAACAATACAAATACTTGGTATGTTAGTTACAAATAATGAAAAGAAAAAGAATATCTACCATAGTGAATAAAGATACACTCAATAAGTCATACGCAAATGGAACCCATCAAGCATGAATGAGTGTTATGATTCAAAATCATAAATAATTACAGACTATGATGATATTATTTTTAAATTTAATCATTATTTGGATACATTTGATGATGTTGAAAATATTGTTAAGCAAAAGCTTGACTAGGAGACTTAGATGCCATTGGAAAGTAAGAGTAGGAGTGTTTAAAGACTACATAAGGAATACCAATCCTTAATTAATTTCAATAACAATTCACATAATGTTATGATCTGATTGAAAATGTTCATTAGTTATGGTTGTTTGTTATTACGAAAAACAAAATTTAACTAACTAGTCAATAATCTATTCTAATTCAATTCTTAGAATTTTGAATAGAGTTTTTAATTTCACTACTATATATATAATGTTTAAATTCATGTCATTACAAAAGTTTTGAGTATTTCAATTCCTTTACCTTATGTATAAGGTATAGGTACATGACCTAATAATAGAAATATTTTAGGGTCTCCAAGCTATAACTGTTACACGCGTACTGTTGTTACCTCACCATTTTGCATTCATGCTCATGCTTCTCATATGAATTAATTGAGATGGTCTAAGATATTTGAAATGTGATCTTGGCACCAATGAATCCATGGAAAATTAAATTCATGTTCAAAAAACAAAGATCTATTTAGAGGTTCCAAGATTCGTCATAACTCTTTGATAACTTTCTTCATTTATTTTGGTGAATTGATTGAGATGTTGAGGCTAAAAATGGAGGAAGTGCCTACTTGATTTTATTTTGCCTTAGAAAATTAAAATAAGGCTTCATATGAATGAATAAAAATATCCTTTAGCAACAAATTAGAGTTTTAATATTTTCATGTGCCTACAAATTAGAAGTTAAAATAACATATTCATGGCATACACTTGTTTTGATATTTTGGTGTTGTATTTCATATATTCAATTTTGAGTATTGTAAAGGGAGGAAATGAAACTAAAATTTGGTAGACTATAGTTTAATGCAATCATTTTTTTTCTCCTATATAGTCTACAACTTTTAAGATATGGTGGAGGCAATACAAAATTGATATATTATGTATCAACCTTTTGTTAAACGGTCAACCATAAACATAAACACATCAAGAATTTACTTTGAGCTATTGTAAATTAATGATTAAAGTGAAAATTTTCATTATTATGTGCCATTTAACCATATCAATCTCCATTAATATCAAGGTCTTTATAATCGTATCATAGTTTATGTGATGATTCATTTTCAAAATCTAGCCTCAAGATACCATCATCAGCTAGTGTTTAATATCTTCTTTGGTTAGATATATTTATATGTACATGTCTTTGGAAGATTAAAAATGTAACCTTAAAATTAAATAGATACATGAAATTATGAAAATAAACTTAAACATATATTTCTAAAAATGTACAAAATCTTGAGAGCAACAATAGGGAACTAGATTATAACAAAGGCATGCCCTACAAGTGAGATTTTTCTCCTTTAGTTAAAGACTCATATACTCACTAATGACAACTCTAGCTATGAGTTCCACTCTCACAAATTCTAGGTTTAAAGATATTAAAAGAAGAAAAAATGTGTAAGTGTGTAAAAAATTAAGGAATGTGAAATTTGGATACCCAATATTTGTTCTATAGATGAAAACTACAAAGCTATGAGACAAATTTTTATCAACTCTAGGTGTAAATACAATGAATTATTATATGGGTGGATTTTGTGTGCCTTGCTAAAGACCCTAGAATAGTATTTTCGATATGAATCCCTATGCACAAGTAGAAGGTTATGATTTCCATTTTCATTCTTCTAATGTTATTTTTCTCACAAAAATGCTCAGAGAATCTAGAAGAAAAAATTAGGGATGCTATGTAGAATCCAATCAGCATAGATCAACAAAAAAGGAGAATTTCAAGCCTCCTTTACTTTTAAAATTTTGTTTCTAATTATTCACTTCAAGACCAAGAAGTTTTATCAGTTGTATTTCACACCTAAAAGTGTAATATAAAAGATAAATGATGATTTTAAACAAACCATTCTGCCATCAATGATGTGTTTCTCCTGAACAACTTATCTTTTGTTAAAACTTCTAGCACATGGCCAAATCTTATCTTTTGTTGAAAATTATAAAACGTGATTTTATAATTTTACAATTAGTCACATAATCATATCTCAATGTATTTGATTGTATATTTTGATAATCCAAGGAATAAGATAGTGAGATTAGGTACATACATTAAAAATTTATTAGGGTAGTTTTATTTGTTAAGAAACAAAGTATCTTGCAATATCAATAACTATACCATTAGAGACACATTTCCATCAAAATATTGAAGACACAGGTATCCAAGTCAATCTTTCAAATGCCACAATATTCAAAGCATCATCCCATAATCCTGATCTTTCACTTGAAATGATTCATGAATCTTTAGAGAATCATCCTACAATCGTATTCTTTCACTAGAAATGCAGGAATCACTACAAAAACTTAAGGATCTTTCAATAAAGTTCCCACTTTAGCTATCACTACAAGAATCACTACATAAATCCATTAGATCAAATTCCCCATCACTCTCATCTCTCATAATCAATTCTAAACCCCCTTTGTTCAAAAAACATTGATAGGAAAAAATATGGAAAGTCGCACGATGGATGAAGAAAGTGGCTTGATGGTAGAGGAAGTCGCTGGGGCACAAAATTTGAAGAGGGTCAAAATGAAGGGGGTTCGAATAAAGGGGGTTTTTTTGAACTGCCTTTTTTTGAACCACCTTTGTTCGAACCACCTTCATTCCAACCCCACATGGCATCAAACCTTGTTCTTTTATTTGGAAAGCTCTCATTGGCTTTAAAATGCCATTTTGGATGCCACATTTCAGGAATAAAAAATAAAATAAAAACATGTGATTCCACATGTAACTAGGGATATTTATTAGCTTTCTATTATATATATATATATATATATATAGAAAGCTAATAAATATCCCTAGTATATATATATATATATATATATATATATATATATATATATATATATATATATATATATATATATATATATATATATATATATATATATATATATATATATATTATCTTGAGAAGTCAAAGTTTTTATATTACGTGCCATGATCATTAAAAAATTAAAAAATGATAAATAATTTATCAAAAAATTATAAAAAAATTATCTTACACTACATCCATATTTCTAAGACATCTTTGCAAAAAAAATTATAAAATATTACATTTTAAAAATATTATGATGAGGAGAAATCGAGCACTCAATTAAATTTTTATACATAGAACATACACACTATGTATTTAGCATTTAAAAATCTAATTTTTTATTTTTTTAATTTGAAAAAAATATAAATATAATCTACATTTAAAATGACACATTTAATTAGTTTACACCATTTTCATATTTTATATGGTTAAGTCACTATTGTCTATGCAAATTGAAAAATGTGCACATTTTTATTTTTTGTTGTCCCCTTTCTACTAAAATGTGAGACACACTATTATGCTCCAATCCATACATTCTTTATAGCTATTTCAAAATGCTTTGAGAAAGGATGCAACGTCTTCAATCCCATCATACTTGATAGTTGGAGTTATATTACCAATATCAATGGATATGATAAAAGGAGCTAAAGGCTCATTTTGAATACTTTGAATCATTTTGTTATTCATGAAATATTGAGGAATAGCATTTCCTCATGCATTTATAAGAGGTGGAGGAATGAAATTTTGATTTTCTTGAAGATTGATAGCCAGAGGTTGATTAGCCATATTGATCAAATGATGTTGTAATTACATCATTTGACAGGTGTTAGAAATTTGCATTATGTTTATTTTTTGTATGACTTGTGCAATAAGTTAAGTCATATCAATTGGTAGGTTGGTGTTTTTAGGATAACTCTCCGAGTTGGTATGAGGGGAAGGGTTATTAAAAAATGGATTACTAGTGGAATTTTTGAATAGACTTGTGTTAATTGCACCCACATTATGTTAAGCTTGAAGATGAGAATTGTCTTGATAGGTACAAAAAGGATTGGATCCACCTAGTTCATCTTGATGTGTGATTTGAAGGAGGGGAAGGGGTTCTCCAAGAGTGTGAGTTCTCTTTGGAGGGAAAGAAAGAGAGAAATGAATATCCCATATAGTGTCTAAATGGATTTAGGTTGTCCAAGAAGATTTTAATAGGGGACTTCATGATGATTTGAGGAAATGAATAGAATGCTAAGGAAAGAGAAACAAAGAATTAAGTTGGAATCAACATCATCAATAAGAGTATAGAGTTTACCAAGTCAACTTAGTACTGAAAAATAGAAAAAACATAGTCTGATAAGGATATAGGGTCGACCAAGTTGACCTAGTACTATAATCTAACTAGTAAAAGAGATACAGAGTTGACCAAGTTGACTTAGTACTATAGGCAGGAGAAAATATAGTCTATAAGAGAGTGTGTTGAGAAGAATGATAATTTACTAAAAACAAAGAAATTTTCTACAATGTAACTGAAAAAAGAAGTGAAAGTAAACACATAAACAATTAAATCAAAGAGAATGATCCAATTGGGTCACACATCGTAAAACCTTGTACCAATGCTGGCTAACGAAAATTTTTGCAATACAATATATAATGAGCAAAGAAAAATCAGTTAAATTAAAATTAAGTGCTAACTAAGTGGTCATCTTGAATTTTGTTAGATTATTATAAAGTGTTATTTTAAGTATAATAGGGAAGTTCGCTAAAATTAGGGAACTAGAAAGCAATATATGGAAGGTTTTAAGACATTTATGATGAAATGTTGGCAATGGTAATGGCTTGGTATTGGGGCCTACCCCCTCACTTCACAATCTCACAGTGATAAGGGTGTCAGGTGCTTTGCCAATATATACCATAAACCACATGTTTATAATTGACCAGAAAGCCAAGTTGACTTCCCCCTTGGTGATAAAATCCAAGTTGGTAGGCCTTGGGTAGATAAATTTTTTAATGTATTTTGAAATTATGTGATTTGGTAGTGTGTGAAAGAAAGATAAAAATAGTTCAACTAAATGGTATATTGAAAAACCACCTAATTAGACTATGTGAGTTATTATAATCATGAAAACAACTAAAAGTGAATGTGTGAATTAAGTACTAGCATATAGTTGTTATTTCCTAATTTAAGCACAGTGAAAAATCATTTTAGATGATAGTGTATGTAAACATTACATAATAGAGTTGACATGGTCATTAGTATACTATATAAGTAAGATTCCTTAACAACTAAGTAAACTAGGTCAACCTAGTCTTTTAGATAGAAGATATACTATAGAACTAGGCCGACTAGGTTAACCTAGTTTCCTATAGGATTGTAGTTTTGAAGACTTCAAACTTATGAAAAATAGAATTATAATGAAAAACTAAATTGAAAGAGAGAAAGAAAGGAACCTTGGTGGGTTGGAGGATGTTGAGGACTGTGAATTTTTTGTTGAAATGCCTTGAATGCTACTTTTAGTTTTTTCCAATTATGTTAATTGGATTAACCTAGTTCAATAATTCCCTATTTACTGAAGCCTATTTAAGATGACTAAGTCAACCTAGTCATCCTTGTTTTTTTTATGGAAGATGAATGGAATACTAATTCAACCTGCATAACTTAGTTTATTATTTTGGAGCTAAATAAGAGACTAAGTTGACCTATTTGGCATAGTCTCTTGTTAGGAAGTGAATAAAAGTATTGTGTTAACCTTTTCAATCTAGTAACTTGTATTTGATGAAGACATGCACAAAAATATTATAGTAAATTTGATGTTAATGTGTTTTAAAACTATGCACAAAAGTTAGAAACTATTTTGGGTTAGTCAACCTAGTATCAGAAATATAGAAAAAATAATAAAATGAAAGAAATGAAAAGCATGAAATAAAAACTACAAGGGTTAGATTCATGTCAGGTTCACCAAAATGTATACAATCAAAAATGCATCAAATCTAAAACTCAACCCTAGCTTGGATAAGATAGATCCTACTTACACTTCTAATTGGACATATATTATATAATCAAGAACCTAACAATATGGTTTTTCTAGACCCAATTAGGTCATCTCTTACCACAATAAAATCACTAGGGAGGGTTCCAAAGCCTCTAATCAATAAAAACTATGCAATAACCCTAAGTAAGAACTATTTTTCATGTTCACTATACTAACTACAAGTAAAGCAAAGAATTAGAATCTAGTGCTCACCAAAGCTTATGGCACAAAATGGGGGTTGATAAATAAATGAAAGTAAAACATGCATAAGGGAATCCTAATTAAGCTACGTATAGGTAAGACCCTAATGCATGGAGAGGAAGAGAAATATTATTCAAAATCCATTACTTATACTACATATATCTACTAAAGAGAGGAAAAGAGTTAGAGATACTTACCTAGAAGATGAACCCATCGAGACTCAATATTTCCCTTCGCCAAAGGTGATTTTCAAGAGTTTGTTATGGTTTTTAAGAATCACTACGAAAGGCAAAGCATCCAAGACATCTTTAAAGGACTAGATTATTCTCCAAGTAAAAATTCTAAGCTAAGAATCTTCAAGTAGAAGAGTTGAAGAGTAGATTTTAAGGAAGTGAAAATGAATAATAACTCTTGATGTCTATTTAAGAATGTAAAAATATATGTGTCTATATATGCATATATAACCCTAAACCCTTTTGAAAGTTTTAGCCTACAGGTTCGACGTAGTTGACCTAGTATCATTATTGACAAAAACTCAGTAAGTCACAGACTAGTTCGGCCAAGAGCCGACCTAGATCCTAAATAAGTTTTAATAATAAGATTTCAAGGTCGACACAACTGACATAGTAATGTAAACTACCAAAATAGGTTTTAGTTTATGAAAAGGGATAATGAAGGTGGAAAATGACTAGAAAAGTGTGTAAAAGAGGAGGCAAATCTTAGGTGAATGATTTTAAAAGATGGTTGGATTGGTAAAAAGTGGAAATAAGAGACAAAAATCTTGAGAGGTGACCATGGTTTGCCCACCCCTTTCCCAATGTACCCTTTAAGGCATGTACTCAAAGAGATTAACACTTGATGGGTTATTCCAAGACAAAAAGCATCCATAATTGATCAAATTTAAATATATTATGTGTATAAACTTTTGACACATGTTACTAAACCATCATACTCCCCTTTTCCATGGCTTACTTTAGTGAAACTCTAAATATGTTGTAAATTAATGCTCACATGCATCCTACTCAGCTAGTAGAACTTTCGAGCATTCTTGAATTGTGATGCACAATTATCTAACCACATTAAATGTTGATTGAAAGTAATGTTCCTTTCACTCAACTTTCCATAAATTTTTTGGAAACATCTTTGAAAATACTCTAAAGAATGTGTCTAATCATTGCTGGCATAAAAGTGGCACTCAATATTTTTTGATCATTCTCTATACTATCAGGTGAATGCATGAATGTTATATGCACAAAAAGTGAAACCTGTATTGAGTTATAGTATTTTGAATAGACCTCTCTATGTGGTTATAATATATAATTCTCTGCAAAGCCAACTATTGAAACAATAGTACCAATTGACAATGTGTCCTTAACTTGAATTGTTCTTCTAGCCATTGAGCTATGCTTGTGTGCTTTGCATACTCATATATAATTTCATCCCTAACTTTATCCATAAATTAGGAAATAGGTCTTTATTTTCTAAAAATATCACACCTTTTATATTCCTTTAAATCTTTCATTTAATATACCACAAATTTATATTTACTATAACTAACCAATTATGGTCCAATTGTATGTGTACTCACATCATGGGTACAAGATTTTAATTTTGGTAATCCACCACAAATGTTGCAAATTCCATCTAAAAATCTACTATTGTAAAATAATTAACCATTTGGTCTTTCGCAAAAACCCATTGGAATGAATTCTCTTTATTATTTTGGTGAGGCTTGTACACCATAGCCCTAAATATTTTTTAGTATGTAAAGTACAACAAACATGATGAAAAATATTATAAAGCATACAAAATTTAAGATTTTTCATACAATAATAATTAGTGTGTGTGTGATTGGTTTTCACATAGAAGGGTTTGGCCATTTTAAAATAAATTTGACCTATATAAATCTATGGATATTTTTAAATAGATTTAGAGTACAATTATGTTTGAGTCATATCCAAAAAATGTTTAGGATGTGCTTCACAGTTATTAGAACCAAATCTTATTTTCACTACATCTCTAATATTAGGTGATAACCTTATGCTATCTTTCCAAAATTATATAGCTAAATCTTTTTGGGCATTACCTATAGCCTTGTGTTTCTATGGGAGTCTACCAGAGAACACCCACAAGTCATTGTTACCATCAACATCAAGTCTTGTACATCTCCCAATTAATTTCATTAATGTTTTTATATTTATGCACAAAGTTCAGTGTATTTTTATAATAAATTATTGATTATTTGTTTTAGCACTTACCAAATATGGTGTTATAACATGTCAGATAATGTTACCATATTTGAGACATTTCTTCACACATACTTGATGGTATGCATTATGAAAATTTTCAATAATTACCTTTTTTACACCATCAATATTAGATGTTCTTAGTCTTAAGGTGTTTAGTTTAGGTCTCATCTCTTTTACTTTCAACAATGTAACAAATAATTGGCATCTTTAAATTTTGTTTAAATCTTGAAAGTGTTAGTCTCAATTTTTTTAATCTTTTATTCTCATATGATGCTTAAACATTTTTTTATCCATTGGTTTTAAAATGGATTCATCAATTTTAATTAAATACATTGGTTTTATTCTATAAATCATATGAGGTGTTTTTAATGGTATATTTGATTGATTTCGTGTTTCCATATTATTTTCCTCATTAGTAGGTTTTTCATTCAATGGTGTTTCCATATTATTTCCTTCATTGTAGATTTATCCATTAGGTGTCTCCATGTTAGTTTCATCATTAGTAGCTTTTCTAATGCTTGTTTCCATCTAATTCACATCATCATGCATATTATCACCATCATCAAAATAAAAAAATAGTAAAATTTGAATGTGGACTTGCATTATAATTGGTTCTATTATCAGAATTGACACTTGGAATTTCAAATTTTGGTATAGTATCATTATTCATTTCATTATTATTTATGCTAATCAATTCATTAGGGATAGTATACTTACCTACATGAAGTTTTTTCTTTTATTACCTATGTTTTTCTTTCACCACTTATAATTCATTCCTCATTTTGTACTCTGACTTCTTCTTGCTACTACTTCGAAATCCTCACCCATGATTTCACAAAGTTTTCAACTTTTGAAGGTGCGGACAACAATCCAATTATTCCAAAACAATCCTACTTGATGTGAAGCACCAAGTGGGGATATCAATCCAATTATTCCAAAATAATTAAAAATAGTCCTATGTACTCTTTATTCAGCAATGTGAGGAGTCAATGATTTATGATTTTGAGGGTGTGGACAACATTCTAATCATTTATAATCAGACCTACAATGTATAAAATGGAACAGAGCAAGGGACAATACTCTCAAAGTAGAAAAATGATTTTTGGTGTTTTTTATTTTTATTATTAATGAAATTAGTGTGTACATTTTAATAACATGTACATAGTAATAATGCATATGCATTAATACCACCAAGTGGGGATAACAATCCAATTATTCTAAAATAATTAAAAATAGTCATATGTACTCTTTAGTTACTCATGTGAGTAGATAATGATTTATGCTTTTTAAGGTGTGGATAACATTATAATCATTTACAATCATACCTACAACATATAAAATTCAACAGAGCAAGGGACAATACGTTCAAAGTAAATTATTATTATTATTATTATTATTATTATTATTATTATTATTATTATTATTATTATTATTATTATTAAATAAGTACGTACATTATAATACTATGTATGTAGTAATAATGCATATGTATTAATACCACATATGTGGTATTTAGTGTATGCAAAATACCCTAATCCCTAATCCCTAAGATCTAAATAGTAAACACTATACCCTATACCCTAAACCTTAAGCCCTAAACCCAATACCCTAAGCCCTATACCTTATATCCTAAACCTTAATCCCGAATCCCTAAATCTTATGTACCCTATACCATAAAACATATACCTTAAACTATATATCAACAATGCAGGTTGGTCAAATATAATTCAAACATAAGATTTATTTAATTTACATCCTACTATCAAACACATCATTTAACATGTTAAACATATGAGTAACTAAAACATACATTTATTCTATCAAACATATGAATGAATCTTAAATTATTTTCTATCCCATACTAGAAATGATGACTATAGTTTATACCACCTGAGTAATGTGCAAATTTAATTATAGATATTTACTACCATAATTTGTTTCTTAACATACTACGCCCTATGATAACCCATATTACCATAGTCTATTGTTCTGAGACATAACCACTAATCTTTCACAATCAATCATAATAAAGTAGTCATAAAAAAATGAAATTGCAAGCTTATATTCAAGTAACTAGACATACTAATCAAAACACATATTTCATGAATAATATAGTATTCCATCTTAGCATACGCTACACTCTCAAAAATTATATGTACACATACACAAGTCTTATAGACTGTTACAAGCATGTTATTCACGACACTAACTAACATGCATACATTAAATCAATCAAATGTAAATGTAAGACTAAACATAATAATTACATTATATAGCATCTGAGTATAACATATATTTATACTGTAGTACTCTATGATATCCCATACTATCATAGTTCACAAATACATAAAAGAAACACATAACCAACATATGATTTCAAGAATCATACGCTCACATAATAATTTAAAAAGTACAAGGTTATACCACCTAGTTATACCCTAAATTTAAAATTGCTCACTAGCATTCAAAGAAACATATCTATAAGAACGCATCATGATGCACATTATGTGATAGATATAACCAAAAACTATCATAATCATGTGCTTCACACAAGTGGTCAATATTGAGTCATATAGCTAACAACCAACCAATCATTTGTAGAGATATAGAGAACTCATAACCCATTATGACATTCATTTATATATCTCATTCTATTTTCTAAAAAAAATATTATAATAGGATTATAGAATCTAAGACCCATGGAACCCTAATATATTTATTAACTATATTCATACTTATATTCTCATAGAAGTACTTACTAATATATGGATATTTTTATTAGAACTTTGATTAATGACCTAGTCATTTTAACTTTTCTATTAAGAAGATACATTCATGTTCTAATATGTATATTCATGTACATAAGTTGTTCACAATTTTTCATGACAACATAGTCTTTCATATTTTGGTTTGCCTAAGAGTGTTTTGGGAATATAATAATTGCTCATATAGCACACAATAGTTTTATCAAGTTCACATACATATGAATCCCCTAAGATCATGATAATTACTAACCAAAAATTATTCTTAATCACTAATATACGTACATATAAAATATTTATAATATATCATGTATTGATCCTTAATTAAATAAAAACTAAAAATATACTCACTTCTTATAGATGTGGAGTATATATACATATGTAACAAATGTAAAATTATTGGTATTTAAAAAAATACCAAAATCATGGTCTATCTCGAGTGGAATTATTAATTTGTTTTTGAGTCTATTACCTTCATCCAAGTGGCAACCTCATTATCAATATAGTTTTTGCACAATGAAACTGTTATTTATTATTAGATTACCAAATTTTTTATTTTCATTTTTGGTCAACATTCCCACTCTCACCTTCGATTAAATTTATAGGGTTTAACATCTCTTAGGTAACATAACAGCCAAGGTTGATCATAATTAAAATAGGTTAAAATCCATTTATACAATCATATAAAAATGGTACTTAATCCAGTGCCTGGTTAGGCCATTACAAGAACAATATCTACCCTTGTATTACCTATTTTATTTGCAGGTCTGGTTTACACTATATAATCCATCAAGGTCACATTTACAGAGGTTAACACAATAGGAAATAAAATGAGAGGTCAATGCTTTCTACTCTAAACAATTTTTTTTACGGCTTCTTAGATCTTTCTCATAGCCTTTGTTGAACTCAAATGTCTATAATGAATTTATTAACAAAGCATGTTCAACTGTAAGTGAAATTGATGACATTTTAGGTTTAAGACTATGTTGGTCAGACTTATTACCCAGTTAATACCAGATTATTAAATTTGCTTAATATTAATTATCAACCCAGGGTGCAGAGGCTTTTCAAGGATGTTGACACTATATATGCATTATTGATTTATAGGCTAACTTAATTGCTAGTTGTAGTATAGTGAACTTATTCTAATTTCACCATATAGATATACATAGAAATTATTATAATAGAATACAAAAAAAATTCATACTTATGATTCACACATGCATCACACTTCATATAATCAAACTAGTAATAAAATCAATGCACACAATATACTTGAATCTAATAAGGGTCAGGATCTTCACTGTAACTCCTTCTGAGGGGGACATCCTCATTCAGAACCAAGTTCCAATCCTTCTCCAAGAGACTTACAAAACATTCTTATAGAATCAACCTTTACATTACTCAAATGTATAGAAATTAAAGATTGTTATAGTAGATTATAATATTTCAAAAACAAAATGCAATTATTTTCTACATTTTCATCATCATTAATCTAATATAGGTTCTACCATTAAATACATAAGGTGGTTTTTTACTTCCAACCAAAAACACTAAACTAGGAAGGTACAACTACTTTACAACAAACATAGTCAACCTTCAGGTGGTTAGTAACATAGAGTTACTTGTTTTCAGCCCTAACTGGGTAAGTAACAATATATGTTGCCTTTTTATTTTGCTTCTTTTTCTCTTTTCCATTGTCATTGTCTTATTCATCCTTTCGTAGCACATCCAATTTTCACTTCATGTGAGGGGTCCATAAAACTATTCTTAAGGATCCTCTTCAATCATTTACTTTGTTTCTAAGACAGCTAGATGTGTCCTTAAAATCTAAATACTTATTATCACAATAATGGTTTGTTCTCTATAGTGGATGTTGGCTCTTGTAGGTGTAAGCCTACAGTTGTTACAAGAAATATTTAAGTGGAAAGCTTGTAGTTGCTACAAGAAACTTGTAAGTGAAATCTTGAAGTTTATATGGGCAATTTGTAGGTGAAAAGCATGTAGCTTGGTAGTTGTTATGGGCTAGAAGACCCTTTTGCTATGGGCTTCTCTATAAGTGTTGTGATAAAGTAATATTCTTGTAATCTTATTCTACCCTTCAAATATATGTTAAATAATGTTATAGAAGTATAATCTAATAAAAAACATCATTAATCTATAACACAACATGTATATATTAATGCACACATATAATCATTAATTAATTCATTCATTTATATAAGTCATGGATAGTTTTAGTGATTCATATAGGTGAAAAATATATAATTGGGTATAGATGAGGCTATAAATAGAAAAATAGTGGCCTCATCACACCACCTATTAATGTCTTTCTTGTCCTTGAGCAATCTTTATCTGAATTTTGAGTCCATAGTATTTATTGAAATATAAGGGCTTAATACAACCCATTATGTCGAGGGTATAAAATCCTTTAGCATCATCTATGCTTATCCACCTTTTCTTTTTTTGCTTCTGTGTTAATTGGCACTTTTCCCTCCCAATCAAGAATCAGAAACCAAAACATGGGTGGATGAAACATCAACCCCAACCAACTTATCCTTCTTTTCCTAAAAATCTCAATGTACATATATACTCTGTGTAATGTCTTTTTAAGGTTCTGAGAGTAATAAAGTTCTTTTCTTTTCAAGGCATCTAAAAAATCTACTCATCTACAAAAACAAGAAATAAAAAAAAAAATTCATATCCCTTCATGAGGCTCAAGTATTGGCTTTAGACCTCTAGATTTTTCTTTATTACTCATGCCTGTGGATTATCTGTATTCATAAAAGTGATCCATTCATTTACTATAGATTTTGAATCAGCATATTCACCCCTAATCATTAGGGTAGCCTCTTTTTCTTTCTCTTGATAGTCCTCAACCTATGTTTTCATCTTGTTTCATTGAGGATATATGAGGTAAATGCATTCAATTGGACATCCCCTAGGTATATATTGGAATTATAATTTGTATCATGTGACACGTCATATTGATGCATGCAAAACTCACTCAATTGTTCCTAAAAATCAAGGTCAGCATGCCTAGAGGCCTCAAAGAGATATTTAGGATCACATACCATGTATGACTGATCAATATATATCCTATAATATTTGAATATGAGCCACTTTTCCTCTAAGTATATAGCATATAACCTAGAGGGTGATGTTCATTATATTAACATCTCAGTGGTCTCATGCATATTAGTGATCTTCTCTTTCAAATAAGTGATCTTATTCTTGGCCTTTCCTAGGCTTTCCTTTAAATCTTCCTATTACTCCCTTACTTCAACATATACTTTAAACCTTTGTATCAACTATTATGATAAGTTTCATCATCAATAAAAAATTTCTCAAGAAAACTCAAAATTTCATCAGTTTTACCTGTTAGCCTAGCAACTAAGAGGTATACATCAATCACTTCTTCTATTGTAGGTACCTTTTCAATGGTCTCTATAAGAGAAAACCTATTGTAAAAGGATACCAAAGCCAGAGCATTATTTAATGTAAGTTCCTCTGGGGGTACACTAATGCCATTGTTAGATAAGGTGGATGGAGCTATTGTAGGAACTTCTAAAGGAGTTGATGTAGGCTCCTCCAATGCCATTTTCTTGCTTGAATCTTTTTCCATAGATGGATATATAAATTTTGCTACCCACAAAAGTGTTTTCAGGCTTTCTTTCCTTTTGACTATGTTATTTTGTTTCTCAACCTATATATCCCTTATATGGCTTGTTCCAAAGTTTGGAACTCCTAGTCATGAGGAACTATGTCTTTCTCTGCTACTTCTTCCATGGTCCTTTATTCAAACAATTCTTATTCTTTTACAAGCTAATCTAACATTCTTAGTTTTTCTTTTATATGTCCTATTTGTTTGAGTAGATCCACGTCTTCCTCTATTAATCTGGGTTGTTCAAGTGACTACATTTCTTCTTCCTTTACAGACTCTTCTTCAGTAGACCACTATGTTATGTCAAACCTATTAGAGGTTTTACAAATTATGGGCTCCTTCTTCTTCCCTTCATCCTAACTAATGTTTATAGGTGAGGATGTTAGGGTTGTCTTTTGTCTTTTAATTATATGAGACATCCTAGGAGGAGGTCTCTTTCTCTTTGATGCAAAGGGAATTTTCCTTTCATTCCTTTTTTTTAAGATGGGGTGCTAGTGAAACCTGGTATTCCTATGTAACTGGTGATGGAATAACTTCTCCTTTTCAAGCATTCATGTTGAAAGAATCTACTTTTTGTGATGAAATAGTTGGAACAATATGAGAAGGAATATTCTACCCAATTTATTTTTATGGAATTTGCTCCTCTATGTTCTCGAGAGGTAGCACTAATTTTCTTTGTCTTCTCATGCCCGTAGAAACCACTGGTGAAACTTTAGTGGCTACGAGCTGACTAGTTTTACTAGTGCCTATAGTATCCTCTTGTGTGGTTTATTGTACCTATCCCTTAGGATAATCCCCTTCATTATTTTCCTCTTCTCAGTGAGGTTCACCAGCCCTTAAGGTTAGAAACTATTCTCAAGTAAGGTCAAGTCTAGTATTTCTTATTCCTTATTTAATCAGCAACCAAATCAGACAATGATGAGACAAGAATTTATCTACCCTTATTTGTTATTATTTAGACATTTTTTGAGGATATTTCATTAGTGGTTTGGGACAATAATAGTCCTACCATGCCTTGAATGATTCAAAAATTTGAATTGGAGTGTATAGATCAAATAGTACCTTCCTTTACATGTCAGCTATTTGATGATATACGAGGCCACTTCTCTCAAGGCTAGGGTTAGACACAGTCTCTCTACACCTCCTTTTCTAAAACTATCCTTTCATTATCTTGATGGAACTGTTGTCTATCTAGTTGGTCATTAGGTATCTCTTCCCAATTTTCCCATGTTCTTGGTTACCTAGTAACTTGGCTTACCAATTCTTTAGTAACTAAAAATCTGATGCCAAATACTATCATTTTTTCTCCTGTAAAATTCCTTAAAAATTATTTAGTGAGAATTTCTAAAAAATCTTATAGTTTTTTAAAATAGGTAGCTCATCCAACCTTGTTGAAGATGACCCAGTTATCTAGGTCTCCTTGAAACTCCCTGTGGTTTGAGGGTTCCCTTATCACTACTAAACCTCCTATTCTAGCTAGTTATATCTTCTTATCAACATTTTAAAATAGATATCTCTTCAAAACACCCAATTTTACCTTCAAATTTTTGCCTGCAACAAATCAAGTTTCTTTATTAATGGCAATTTTAGTTGCAAAGTGCAACAGTGTCTTGCTTAGGTCTTTTTTATTAAATAAGATATGATTTTAAAGTGGAAAACAATAAAATTGATTGTTTATCCTATCGAATGTTGATGTTTTTATGGCATAATCATGGGATTTCAATCCACATACATGGATTATCCTAGAGTGCTTGCAATTGACTTCCCATAACATGCATCCCCCTACATGAAGTGTCACTTATCCCTATGTGACATGGTACATGTAGGATGCAAAGATATATGATGGGGTAATTATGAGTGTGCGAGTGGTATATCTCATGACAAGACTTGATGAATGATGTTTTAATGATTAGATATGTTTTTTTTAATATAATGCATGCTATATTAAAAAATAAAGAGTTTTTAATGATTAAAAGATACACTGTAGCATTTTAACTATTTGTTCCTAGGGTTGTGGTATAAGAAATATACATGTAAGTGTTTGCCCAAATAGAAGATTATCTTGTTATTTCCTCATGTAATTATTACCCTAGTATTCATTGTTTTACTACAGTATTACCCTTGTGTAATTATGTGATCATAGTATCCTATCCTTCAATTATGCCCTCAGTAACCTGCATGTAATCATGATGACCTACAAAGGATTAAAGCAATGGTTCTATAGTAGTATGAGAGACTATTTCCATCAGTCCACAAGGTGGTTACTATATATCTTTGTTTCTTATCTAAGTTAAATATTTTATGAATATGGAGGAGGGTGGGTGATGGCACTTGTTTTTCTTGATCTCCTTTGCATGACCCTACTGATGACTTGTTTCTCTTTTGTCTTACTCCCAAGGAATGATGATGTTTGCTAATGGAATTTTTTCTTAATGAAATTTTAATATGACAATAAGCTAGTTTATCAAACTTGAGACCTGTGATCCAAAAAATATCCCAAATCTCTCATATTTACATAATAAAATTATTTTTCATGAAGTGACCAGAAGCTGAGAATGGTTCTTTTGTGTCCCTGAAGCTAAAAATTATGGTTTACAACACTCCAAATGGATATTTGAAGTCTATGACTTTTTTTAAGCACTTACTTTTTTATTCAAATGTATGGTCATTCCTTAGCAATGTTTGAAAATTTTGCTCTAATTTTCCTTCACTCCTCCTCTAGCTTGTCTAGGGTCTTCCATGAATTCATCAATAGCCCATAGTAGAAGCCATAGCTCTTTGTTTGAGAGAAATTAGTCTATAGATACTAAAGAGGTGTATATAAGGGTTAGGATGTATATGTAGAAACTATAGGTTGAGGCCATAGCCATTGCAAAGGTATGCCCACTAGTGATGAAGGTACTTGCAGTAATTACAAAATAGCCTGTAGCAACTAGGGGAATTCTTTTGTTGACAAAGGTGCATGTAGAAATGGTGAGGGTGCCTATAGTAACTAAAAAAATAGATGTTGATTATAACAGTTATAAAGATGTCCTCAATAACTCCAGGGATACCTATATCCCCTTTTTTTAGAGTTGTTTCTTACCTATAACAACCACAAGTTGAACTTGTAGCTACTAAAGATTGAGGCTAGAATAAACTAGAAGGAAATATGTGTTATAGGAAGATGAGCAATTTTGGTCAAAATGATTATATGTTATCCATTTTTGGTTTTTACCTCTAAATAGCTAACAAGTTGGTTTTCTATTTAGGCCCTTTTTTATAGTTTTAGGTAACCAATAAGCTGGTTTTCTCCCTAAAAAGTACCAATAATGACTAAAAGGGTTTTCATTATTGGATTTTTAATTTTTTTTATTTTTTAATTTTTATTCTAATTGTTCCCTATAATAAAATGTTTATTCTAGGTCCTTCTCATGTTAGTTGTGAGTTTCACTAATCAAAGACTATGAGAAGATCTCAGTCTTCATGCTAGAGGAAGGATAAAATGTCCTCCTATCCTTCTTTATTTTCTTGTTGACTGGTTCTCCCTATGGCTTTTGAGATATCATGCTGACCTAGTACATCATTAAATCTATTTTTTAATTACTTACGTACCTTCTTAGTAAATTCCTCCTAAGTGAGTGGTTATTTGTATAATTTTAACCTATGGCCATTGACCAATAGATGATATCTTATCAGATCAATGGTTTGAAGTTACACTGCACCATTGTCATGAACATGCTTAATCTCAAATGGACCAAGCCATCTGGTCTAGAGTTTGCCCTTATGATCCTTATCTTTTGAGTAAAAAATAAGGGCTCAATCTCCTACATTGAATTGTCTAGTCTTAATATACATATCATGCCATACAATTCATTTTTGTTGTATAAGTTCTATGTTCTATAGTGTCTATTTTCTATACTCATGTAAGGCAATAAGTTGCAAAAGCCTTTCTTTCTGTGCTTCAAATATATCCATCCCAAGTTTTAGTGCTATCTGTAAGTTCTTGTACTAAAATTCAATTGGCAATATAGGGTTTTTATTATAGACCAACTCATATGGGGTGAAGCCTATAGTTGTCTTCCATGTGATTATATATGCCCAAATAGCTTCAGGAAATCTAGCCTCCCAATTCTTACAAGACATACTAATAGTCTTAGTCAAAATATTTTATAACTCCATGTTGGTGACTTCTACCTGTCCATTGGACTATCGATGATATGGATTTGATTTATTATGCCTAATCTCATATTTTTGGACAACAATGGTAATTTAAACAAACAATAAATTATGGTCCTTAATTAGTGACTATTTCTCATGGCACATCATATCTTATGAATATTTATTCATAGATTAAAATCGACACCTTTTCATCCCTAACGTGTATAAGATCCTTTAATTCCACCCATTTAGTGGCATAATCAGTACATATAAGAATGTACTCTTTGTTGTTTGATTTTATATCAAAAGGTCCTACAAAATCTAGGCCCCATTTATCAAATGGTTCAAGCACCATTTGAGGCTTCAAAGGCACTTCATCCAAATTTGTGGATCTCCCCATATGTTGACATATGTCACAAAGAGCTATATAGCTTATTTCATATTTATAGAATGAAGGCCAATAATACTATATATTCAAGATTTTTATTATTGTACACTTGGCTGCAAAGTTTCCTCCATAAGGTTCATCATGGTAAGATTTAAGGATGTTTGGAACTTCATCTTCTTTAAGACATCTTCTGATAATGGAGTCAGGCCAAGTTTAGAAAATAAATTTAGATAGCTAGGAATACCTGCCACTTTTTTGAATCAAACCTCTTTTTTGTTTAGGGAAGAAGTGTTGTAGAAGTAACCCTGTTACAAGGTAGGTATCAATATTAACATATCAAGGTGTGGTAAGGGTGACGGAGAATAGGTGCTTGTCTGGAAATGAGTCATCCACTATGGTATCCTCTTGAAAGAATTGTAGTCGATAAGAAGTTAGGTATGGCATTATATTTACCAATATTATCTACAATAATTAGATCAAATTCATATAATAAGAGTAGCCATCTTATCACTTTACCTAAGACAACTAGTTTGTTTATAAGGTATCTATTGGTTGCATGGTTTGTATGAACAAAGACTTGGTACCCTATTATGTAGTGATATAAATTATTGATAACATAAACTAATGCCAATATTTTTTTCTAGTGATTGTATAATTTAATTCTTATACCTATAGGTTCTTGCTTACGAAATATATGACATAATTAAGTGCTTCCTATTTTTGTCTTATCATAGCTCCTAATGTAGTATCTGAAGCATCTATGTGAATATGGAAAGGAAGCTTCCAATTAGGACCATGCAAAATTGGAGTGGTGGTCAATATTTATTTCAATTATATGAAGGTTGCATCATAGGGAGGAGTCCATATGAATTAAAAATCTTTAGTCAAGAGAGTAAAAAATGGTGTTTCTACCTTACTGAAATTGTTGATAAATATTTTGTAGTAACTAGCATGTCCTAAAAAACCTTTGATATCCTTTTGTTTTTGAGGTATATCCAGATTTTTTATTATGTTGATTTTTGTAAAGTCAACATTGATTCCTTCAGTAGATACATGGTGGCCTAGGACAATGTCTTCTATCATTAGCATGTAGCATTTCTTGTGGCTTAAAAACAAATGGTTCTCCTAAAATCATTGTAGTTATTTCTTCAGGTTCTTCAAGCACTCATCAAAATTTTTTACATAGATAGTGAAGTCATCCATGTAAATTTTTACATATTCATTGGCCAGATCTAAAAAGATACTCATGATAGCTCTCTACATATTCTAATTTTTGTTTCAGATCTTACTCCACCATTTCATACACAATGCTCTTCACCTTCAAGGCAATTTCAACCTTTCTCCAAAACAAACTTAACCAAAAAATATTAATTTAACTTCATCCATATTTACTCTTTTAGATGAGGAATTGTCACTATTTTTGTGTTGCAATTGGTTTCATATATCAATAAATATTATAGGATAATAAAAACTAAGATCTTATTTAAAAATTAGGAGTAACAATTTTTTATTTAGAAGTAAAGATTTTTAAAGATGGAAAGAAGCTGGAAAGTACATTATTATTACATTGATATGCCAATTTATAATTTAATATAGTTACAAGATATATTAACATATATAGTAAAAATATTATCAACCAACCATCGATTTGTGTGTGTGTGTGTGTGTGTGTGTGTGTGTGTGTGTGTGTGTGTGTGTGTGTGTGTGTGTGTGTGTGTGTGTGTGTGAATATATCTTGTAACTACATTAAATTATAAGTTGGCACATCAATGTAACAATAATGTGGAATGATACATAGCAATTACATCTAAATAAGGTGGTGATTTCTTTGATTGGTTATTTTCTATTATCAAGGGTGGATGAAGAAATCATAAGAATTGATTTGATTGCATCAAGGTTTCATGTCTCGTGTAAAATTAAAATTAAAAAACCCTCTTTACCAATACATAAATGGTCTTAATATTTACAACCTCAATCTTGATTGTGTGTATCATTTAACATAGCCATGTGTGTAGGTGTAAATTTTATGGAATAAATTTTATCCATATGTAATTTGAATAAAATGTGCCTCTCACCATTATTATCATGTTGTCATCATTAACCTTGCATAATATAAAATGTCCAATCAAATAATCCTCCACCTTTTAAGTTGTGTACACCTTTCTGATAGATGCAAGTCACATAAGTTTTAAATGCAATCTACATCACACAAATGTAATCTAACATGAAATATACATGACACATTTCACACAAATATTTAGAATTGGAATAGGTACAATATGGAAATCACAATGGATGTCTAGGAAAGATAAGTACAAATGATCTGAGCTTGTGCACCCAACCCAAATTTAGTATAGTGGTTAGATTTACATGATGACAAGCTAAGTGACACTGGGTGCCACAAGAATTCATGGGGACCCTCTTTATACTCTCATGTAGTGCACTACAGGGTTTCATCAAGCAAATGGTATTGATCTTAATGTTGAAGGATCATTAAAAGGTTGACCAAGCTAAGGCATGTTCACATCGCCCAATTATGGGTTCTACATTGAAGAAGGTTTTAAAATTTTAAGGGTTATAGAGCCACCTTATTCCCCTTGAGTGATCTATTGATTGATTTACACTCGTGCTGTAGACTATTGTAAAAGCTTCACCGAGATAGTTCCCATATTTTTCTTCTCTCACACCCAATGACCCTATCTCTCTCATATATTTCTCCCAGTCAACATCAAATTATATGCTCATGGAGCATCAAGTTAATGAGGGTTAATTTTCACAAAGTTGATCCAATGTTAATTATGTTCATGTTATTTTATGACACCTGAAGCATCTGAGAGTTATGTTCATGTTATTTTATGACACCTACAAGTTCCCACAATGATGAAATATTTTTACTCTCAAGACACAAAAGGTTTACCAAGTGATACGAAGCTCAAGTTGAACCCAAGAAGTGAGCTCACCCTCTCTAAATTGCCAAAATTACTCTTGTGCATCTGAGTTCTCCATTTGAGGCAACATCAAACTCTCAAGATTGCCTTCCATTTCTCTTCAAACTCTCGAGATTACCTTTGATTTCTCTTCAAGCCCATTTGTAACACTTTCATGACCACTTCAAACATGCTCCAAACTCTCCAATTTAATCTGAATCAATTGCACACATCACCATAAAGATGGTTTGGGGTCTCCTAATCTCTCTTGGATGTTTGGCTTTTTCTAACTTATCACTTTTGTGGCTTTGACGGTCGATGATGTTGGTGGCCCTATTTGGATGAGGGGTCCTTGCCACCTATATATATGCATGTGAAGGCTTTTCATTATAAACTCATTAAATAATGTTATCATGGTTGATGTGGGATTAATCCCTCTCAATTTTTTCAAGTGAACTCGACATAATAAAGGAGGCCTTGATGATGAGAATGGATTTCGAGCTCGATGATAATGGTTTTTTGAAAACAAAATTACTCAATCACCTATTTTTTGCCATTACTCAAGTGTAAAATCAAAGAAAAGGGATGCTACACAAACAATGTTGTTAGGTTTCTAGCCTTGAACCTATTGTATTTTCCTCATTTTTTATTTTGGCACCTTTCTCATGCAAAGCACAATCATGCAAATAATCTGAGGAAGGTTGAAATGATCAAGTTGAGCATAGATAACAGATATTATTTGGCTAGAATAATTTGAACGGTGCAATGCCCATGGAATATGTGATTTATTTAATTCACACATTTTTTTAATCTATTGTATAAAAACATGCATTGTACCTTTCTGCCTTCAATTTTTTTTTCAATTTCACCATATCAATAAAAAATATAAAAAGCATTGTCAATTTCACCACATATATTTGTTTTTGAGTCTATAGAAACCATGGCTGGGTACAAAAGAGGTGGATTGAGTTCATATCTAATCTCAATAGACCCTTGGGGTGATTCAAAGCCATTGAAAAAAGGGAATATTTGGGAATTTTCTATGGCAGAGGATTTGAAGCTATAAGCACAACCTTACATGGAGGAGTAAGATGTGGTTCAAAAGTGGATTTTGAGATTTGAGGCCATCCTTTAGTGAAATAAAATTTGGTAGCAAGCGTGATCTCCATCTGATTTAAAGAAATGGGAAAGGAAGAACATAGGATAAAGAGAGTGAAAATGCAAGTGCATAGCAGGAAGGAATGGGAGGTATAGTTGTGGATTTTAACCTGTGACGTGGTGAGGCATTTGTGTGAAATCAAGGACGCAATATAAATATATAAAGTGTTAAAAGGAATGATCCATGTTATTAGTTTCGGTCATGAGGTCGTTGTTCATTCAACACTTGGTCTTGTCATGCAGTCGATCCACAACAATCCTTGATGACACATAAAAGCACAAGCCCTCCCCAATAAATGATAAAAATATTATTTAAAAAAAAAAAAAAAACATTATATTTTTTGAATAAAATTGAGGAATATCCTAAAACACGTGACGAATCTATGCATATAACTTCAAATAAAACGTTTCTAACATAAAAATAGAAATAGAATCTTTTTAAAAACCATGATCCAAAATATTTCAAAACATCTCTCATACCAAATGAAAATAAATCTTTTATAAAATTTATAATCCCAAACTTTTAAATTATAATTTACCAAATAACTTATAACATATTAAAACACCTTACCAATTCATATATAAAAATGATAACCCAAAATTAAAAAATGTATATAAATATAAATAAATAATTATCATTTCCTCTTACAATTAGATTTCATAATTATTTGTTAAAGCTTTCAAAGCTAGGAAATACATGTGGGAAGTAATAAAGTTGATCATACAAAATTTTCCAAATCCTTCCACTCGATAAAGGGGAAAAAAAAGGTTCCAGACCCTTATGTTACAGATAAGTTGACAAAGATAGGGCGTCATCGAAAAGTAATCAAACCTCGTGTAGACTTTTGCCCTAACTCAATTGCTGTAGAAAATGTAATGTAGTATCTTTCATTGTATTTTTTTCTTTTTAGCTTTAAAAAATTGTTGATCGCATCTTTTTATAGTTGATTGTTTGTGGAAGGAATATGTTTGTTTTGTGAAATTTTTTTTGTTTTGTCGTTTTATAATTTAAAATATTGTGTTCAAATATTTCTAATATTTTATTTATTTCAAATGTAATATATTTATTTAAAACATTATATTTATAATAATTAGTAGGATTAATTTTTAAAAATATATAAATCTAGTATATAATTAATTTTATATTAATAGGAATATTGTTACAATACAAATAATTATCTTGTTAATATAATGATTGATTAGTTACAAAATGAGTATATTTATTTGTTCAACTCCTTTCTCTTATCTTCTTTTTTCTTTATAGTTTCATTTTTGTTTGATTATTTGCTCTCTTTTTTATGACTTCATAATTCCTCTAATACATATCTTGTTATCTTGAGAATGGAAATCATCATTCATTCTATAAAATGAATAAATAAATCTAATTCAAATTTGCATCACATAAATCAAGGTTAATTGTTAATTGCTCCACCCTCCTCTCTATTCTTGATAGCTTTATCCTCACTCGACCTTTTGCACTCTGTTTTGTGATTTCATAATATCTTTAATACATACTTTACTATTTTGAAAGTCAAAAACTTCATTTGTTCATTCAGTAGTATGAATAAATTGATCTAAATCAAAATTACATCACATTAATTTTTTAAATTAATTTTATTGTAATAATGATGAAGAGAGGGATTTAGAATAATCTTTAATTTTTACTAGTTTGCTTGGCCTTCCTCTGTCTTGTTTGTAGCTTCATCCTTGTTCAACCACCTGCTCTCTCTTTTGTGGTTTTATACCTCTAATATATATCTTACTATCTTGAGAATCAAAATTCTTTTTCATTAATTCATTTTGTACCATGAATAAATGGATTATATTTAAATTTACATTACATAAAATTAAGCTTAAAAAATTAGTGAAGAGAAATGAATCATGTTTCATCGATATACTCAACAATGAATCCGAAATCTCATATCAATTTATCATCGTGTAACGGCACAAAAATCTTTAAAAAAAAAAAAAAATTAAAATAGAAAAATACTAAATACTAATAATTTACAAACATAAAGTATAATTTTTTTTAATTCTCTTGTAGAAAAAAATATTATCACATTTAAAAATCTACACAACAATTTTACTTAAAAAAAATACTAACACGCACGGAAAATATTTTGTAATGCAACACCATAAAACCATGGCTCTTATTATTTCCCTGATCAGGGACGTCAGGATCATCATATAAATACTTCTTAACCCAACCAGGTCTGTCCACGTGCTTGGGAATAATATATGTAGATAGATACTGCTATTATTGCAAAGTGGAAGAAACCGTTGCATAGTATATTCAAAGCATAGATTCTCTTCCTGATTAGATATGTTCAATTTTACACAACAGCGATTATGGGGTTTGGGGTGATTTTTGGATTCCATGTCACACCATGGATAGAAAAAGCCACCGTTGTGGTTGCATTTGCATTGCCAACTGAGTTAAAAACATCACAATAATTGTCATTAACAGCTGTTTGTCATTTTGCTGTATATTCTCAGTGATCGTTGATTAGAAAAAGAAATGGAATTTTTTAAGGATTATGTTTCTAGCTAGTTTAATATTATAGTTTGAAGTTGTTTATTTCTGATGGTTATCGCTTAGAAATAGAAATAAAGTATTTTCCATAATTAGTATTTTTTACCATTATTTGTATTAAAATAGAAATAGAATTTTTTAATGTCCCAAAAATAAATGAATGTTATATTTTGAGATTGTTCATTTCTATTAAATATTTATTAAAAATAAAAATAAAAATCTTAAATATTTTAACTATAATTTATAAAATAATAAAAAACATACAAAATCACCTCGAAATTATATATATATATATATATATATATATATATATATATATATATATATAAATAACTTCATACGATTTCATTTCATAATTATCTTTTAAAAATTTCAAAGTTGTGAAATATGCGTAGAAAGTAATAAAGTTAATCTTACAAAAAATTTCAAATCTTTCTACTCGATAAAGAAAAAAATATATACCAGGTCTTTGTGTTACAAACAAGTTGACAATAAAATACAAGGATAGAGTGTCATCATAGACTAATCCTCATTTAAACATTTGCCCTACCTTGATTGTTCTAAAAAATTCTAGATAAAATAAAAAATATAATGTAATTTTTTTTATTGTTCTTTTTTAAGTTGGTTGATTGTGGAATGAGTATGTTTGTTTAGCAGCATATTTTTTTTAGTTTGTTATTTTATAATTCTAGAAATTGTGTTTAAATATTTTTAATATATATTTTAATATTTTAAGTTGCATATGTTTTATAAATATTTATTTTTATGATTTTAAAATTTTCACTCACTTAAATAATTATTCTCATTCAGTAATTAACACGTTTAATTTTCAATAATATGAGTTAAAGTATTATAGTGTATCTTACTTTTTAACATAAATAGGTCACATACACTTCTAATCTCTCATTAAAATATCATAAATTTAAATCATTGATATTAATTAAACAAATATATTTTAAATTATATAAACAAAAATGTAGTGTATATATTTTTCTTTTTCTTTTTTTTAAATTATTAATTATTTGAATTTTTTTAAATTTTTTTTGGTCATTTAGTGGAACACAATATTATGCTTTGATCTACATATAAATCCAATATACCATTAACCTTATGTCAATAGGGATGATACAAAAATGTAAGCAGTCATCTTACAAACATAATTATTGATTGGTTACAAGATAAGTATGTTTGCTTGCTCAACATCCCTCTCTCTTCTCTATAGCTTCAACCTTGCTCGATGATCCACTCTCCTTTATGGCTTCATAATTACTCTAATACATATATTTTTACCCTGAGATTCAAAATCATCATTCATTCTGTAGGATGAATAAATGAATCTAATTCAAATTCGCATCACATAAATCAAGGTTAATTGCTAAACTAATTCTACATAACAATGAGAAAGTGGGGTCTAGAAGAATCTTTAATTTTTTTCTTGCTTTCTCATCCTTCTCCTGATCTGTAAACTGAAAATACAAGTGTAGTATATTTGAAAATCACTTGTTCACGTTTAAGAGATCCTTCAATTTCTCACTTTTTTGCTTAATTTTGTATAAATAAATTAAAACCAGATATAAAATGAAGATCAAAACTAAATAATAATCAAATAAAATTCAAAGAATTTATTAGTAAATTGATAACAGAGTTCAGCTTCAATAGCCTACATCTTCGAGTCCGTTCGAAGTGAGGATCATTCTCATTAATTTTGTGCAGCAAATGGCTTCCAAAATCAATACAAGTCTTGAATTCACCTTCTCTAATCTTTGTTTGCCTATAAAATATCTCTCAGACCTGAAAATATTGGCTCAAGGCCATATAAAGCAATAACAAGTCTCTAACCTTCTTAAATCTCTTTACACAGTCTGCTTTTTATGCTTGTTCAAGTAGAAATCAGTCTTTTTTATAACACTTTGACCTCCGTGGCTGAAGTGGTCAAGGCATTAACCTTTTAGGTGACATGTTAGGAGCTCAAAACTGCCTCCCACGTTTCCAGGTTCTTGGGAAGAGTGAAAAGGTCGGCCTTAGGTGCTTAGCATGAAATTTTAAATGTTTTCCCTCCTTTTTTGGTACCTTTGGACTTGGTTTTGTTCCACATTTGCTGGGAATTCAATTTTCAATGCCTTACATAGATATGTTTGTTCCCTTTTCAAATTTCTAAGACTTAGGTGCCCACTTAGGCTACTGATTTGACTTGGTCCATGCATGGTTGGTGGGATGGGTGATGTGGCAGTTTCTTTGGTGCCTTGTTTCAAAGTTTGAAAATTTCAAATAACATGTGAGTAAAAACAACAAACCCAAAATTTTTTTTACACTAAATTATTTTGCCACTTACAAGTGGCTATTGGTCTACTTGGTATATTTTCAATAGTGCCACGTCACTTTCAACACCCCCTGTCGCAAGATTTCTTCAGCTAGCCATATCTTGAGCATCAGGACTCCATTTTTCATTCCAAAAGAAGCGCTAGAAAGCTCTCGACAAATAATACAATGTGAAAATAATTTGAATAGAATTTGAAGACTTTTAAAAATGGAATAGTGCATGGATCCACCTAGATCATTCCTCCCCACTGGGAAAATTTGGACCTCTGAAAGTTGAAATTAATTGGTAATGAAGTGAGGGTACTTTTCCCTCACCTTTTCGACTTCCATCCATCTGGCCTTAGTTAGGTGCATCCCTTTGAGACCAACATGAAGATATTCAAAATTACCTCTTCGTGAAGTCTGCATATTCCTGTCAAGTATAGTATATTCTTGCAATTATGTTAGATATTCAGAAGAAAAATCATCAATGGAAGGAATGGATACGCTTTCATCTTGGTCAATTACCATTGGAGGCTCATACAATTTCAAATTTTCTAAATTTACAACTGAATAAATTTGCATTTAAGATAGTAAATCTAGTCGAAAAGCATTTGTGCCAATTTTTTCTGTTATCTAAAAAGGACCATACTAGATTGGTTTCAACTTTTTACCTTCACCTCTCAATATTTTCTTATTAATGTGAAGCCATAAAATATCACCTACAACAAATTGGTGATCAATACAATGTTTCTCATGCCTGGCTTTTTACTTGGCTTGACTTTTCTCTAATTGAGTACAAACAGTCTAATGAATGAGCTGTATTTGTTCAATGAACTTCTTGGCTTGAATGGCTTCTTTTGGTTCACCAACAGCAGTATCCTATCCATAGCAAACATCTAGAGGAGATTTAGGCAAGTATCCATAACAAACTTCAAATGGAGATTTCATAGTAGAAGAATGAAGTGCCCGGTTATAAGCATGTTGTATGTAATACACAATTGTTCATCCCATAACTTTGGATGTTTATTGCTATAACCCCTAAGTAAATGTACCACCATATGGTTCACAACCTTTGTTTGTTCATTGGTTTGTGGATGAAATGCAATGCTCTTTTTTAATTTAGTGTCCATTAGTCCCCACAAAGTTGACCAAAACTCCCCAATAAATCGAGAATCTCGATCAAAAATAATTGAAGTAGGCAAACCAAAATGAACCCATACATGTTTAAATAACAAATGTGCAGTGCCTTTGCTAGTAATCTTCTTAGTGCAAGGAATCAAAACACATATTTTGCTAAATTTATCCACAACCACATATAAATAGTCATGTTTTCTTTGTGTCATAGGCAATCCCCACACAAAATCTATGGAGATACTTTCCCAGGGGCGAGTAGGAACAGGTACAGGAGTGTAAAGTCCTAATTTCCTGTTACTAGGTTTACTTGTGGCACAAAGAGTACATCCCTTTATATATTTAGCAACATTTTCTTGCATATGAGGCCAATAACAATACATCTTCAAATGTGAAATCATTTTAGCAACTCCAAAATGACCAGATTTAAGAGAAGTATGTGCTTCTCTAATCATGTGCACCCTCTCATTTTGAGGAATACATAGTTTACCCAAATGATACAAAATATCATTGGGTACATGATAGTCCAGTTCTTCTACTTGTCTACTACTCATCAAGTCTTTATAAACATCCTGAAAATCAAGATCATTCACATATTGTTCTTTATAAATTTCATGAGACAAAGAACCATGATGTAAAAGAATAGATGCAGCAACCATAAGAGGCCAAATAGCATATCTGAAACCTTATTCTAAATTCCTTTTTTATACTTGTTCACAAGATGAAATTGTTGTAAGAAACCCGTCTAATGAAAATGACTAGACTGTTGTATCTTAATTAGTGATTGGAGATACTGTAAGGGCTGATGATCTATATGTATTATTGTTTCTTTGCCCATTAAGTAATGTTTCCATTTTTTAACACTTTGAACCAATGCATACAATTCCTTATCATAAGTTGGATATTTTTTTACTGCACTTGTAAAGGTTTCATAATGATAATAAACTGGTTTCTTACCTTGCATTAAAATAACTCCCATAGCATACTCACTTGCATTCATCTTATCTTTTCTTTCAATGTGTCGAAGGCTTTTTGATGTTTACCTCCCCACTGAAAGACCTATTTCACACTTGTCAAAGAATGCAAAGGTGATTCAATATATGAAAATTGAGCAATAAACTTCCTCCAAAATTGTATTGCAACAAGAAAACTTCTAACCTCACTTGTGTTAGTGGGTGTAGGCCAATTAATAATGACTGCCACTTTTACAGGATCAATTTTCAATTCACCATGTCCTACAATGTAACCTAAGTATATCAAAGAGGTCTTGCCAAATTCACATGCTCTTCCCATGACTTTCTTAATGTGGATCACATCCTCTTCCCATGACTTGCTGAAAATCAATATATCATCCAAGTAAACTATAAAAAAATCATCAAGGAATTGTCTAAAAACATCATTCATCAATCTCATGAATGTAGCTGGGGCATTACACAACCCGAAAGGCATAACAAGACATTCAAACAATCCTTATTTTATCTTAAAGGCAGTTTTCCAGACATCACCTTCATTAATTCTTACTTGATGATATCCATTTCTCAAATCTAGCTTAGTGAAATAAATAGCATGTATTAATTGATCCAACAAATCATCAATACGAGGAAGAGGGTAACGATTCTAGTAGCACTTTTGTTTAAGGCATGAAAAATAACACACATTCACCATGTGCCATCTTTCTTTGGCACCCAAATAATTGGTAAACCAACAGGAGATGAACTTGGATGAATAACACCTCTATCCAATAGATTCATTACTTATTTTTTGATTTCTTCATTTTCCACCACTGATAACCTGTACATGCCAATGTTAGGGAGAGGAGAATCCTGCAATAGCTGAATTTCATGTTGAACTCCCCTTTTAGGGGGTAAGCCCTTAGGATCCTGAAATACATCATCATAAGTAGAAATGATTTCAACCAATTTATTCTTGTGTCTAGGATCACACTTTTCCAAATCTTGAGAATATTCTTTTTCCTTAGACTTAATCAACATGCGACAAAAATTTTTGCTTGAATTAACTAATCTTTTCATTTTCCCTACTGTAACCAAGGAAAGACTTGTTCTAATGTGATGTGCTCTAACTATATATTCAATGCCATCCTTAACAAGCAAGTACTTATTCTCCTCTCTATAGAATATTTCTTTTCTATCATAAAGATATGGGCTTCCCAAAATAATCCCACATATGTCCAATGGAACAACATCCAACTCAACCTCATCTATGAACTTGGATGTGATGGCAAACCTTAGTCTACAAGTTTGTGAGAATTGTAGCTTCGCATTGTCACACACCCAATGTAGTAGATAAGGCTTCAGATGGGGATTGGTTTGTAAGCCTAGCTTCTTAACAACCTCTTCAAAAATTAAATTTACTTGTGAACCACTATCAAATAGAGTGTCAATCTTAGTATGCTTTGAAACAACTCTAATGTGGAACAATTCATTTCTTTTCTTATCAACATGCACAAAATTATGTTTAGAAGAAGATGCAGCATTAGTGGTAGAAAATTAAAGAGAAAAATCATTATGTAATCCCATAGCTGTGATCTTAGTTTCATCACCTGAATCTGAACCTAAGTCTTGAACTATAGCATTAACCTTCTTTTCTTTCTTTTGATACCTCTTAGGCCTTAACTTAGGATGTAGTTTCCACCACTTAGACTCATCATGATTTTTATTTCAATGATTACAAAATGGTTTTCCTTCTTATTTTTTAACAGTATAAGTGGATTTTTGTTTACCCTTTCTTGATGAACTTTCTCCTTTGGATTGCTTAACATTAGATTTCTTAATTTTTATTCTAGGAAAAGATTCTTTTGATTATTTTCCTCTAGCCTCTAAATGAGTGGCTTGAACACATACTGCATCTAAATTAGTGGGATTGAACATAAGAATCATATGTCTTAAGTAACTATGCAAACAACCTATATATTTTAGCAGTGTTTCTTGTGTGTATAGAGGAACATTCAAAAGTAAAGTTTTTTCCCTAAAACCTTGCGTATAATCTTCAACACTTTGGCCTTTTCCTTGTCTAAAACTTTTCCAATCCATCATGGCTTGTTGAATATAGCCTAAAGGATAGAATTTCTTTTCGAGTTCTTCAATAAATTCATTCTATGTAGAAATCCAGTTACCTTTTTGAAGTTTAGCTTCCTTCAACTTACACTCCCACTAGATGAGAGATGTGCCTCCCATACAAAGAGTAGCCAAATGAATTTTTGACTCATCCCCTACAATATTTTGGACCCTAAAATAAACTTCAATCTACTTGACCTAATTATCCAACTTTTCAATATTAAGTTTTCCATTAAACATTGGTAATTCAAACTTAATATCCAATTTTAGTGAAGGGAGAGATTCCATAGTTTTTTTACCGTCATCCGTTGGAGAAGGTTTTTTAGTTTATTTACCTTTTAATTCTCATGAATCACCTTCTTTTTCATTCTTAGATTTCCTTTGTTTGTCACAGTATAGTTCTTCAACCATGCTTCTGATGTCCATGAAGGCTCGGCAGAAAGCTTGTTCAAATTCCATCTCTTCTTTGGCCATCCTTGAAGCATGCCTTGAACCAATCCCTGGACTATACTCAATGATTTTTCCTTCACCCTTTTGGGATTTAGACCTTGTCAACATACACTAGCAATCACTATTAAATAACAACTGCTTTGGTACCAAAAATCTGATCTATAAACTGAAAATACAAGTGTAGTATATTTAAAAATAACTTGTTCACATTTGAGAGATCCTTCAATTTTTGTCTTTTTTGCTTAATCTTGTATAAATAAATTAAAACTAGATATAAAATGAAGATCAAAACTAAATAATAATTAGAGAAAATTCAATGAATTCACAAGAAAATTGATAATGGAGTTCGGCTTCAATAACCTACATCTCCCAGTCCGTTTGAAGTGAGGACTGTTCTCATTAATTTTGTGCAACAAATGGCTTAAAAAATCAATAAAAGTCTTCAATTCACCTTCTATGATCTTTTTTTTCCTATAAAAATATCTCTTAGACCTGAAAATAATGACCCAAGGCCATACAAAGTAATAAAAAGACTCTAACCTTCTTAAATCTCTTTACACAGTCTATTTTTTGTGCCTGTTCAAGTAGAAATTAGTCCCTTTTGTATCACTTCGACCTCCATGGCTGAAGTGGTCAATGAATTAACCTTTTAGGTGATAGTTTAGGAGTTCAAAACTACCTCCCACCTTTCTAGGCTCTTCGAAAGAGTGAAAAGGTCAGCCTTAGGTGCTTAGCATGAAATTTTAAATGTTTTCCCTCCTTTTTTGGCACCTTTGGACTTGATTTTGTCACATATTTGCTTGGAATTTAGTTTTAAATGCCTTAAATAGATATGTTTGTTCCATTTTCAAATTCCTAAGACATAGGCAGCCACTTAGGCTACTGATTTGAATTGATCCATGCATGGTTGGTGGGATGGGTGACGTGGCAGTCTCTTTGGCACCTTGTTTCAAAGTTTGAAAATTTCAAATAATATGTGAATAAAAACAACAAACCAAAAAATAATTTTGTACCAAATTTTTTTTCCATGTGTCAAGTGGCTATTGGTCCACTTGGCATGTTTTCAACAGTGCCACGTCACTTTCGACACCCCCTGTCGCAAGATTTCTTCAGCTAGCCATATCTTGAGCATTGGGACTCCATTTTTTGTTTTGAAAGAAGCACTAGAAAGATCTCTATGAATACTAAAATTTGCAAATGATTTGAATATAATTTGACTACTTTTAAAAATGGAATAGTACATGGATCTACCTGGATCATCTCCTATATCCTTTGTAGCTTCATCTTTGCTCAACCTTCCTGTCTCTCCTTTTGGGCTTAACAATGTCAAAGCTAATATATATCTCACTATTTTGAGAAACTAAATCCTCATTCATTCATTTATTTAGTAGTATGAAAAAATGGATCTAAATAAAAGTTGCATCATATTAATTTTTAAACTGATTCTAATTTAATACTGACAGAGAGGCGTTAGAATCTTAATTTTTTGCTTGCTTGTTTGGCCTTACCCTATCTTGTTTTTAGATTTATCCTTGGTCAACCTTCCACTTATGGCTTCATAATGCCTCTAATACATATTTTACTATTATGAGAATCAAAATCCTCCTTCATTCATTCACTTTGTATAATGAATAAATGGATCTTAATCAAATTTACATCACATAATATTAGGCTTAATTGGTAAATTAATTCCAATGTAATGATAATAAAGAGAGGTGTTGACAATAATCTTTAATTTTTCATGACTCTAGAAATATTCATCACATGTTGAAAATATAAAACAAGTTCCAACAAGAAGAAAAGTTGAACCAATAAAAATGAATGAAATGTAAAATGCTCACAAATTGTTAAAACCAATCATGGAACCATAGGTTGGTTATTGAGAAACAATATACACATGTATAAAATTATTTAGTGAATATGTTCATCATGATTTGGACTTTGAAAACATTGCTCACATTTTTGAAATTTCATGTAGATCTCTTAAAAAATGATCTAATTCTTCAAAATCCTAATAGGGAAACTAATCCTACAAAAGATAAGGAAAACCATAATGTTAGGAATTATTCCCAAGTTTAGCATTGATTTTAAGCATCGACTACTTATAAATCCCCTTAATCATTCACAATATCCCAAACAAAAATCTAAGTGTAATGTAATTCAACAATGAAGTACAGTGAAATGAAATTTCTACTCTACGTGACTTTTAATGCTACTATATTTATTCTTAAATCCAATATTCAATGCTTCAAATTTCTTTATGATCTTGAATATATGTCTAAATGTTTGAATTTATTAATTTTTTTGCTTATTTA